>VDFB02373343.1:0-35043 GCA_007258455.2 Sequoia sempervirens
GATCTAACTTCTCCCACTTAGAAATGAGATACAATGGCCTGGTAGTAGTAGACGCCAAGGTAGAAGCACAAAAAAGAGCAAAAAGGAAGGCGTTTCAACTTCTTCCTTCACACGCCTTTCCAGAACAAGCACAAATCTCAATGCAAATGTACGGCCAACAAGGAGGTGATGTAATAACACTGCTGGATCCACAGACCTGATGAAGGTGGCGCCTATGGATGAAAAAACCCTCTTCTGTACTGCCAATACTGAATACTGAATAATAAATCTCTGTTTAAAGCCTGTAGAACCTCTGTATGAAGCTCTCAACTGTACTGATTCAGCTGATCTTTCACAGCCTCAAAAGCACTCAACATTGAAGAGTTATCGTTCCTCAATGGACAAATTGTTCAAACCCTGGTCATAGGAGAATGCACAGGAAAAATAGCACAAGGCAAAGTGAAATTGTCAAAAGATGAGTTTCTATTGCCAAAGATTGCTTTATACCCAAATGGCACGCATTTCAAGAAAATACGCCCTTTTGCAATCATTTAAATCTTTTAATATTTAATTAAGTCTTTTTCAATAGTCAAGACTTAATACTTGAGCGCACTTTTAATATTGTAAGTCATTAAAATATTAAATCACCTTTTAGAATATTTTAAGTGATATAAAAATGTATTAAAGTCGATGTGACTTTAATAAAAGGCATTAAGTTAAATAATTAACTCAATCACTTAAAAATTCATAACTCGCTCAAAACTCAGAATATTCCTGCGCCGTCAGAAGCTGTGGACTCCTGAAATGCCAACGCTTGCTGTGAACCAGTCACTGGGCTTTGAAAACCAGAACGATCAAACTCTCCAGAAAGTACCACTGACCCTCTAACCAATCTGGCTAGCCCACAAGGGTCCAATAAAGGGAGCTAACCTTTATTTTCAGGAAGCTGTCCTAGCGAGGGACATCCACGGTCTGGCCCAGCCCATAGAGGTCTCTTTCTCCCTATGCTTTCATCTCCGATTAGGCCCATGTTAGGTTCCAAGGGTTCAGCAAAATCAATGGCCTACTTTTGGTTTAGAAAGTCTCCCTCTGAATCTCAGGAGTATGGTCAACTTCCATATCCTGAGGAGACTCTTCATTATCAATCTCCATATGAATACCCTTGGATCTTCTGAATGCAACATCTTCCTCGAATGTGACATCCCTACTGATCTCGATCAACTTCTGACCTGGAATGTAAATCCTGTATGCTTTTGAGGTCTCACTATAGCCCACAAATATTCCCTTCTTGCCAGAAGGCTCCAACTTGGTTCTCTTTTCCTTGGGAACATGAACATAGACAGGACAACCAAAGATCCTCAAGTGACTGACTTCAGGCTTCTTCCCTGTAAAGGCTTCTTCTGGAGTCATATTCTCCAAGACCTTATGAGGACTTCTATTCTGAACATACACAACTGTCCTGGAAGCTTCTGCCCATAGAAAGGTTTGCAAATCTTGATCATGAATCATGGCATTTGCTGCTTCCACAATCGTTCTGTTCTTTCTTTCTGCAACACCGTTTTGTTGGGGATTATAGGGAACACAGAACTCCCTCTTAATCCCTGCATCAATACAAAAATTCCGAAAACTACCAGAGGTGTATTCTCCACCATTGTCAAATCTGAGGACCTTAATTCTTTTACCAGAAATATTTTCTACTAAGGCTTTAAACTCTTTAAACCTATTCAACACTTCCTCAGACTCTTTAGATTTCAAAAAATAAATCCAAGTCTTCCTAGAGTGATCATCAATGAAAAGAACATAATACAAGAAACCACTCGAAGAAGGAACAAACATAGGACCACATAAATCAGAATGAATAAGCTCTAAAATACACTTAGATCTATTTTCTCTACTATGAAAAGGGGCTTTTATATTCTTACCTAATGTGCAGCCCTTGCAAGTACCTTCGTGCTCTTGAGTGAACTTAGGAAGGCTCGTCACCATCTTCTCCATGATAGGTAAAGCTCGGAAGTGTAGATGAGCCAATCTTCGATGCCAAAGATTGCATAGACTTGAAGAGTCATGAACCAAAGCTTGAAATGAACGTGTGCAAACCTTGTAAAGGTTTTCATGTCTAACTCCAATTACTTGAGCATCCTTGAAGCTAGAGTTCTCCATCCATACTAAAACTTTTCCTTTGGAGAAGGCAACTTGATATCCTTTATCTTCCAAAGCTGATATAGAAATAAGATTGCGCTTGATTCCAGGAACATAAAGAACATTACCCAATTGAAGTGAAATTCCGGAATCCAAATGAAGTGTAGAGGTCCCAACTCCTTTCACGGAGTAGCTAGCATCATCTCCAATGATGACTTGTTCAGAAGACTCCTTCTCCACCAAACTTGATAAGTGCTCCTTGAAACCGATGATGTGACGTGAAGCACCACTGTCGATTATCCAAGTGTTGGTGTCGGAAGGTACATTGCTTGATAATGCTGAATAGAACAAATATTCACTTGAATCCTTTTGAGGAGAGGCATCATCAACATCCGCAATGGTTACCTGTTGCTTAGGTCTAGTTGGACAATACTTGGCGAAGTGCCCAAACTTATCACACCTAAAACATTGAATCTTGGACATATCCTTCTTCTTCTTAGATGGAGGAGCATCATCATTTCCCTTGTCCCTATTCCTTTTGAAGAATCCTTTCCTTCCATCTTTTCCTTTCTTCTTTGAAGTATGGGAGGCGAGAACATGAATATCTTCATTCTTTGAACTTTGACCAACGCCTCTTGCCATCAGCCTTGATTCCTCTTGAATGCAATCAGATCTGAGACGATCAAACTTAGGCAATTTTGACCTTGCACTGATTCCCTGAATGTATGATTCCCAAGACAAAGGCAGCCCATTGAGAGCGAGCATAGTCAGATCCTTGTCATCAACCATATGCCCAATTGTAGAGAACTGATCTCTCAAATCTGCAATCCTCATAAAGTATGCAATCACTGATTCACCTTTCGCCATCTTCACATGATGAAGTTGTTGCTTCAGTGCAAGTGCCCGACTGGTATTGTTGATTTCGTACATCTCTTCCAAGGTCTTGAGCATATCTCTCGCTATCTTCAACTTAGAGATGATAGGAACAATGTGATCCTTTACGGAATCAACCAATATCTTCATTGCTTTAATGTCTTTCTTCAGCCATTGCAACTTTTCTTCTTCCTCCTCAAGTTCAGAAACGCTAGACTCCACGAACTCACCCAAGTCATTTTCACGCAAGGTAAGCATGATCCTGAATCTCCATGATGTGAAGTTGGATGCACCTTCGAGTCTATCTTCAACCTTCAAACCATTCACCATCTTGACTGAAGTAGATAAGTGAGCAACAAAAGGGTATGCTGATTTGCAATAATCTGATCACGATCCTCTCAAACCTAGCTCTGATACCATGTAAATTTTAAAGAACAGATTATATGCACAGAAAATCAGACAAAATAACACAACATATACCCTGGGAAAACCCTCCTCTTGAGGGAGAAAAACCCAGCAACAAAGATCTCTCTTATTTATATAAATAGTGGCAACAATTCACTTTACAATGAGGCCAACACAAGGCCAAAAAATCTGTACCTTCACCAGAGACAATGACAGACAAAGACCTGCACTTCTGACAGTATAAATCTGACCTTCAAGAATATTCGCAACTCAGCTTTAGATAAACTTCGAACTCAGCACTTGAAGAAGATTCGCATTTGACACATGAAGAGGTTCGCACTTGTCACTAGAAGAAGTTCGCACTTGACTTGATCCTTGAACAAATTCGCACTTAGAAGAAATTCGCACTTGGAGGTAATTCGCACTTTCTTGATGATTGAACAAAGGAAGGATGAACCTTGTATATATACAAATTAGAGAGGTCGCACCTCTTCATGTTATGAGGTCGGCCAGAATACAATAATAAATATTAAATACAAATCATAAAGAATGTCGGCCTCAAGTGAAATCGTAGTGTTGCCAAGAGAGGCGCTCAAAATAAATGACTTATAAATAGCCGATAGGCTACATTTATTATGACTTCATTCGTGGCTGGAAGGATGAACCCGAAGCTGCTCAAAAACATTAGCAGTGTGAGCGCACCTCCTCCTTCCTTCCGCTGAGGATTTCTTGCCTGTTGGTGAGCTTGAGAGCTGAGATCACTGGTGTTTTGGCAGAATTCCGTGTGGTTAGCCTGCACCTTTATCGAGATTTCTGTAGTGCATATTTTGCAAAAATATATATATATATATTTTGCAAAATATTTTTCTGCAGTATTCTCTTTGAAAATTTGGGGCAAAATTTGTCCAACAAAAATTCTTTGTAATTTTTGTATTTTCAGTTTGAGGGCATATTATATATTTGTGGGCTTTAAAATCTCTACGGAATATTCCGCTGTCAGATCTCGGGTATATCACTGTCATTTCTGCAGGTTCATTATGGTCGGATCTAATATTGTAATCTGCATTTGTCTATAATTGTACCGGCTCCATCCACATGGTTCTCCCAAGTTTGTCGGCGTACACCCCTTATCAATTGGCGGTGGTATGAAGTTTTCCATCGGCCTAATCCGGTCCCGTCGCTGTTCTTTGTCCATTGATCCATCATTGGCGTCCTTCGTACCTCTACATTGGCTCGGCATATCTTCAACAGGGCATTGATTCCATTGGCTTGTGAAATTGGCATCGACGAACTTGTCGGTTTTTTGAAGCTTTCATCGGCTATCAAATCATTGGCATCACAGAAGGGCCCTCTCACATCGGCCGACCAACCTTTCTATCCCCGTCACATTGTTTGGCAAATCTGCAACTGTCAGCATACCTCCACCGTGCATCATCTCTAATCAGCGCTAGTTCACTTATCCTCCACAGTCTCTGGCAGTAAATTGCAGGTCACATCTGAGTACACCTTCTTGACAGATCGTCATTTTGATCTCATTGGGTATGAGTTCACATCATCTCCAATCATCGGCTTTGCAAATCGCTGGAGGTATGCATTAAATTGTTTCACCGATCCTTCATTGTTCTGATCGGTTGTCATATCAGTTTGGAGTCAAAGGTATCTGTCAGTGGAATTTTTTGGTCAGAATTGTTATTAAAAGCAAAGTTGATATTTAAACTTGTCTGTTTTCCAAAGCTTTTAATATATATTAAAACTTTGTATAAGGCCGATAAATATTTTATATCGGCAATTTTTTTCTTTTTTCGACCTACATGCTACTCGGTCATATGGAGGACCGTACTTCAGCCCCCTGAGCGCCTGATTCTTGCACCAGATTAGTCTTGGTCGTGCCTAATTGCCTTTTTATAGGCCTTTTTTAAAAAAAATTTATAACTTTTGCAAATGGAGGCCATTTTTCAGAAACGAGATATCGTTGGGAAGTTGATTCCATCCTCTATACGGATCTGAGGTTATTTTTCATCATGGAGGCAGATGTGAACATTCATCAATGCATGCACTATTTTCTTGTTTGTGTGCATTAGGTTTGCATTATTTGATCTCTGCACTTCAGTTCAATTCCAGATCATCTTTCAATCGACTGTTGCTTCATAGATTCCAAAGATGTGCCAGTTTGCGAGTTTTCCAATGTTCCTTGGCATCGGGTCTGCTGTTGCTTTATCATGATTCCGACTTGAGTCCTTGAGTGACTCTAATATGGTTTCTAGCAAACAAAAGTATCTTTCCTTGATTGCCGCATTCAGGATTCCAGTGTTACTCCACAGTGTACTTCCAGTGCTTCTTCTTATGGCAAGTTATCTCATTATGGGGGGGTTGTATGATCTCTCTTATCATCCTTTGTATGGATAGAGATTGATTGGATTTGTGATGGATATCATTATTGTATTGTATCTCTTTTTTGGGGAGGAGTTTTGTCCCACTAGGTTTTCTCCTTTTCTTTGTTTGTGAGAGATCATTTTGTACATGGGTACCTAATATGGCCTCGTTGTTGGGACTCATATTTGAATAATAATCTCCCTAAGTTTGCACTTAGGGGGGCTGTTGGTGTAAATAGATTTTTACCTTTTACACATTATCTTATAACTTAGGACATATTTAATATTTGAATAGTGGAGCATTTAATAATGTTCCCGCATTTGTCTCGGGTAGTTTCACCCATGATTCATCAATGAGTCTGTTCACCGCCTTTCCTTGCCTATTTAATAGGTTTATATGTACATTATTCATTATCTTATCTTAGCTTTTAATAAAGCTTATCACATATTTGGTGATTATTATTTTCTCGGCTGTGAGGGTTGAGTTGCAGGTTGTTCCTGGGTGATTTGGTGCTTAGCTCTAACAACATGCTGTCCCAGCACCCTTTTGAGTTGAGACACATGAAAGACATTATGGATTCTACTATTTGTTGATAGTTCAAACTTGTAGGCAACCTCTCCTACCCTTCTTAAAATCTTGTATGGTCCATAGAATCTAGGTTTAAGCTTCTCGGCTCCACTTACCTTGATTGATGACTGCTTATAGGGTTGTAACCTTTGAAAAACCAAGTCCCCAACTTCAAATGTCCTTTCAGTACTTCTACTAGTATATATCTTTTGTTGGTTTTGTGCTTGATGTAGATTATCTTTAAGTGTATTCATAATGTCCATATTTTGTTGGAGAAAGTCTTTGGCCCCTATTACACAACTTCCTTGGAGGATTAAACTCCCAAATGAGGTTGCCTCATACCCATACAAGGCCTCGAAGGGACTCATCCCTATTAACATATGATGGGTTGTGTTATAATAAAGTTCCCCGAGGTGCAACCACTTGATCCAAGCATTTTGTTACCCTGTAACATAGTTCCTTAATTATCCTTCCAACCATTTGTTTACAATTTTTGTCTTCCCATCAGTTTAGGGATAGTAACTTGTACTTGGCGTGAGTTTTGTTCCTGCTAGTCAGAAGAGTTCTTGCCAAAACAAGCTTGTTGAATGCACAAGACAACTGAAAGGGGGGGGGGTTGAATCAGTTGTTCCTTAAAAATTCAAAACCCTTATACACATTCAAATCCTCATTCATTCATTAAACCCTTAAATTTGTTATGATGATTTATCATGGAAAGCAAATAACTGAAATTAAAACAACACCATACACGAGAACACCTAATTTACGTGGAAAACCCAAGATGGGAAAAACCACAATGAGGATTAGCTCACATTATAAATAATAACAACACTGATTACAAGGGCTCACTGCCAGAATAGAAAAGAAGATAGAGAAGAAATGTTACATAGAGAAAACTATCTCAATGCAACAGAGAATCCACCACAATGTCACCAACACCCTCGCAACCTGATTGAAAAATTGTTGACACCTTCTGCTCACTGCATCCAGTAATCTAACACATGAAAGATCACACTACACTTATCAAATTCGCACTCTAACAATCTGCAATTCGCATCATACTTGTCTATCTCTTCTATCACCCATTCCCTCAACAACTCAACTTTTATTTATACCGTCTTCAACCTTGAAACCTTTCTCCAAGGTTGGCTATGCACCTCAACTGTGAAAATTCAAATTAGGTCAGCATCAAAACATTCCCGCGATGGAAAGGAATGAAGGCGGACCACAAAACTCCCTAGCTAGGACCTAAATCTATCATTACACGCCACGCCACACTTCCACAAACAACTAAGCACCTTCGCAAGTAGTGTAAACACCAAGGTCGGTCGTTACCCATGTAAACACCATTAAGCTTTTAAGTATACACTTCCTTTAATCTATCCATAACTCGCAGACAACAAATGTCACTTGAACACACTCTAGAATATTCCATAAACACCCTGAAATCCAACAAACTCCTTCACAACAACTTTTACTTGAAGAATTTACACACCCTATACATCCAGACAACTCTGCCATACACTATAACTCAAGAAACATACTTCCTTAGCTCCAAACCATGAACAACTGCAACTGAAGAAAGATACCAACACTATCAACACTCCTTCAGATCTACAAGACTTGAATCATAATTGTGGATAAATGCAAAGCAGATACATTTCTCCCAGACACCTCTGCAATACACAACTCACACTTTGGTGAACATAACTTCTTCTGTACAAAGATCTAGCACACCAAATTTTGGATACAACACCTTTGAACATCTCTAATCAACATATCTGAAGCGCATAAGCAAATCTTCAACCTAGAAGAAATGCAGAGCAACACAAGAACACAACCCTGCAACACAAAACATCACTGCAACACATTGTTTCTTCTTTTATCAAATTTTCTCAAAAGCACTTGGAAACCAAGCACCAGAGACACATCCTCATCAACTACAGTACTTCTTTAACCATAGACAGAATCTTATCAAAGCAACACTAGAGGTTGACACCAGTTTCTTACTAATGATAACATAATGCAACTAATCAAAACATGAATAACATCAAATGCTCTCACAACAATCTCCCATAGTAATGATCTTCTTCCTCCTTATACAATTGACACTAGTGACAACACAAGCTTGTTGACATCAATGACAACACCAATCTACTCATACTTGCAACAATCTCCCCCCTTTGTCATTGATGGCAACACATGATGTGAAAAACCATCAAAGACACAACAACTCTAAATATCAACTCTTCAGATTACTTCTCCCCCTGAATAACTTATCTTTTCCACATGACTCTCTCTCCCTTAACTTTCTTCTTTTTCACATGACTCTCTCTCCACCTTTGACATCAATGGCAAAGGACAACAAAATTGTATTATTTATTCTCCCCTTTGACATCAATCAACCTTCTCACAACTGTTCTGCAACAATCTTTGCTTTATTGCTTTGTACACCCCCTTAGGAGCACACACCAAACTGCACCAAATCAGCTACCACTACATAATGACAACACACACCCTTCTAACTGCAACAACCAGCAATGTCACTACCTACTCCCCCTAAGAGGTAGCCACCAACATCCGTCTAGAACAAGGAATGAATCTTGAGATCCACTGGATTGATGCATCTCCTTGTGCATCTAGTACAAGGAAGGAGGGGCAATAACCCCCAACTTTTCCTGGAGATACTCAAAAGTATCCTTAGGAAGAGCCTTAGTGAATATATAAGCAATCTAATCCTTTGTAGGAACATATTCAATCTTTACTTCATTCTCCATAATCTTCTCTCTCATAAAGTGATATCGAATTGAGATATGATTTGTCCTTGAATGCATTACCGGATTCTTTGAAATTTTGATTGCACTTGTATTATCACAGAACATAGAAATTGGTTCATCATAGACTACTCTGATATCCTTCAATGTTTTCATCATCCATAACACTTGTGTGCAGCAAGATGCTGCTGCAATGTACTCAGCCTCTACAGTAGATAAAGAAGCTAAATCTTGTTTCTTGCTTAGCCATGATACCAATCTACATTCAAGAAAGAATGCACCACCACTTGTGCTTTTCCTATCATCTACACAACTAGCCCAATCTACATCAGTGTAAGCACTCAAGGTAATATCATTATCCTTTGGATACCATAAGCCATGATCCAGAGTGCCCTTCAAGTATCTGAATATCCTTTTTACTGCTGCAACATGTGATTCTCTAGGATCTTGAAATCTAGCCACAAGACAAACTACATGCATGATATCTAGTCTAGTAGCAGTTAGATGTAACAGTCCACCAATCATTGATTTGTACTTGCTCTAATCAGCCTTAGGAGATTCATCATTCTTGCTCAACTTGCAACCAGTAACCATAGGAGTACATACCAGTTTAGAATCTTCCATTCCAAACTTCTTCAACATTTCTTTGACATACTTTGATTGTGAAATGAAAATGCCTTTATCTATTTGATTGATTTGTAGCCCAAGGAAGAAATTCATCTCCCCAAACATAGACATCTCAAAATCTTTCTGCATCTCTTCTACAAACTTCTTGCACATTTTTTTATTGCCTCCAAAAATTATGTCATCAACATATACAACCTATGATGAGCCCAACTGGCTCCTCTTCAAACCCCTATTGTTTTAATTATCTTTTTGCGTTCTTTTAAGTTTTTTAAGAAAGTTTATAGAGAGAAATAGAAGGGGCGCAACATATAATTGCTCATAGAACTCAAATCTGAACTAGAATTGACAAAATGAAATTGCATAAGGCATTAAATAACTATTACAATGAGATTCCATGTTTCAGACATACCCGAAATGCTCCAGATTATTTAATTAAGAAAATAAGTCCAATTGCCAGCGATGAATGGAGTAAACTGACAATTCCAAGCGTAGGATGCAATAGAATGCAACCTCCAGTCTAAAACTGAAGCAGATGAAGGGAACAAGCTAGGCGCCAAAGAAGAATATGCAAAACCCTCAAAGAAGAAGGTGTTTCTTCTCCAGAACTCCCACACACTTGCCTGAAGAGCTACACAGAGCAAAGGAAAATCACATCCTCAACCAAGAAGTACGGCCAAGAAGCTGATCAGACCTCCTGATGAAAAAAGAAGCCAATCTCTCAACTCGTCCTGCCTTTTATTGAAGAAATTACTGAATATTGCACAAAAATTCTCATTGAAGTACTGTAGAACTCCTAAATTGAAGCCCCTGTGGTTGCAATCATTCAACTGATCTTTCACAGTCTCACAATCACAGATTTGTGAAGAGTTTTCGTTCTCCAGAGATAAACAATCCTGAAACCCTTGTCTCAGAGGAAACCAAGCTCAAGCCTAGCCAAAGAAGAAAATATCAAATAATCAATGAATGAGTTCGATTTTTCCCTTTGGTTGCTTATAAACCCCAAAAGGCACGCATCTCCAAAAAGTGATGCCAATTTCACTTTAAAATACATTTAAAATGTATTTAAAACATTTCAATAGCCAATGCATTAATAAATGGGCACCCCTTTTGATAAAGTGTTATAATTTTTCACTTAAATAAATTTAAATAAATTTAAGTGAATTCTTTATTATAAAGTCAATTCAACTTTATAATATTCCATTAAATAAAGTTAAAACACTTCAATTTCACGAGAATATTAATATCTCGCTCATAACCTATCGTATCGATGTGTCGTCAGAAGCTGTCAATCACTGAACTGTGAAGGCCTGTTGTGAGCCAAACACTGAAGTCAAAAGATGAGAATGCCAAAACCCATCAAATAATGCCATTGACCCACTAACCAAAACCAATTAGCCTACAAGGGTCCAAGAGATAGGCTAACACACTGCTCCCGAGAACTGACTAGAGCGGGGACATCACACAACCACAATCAAAATTTGATCTTTTTCAATTTTAAAATAAAAATTACTATCTGTGATACCTTTTATTGAATCCTTGTTGTATCAAATACCTGTCCAACCTTGCATACCAAGCTTTGGGAGCTTGCTTCAGTCCATATAATGCCTTCTTCAATTTGCAGACCATATCGGTTTGTCTGATAACTGAAATCCTTCTAGTTGTTCCATGTATACTTCTTCCAACTCTCCATTCAAAAAAGCAGACTTCACATCCATTTGATAAACTTTAAAATCCTTATGTATTGCAAAAGCCAAAAACATCCTAATAGCGTCTATTCTTGCCACCAGAGCAAATGTCTCCTCAAAATCTATTCCTTCAACTTGTGAGTAGCCTTTACATACAAGTCTTGCCTTGTTTCTTACCACTTCTCCATTCTCATTTAGTTTGTTCCTGAACACCCATTTAGTTCCAATTATATTTGTGTTTGCAGGTCTTGGGACAAGTTCCCAAGTCTGATTCTTCTCAATCTGCAATAGTTCTTCTTTCATAGTCTTTGTCCAATGTTCATCTTTACATGCCTCAATTGCTGTTTGAGGTTCAACTTCAAAAAGTAAACACAGATTTACCTCTTCTTCAGTAGCTTTCCTTCTTGTCAATAAACCTTTTCTTTTGTCTCCAGTGATCTGTTTTTTAGAATGATTCTTCTGCACATACTTAGGGGTTCTAGGGGTCTTTTCAAGAGCTTCTTCCTCTTCAATCTACACTTCCTTTTCCTTAGCTTTTTCTTCTTCTCTGCAAGTAGGCTCATCTACTTCATATCCATCTATCACCACTGAATTCTTCTGAAAATCTTCATCAACTTTGGCATTTGCACTCTCAACAATCTTTCTCAATCTCTTCTTGTAGCATTTGTAGACTTTGCTTCTAGTAGAGTATCCAAGATACCTTCATCAGACCTTGCATCAAACTTTCCCAAGTTTTCTTCATCTCTTCTGATGTAACATTTGCTTCCAAACACCTTGAAGTACTTGACCGTAGGAATCCTTCCATACCATAGCTCATAGGGAGTCTTAGTGATGTTTGTTTTTGCTTGAACTCTATTAAGTATGTAAACAGCAGTATGAATTGCTTCTCTCCAATAGACTTTCTGTAGATTTTCTTCTTTCATCATAGTCCGTGTAGCTTCTTGAACAGTCTTGTTTTTCCTTTCAACCACTCCATTTTGCTAAGGAGTTTTAGGGGTAGACAAGTTCATCTTTATGCCATGATTCTCACAAAACATGTTAAATTCATTGGAGATGAATTCTCCACCTCTGTCAGACCTCAAACACTTGATTTTCATATCCATTTCATTCTCAATCATGACTTTAAATGCTTTAAACTTGTCTAGAGCTTCAAATTTTTCTTTGAGAAAAGTAACCTAAGTCATTTTAAAATAATCATCAATCAAAAGCATCAAATACCTATCACCTTGAAGACTTCTTACTCTTGTAGGACCACAAAGATCTGTATGCACCAACTCTAACAATCCGGTAGTAGATTGTTCTTTACCTTTGAAACTTTATGTTTGCTTTCCAATCTGACAATCCTTGCAGACAACATTGATAGGCTTTGTAATCTTTGGCAAATCTCTCATAGCTTGAACTGAACTAATTCTACTAGATTATCAAAATTGATGTGACACATTTTCCTATGCCATAGCCAGCTTTCATTAATCTAAGTCATAAAGCAATGACCATCAGCACCCTTAAGTTGATAAACATTTCCATCTATCCTTCTAGCAACAATCATAGTTTCAGACCCTTTTTTCATCTCACATCCATTATCCTGAAACATAAGATTCTATCATTTGTTCCACATTTGTCCAAGACTCAAGAAATTATGCCTTAAACCCTTGACATACTAAACATCATCAATAATATGCTTTCCATGAAAACTAATTAAACCCATTCCACATATCTTAGCACCTGAATCATCACCAAATCTATCAAGTCCTCCATCATACTTTTCAAGTCTAACAAACTTACTCTTGTCACCGGTCATATGGTTAGAGCATCCACTGTCAATGATCCAATAGTTCTTATCTTGTCTACCATGAAAAGTAGATACCAAAGTACCTTCAATCTTGTTCTTTCTCTCAGGAGGGTTGTCTTTCACACATCTCTCAGAGTTAGCAAAAACAGATTCATCTTTTAAAGCCATGAACAAGCATTCATCAACATCATCTCCATAATCAGATTCATCATCAAAAATACTTGCATCTTCTCTAACATAATAGCTTTTCTTAATCATCTTACCTTTGTTCTCCTTGTTTTTGTCATTCACAACTCTGTTTGGACATCTTGAAACATAGTGACCTATCTTTCTTCAACTGAAACATTTGAAAGGCAACTTACCTTTGTATTTACCAGTACCCTTTTTCATCCTTCTCACAAAGTTAGCTTCCACATCATCAAGATCCTCATGATCTGATTCTTTAGTCTTCTCTGATTTTCCAGCCTTTAAAGCAGTCTCAACTGTTGCACCATTATTTGCACCAAATTCTCTCATTTCAAATGCAATTGGAGAGCCATACAACCGACCTCTAGTATATAAATCCAAATTTGCAAATTCCTCAATAGCAGAAACTTTATGACTATATGCTTTAGGAAGAGTTATGAGAATTTTCTTTACCACTTTTGATTCTTTGACCTTTCCACCAAGACCTTTAATGGAACTGACGACTTCATCTACCCTCTGGATGTAGCTTGTAATATTTTCATCTTCAGACATCCGCAAGTTCTCAAATGTAATCTTTAGATTCTGCACCTTAGCTTGTTTAACCTTGTTGGCATTTTAATTTGCACCTCTGGAATGCAGATTAGAAATAGACAGCTATGCACAGATAAACTGCTCTTCAAATTAGGAGGGAAAGCTCCCTCTTGCTGATTTTGCGAAAGAAAGTAAACTAAAACTAAGTTGCCTATCTTTTTGATTAGCTAAGAGCACAAGGTTTATAAAACTCAAGCGTCGTAGCTAAGATTTTCTGATTTAGAACTTCAACTACGACTAACCTACGCTAAAGATGTTTCTAATTTCTCAAGTAAATGCAGAGCAAGAGAATTAAAAATGAACAAGGTTTGATTCTCCGACAAAATACTTAGATAAACTCTCCTTCCAACATACATCTACTTACTTTCAATGCAAGCTGAAATTAAAGATCATATAAACATAACACAATAAACGGAAATCTAAGACATTATATCAAGGAAAAATAGGCTCAAGACTTTATTTCTCAAATCTCTGGAACAAAGATTACACTAAACACATGCACAGAACAAGAACTCGCAGCTAAAAGAGACTTGCAAACTTGTTCTTACACAAAGAGAACAACAACTACACAACAACTTGCTAGCTAAAGAGGCTCAACAATTTGCTATCATAAGTACGATTGAACAACACTGAATAACAATAGAAGGCACTAATAGGCTCAGCGTTTGTTATTACAAGCATGGTTGAAAATAAATGAGCAAGGCTACTCTTATTTATAGACAAGCAGAAGAGTAGGGAACCCTAAAATCTCCTTGCTTTTACAACTAAGGCTTGCTCAGCAAGCAAGCTTTATTTCTAAAACTAAAAGAAGATAACATCTAACCACCTAAGAAAGTAGGAAAAAACAGGAAATGCCAACTATTACATTTTATCTTCTTTCTCTTCTTCAAAGAATAGATAAGAATTGTTCTGAGAATAGAAAAAAAGCAGAAAGAAAGCTTCTAGAAGAAAGTTGCTTTAAATCTCGATCACATCTGCTAAAAAACTGGAAACTGTGTCCCTGTCAGGTGCATCAATACTATCAATAGCAAAGTTGCATTTTTCTAAGATCTCTTCACCATCTGCAATCGATCTCAGGAAATCTTCAACCTCATTGGCCGCTTTCTTTGCTAACATCATGGAAAATGTGACTTGGCAAAGTCTTATGTTTTTCTTTCATCCACTTTTGTGCAATCTTCTTGTTGTATTTGTCCTTGTGCATCTCCCATATTCTTCCACATTCTTCCTTGGAGATAGTCACACTTTCAGGCCAAGGTGGAATTGAGAAGCATTTCTCAATCGCGTCTGGTTTCAGGCTGCAAATCACTCTTCCATCTACTGACTGAATCTCCTAAGTCACCGGATTGTAATGCTTGATGCAAATGATTACAAACTCTAAACTCTGCACTGAAATAGAAATGGATGTTGTTGCGAGAAGTCCAGAGTGCTCGAGGTTTCTGATTGCAGTGTTACCTGCGTTCTCCAAAGCATGTAGGTCGAACACCGGCTTGATGTGATGCAAGTAAGTCTCAGCCGTTTTGATGAAGTCGTGGTATAGTACTGACTTGGTTTTGAAATCATTGGGAGTGTATTTTATTCTGAAAACCTTGAAGAATGACTGTAAACTCGCCTATGTTCAGACAAGTTTTGAGCAACTTTCTGAATTTGAAATGATAGGTTTTCTTCTTCAAACGGACAAAAAATTTCAAAAAATTCTGAGATATGGGTTTTGTTCAAAATTTCATTACAAGAAGACCCAGATCATCCGTTTTTGAAAATTTTGATTGTAGACTGAAAAAACAACAAACCCTAATTTCTTCAAATTTTCACCAAAAAAAGTTGGCACCTAGGTTTTGTTCAGAAAAAAATTTGGAATAAACCCAGTTGATCAGATTTGAAAAATACTAAGGGCTGATTGAAAAAGCAGCAAACCCTAGAATCTGAAATTTTCTTGAAAAAAGTTGTGATCTAGGTTTTGTTCAAAAGAATGTTTTAAGAGGACCCAGATGATCAAAACTTGAAAACTCTGATGATTTCTCTGACATGCAAGGAAAAAGCAGCTACTGCAACTTGAAAAATCTCTTCAAAAATTCTTCAGAATGATGAGCTAAGAAGACCTAGATCACTGAAAATTGAAAACCTTGACCTTCAAAAATTTGATGTTTTGGATTAAAAAAAGCATGAAAAAGCAAGGTCTTATGTTGCTGGTCTGAAAACTAATGAAGAACTTCTGAAAAATCAGCAAGTTGAAGTCTTGAATCTTGAAAAGAAAAACTTTGTGTTGCTGCCCCTCTTCAACTTGGACGCCACCTACAAAGAATAATGAAAATTGAATGGCAAGGCATATTAAATAGATTTTAGGCTTGAGATAACTCTGCTTTCTTTTGCTTTAATCCATGCAAACCCTAAAATCTTCTTGTTCATTGAATTTGGACATTTTCTTTCATCTTGAAGTTTTGAAATTTTGAAAATTTTGACTAAGGCATGGCATCTTGGGCGCCCTTCTTGGTTGGAGGTGCCAACTTTCTCCAGACTTAGTCACTTTTTTAAAGTTTTCAAATTTTTCTCAATTTTCAACCTTGTTCGATCTTCAATCTCCGGCTTCCAGATTGATCCGATGGACGAGTTGAATGATTCATCGCGAAGCTTGATCGAATCTGACAAGATCATTTTGGAGGCACCTTCGGCTAAAAACTTCATTTGGACCTTCAAAATCATGGGTGCCCATCTCCTTCTGGGGCGCCCAACTTCCTCAGTGCTAGCCATTTTTCTGTTCTTCATTCTCCATGTTTCCCTTTGATCTTCTAATGAAATCTCGATTCTGGGAACTAGACTGATCAAATCGGCTGGCTGACTGTTCCGTTAGATAGCTTGGCTGAATCTGAAGAGGTGATCCTAGAGACTGCAACTGTTGAAATTGCCATTTGAGGTCTCAAAACCCTAGGCGCCTATCTTCCAGGGGCACCCATGTTCACCAGACTTATCTCCTCTCTTTCAGATGATCTTGCCATTTCGGATGATCCGTAGCTCCAATAGACTGATGGCTAGACTCATCGGATAGCTTGAAGGATTTCGAGAGGGATCTTTTGGGAGTTACATCTGCAGAAAAGTCGATTTGAGGCATCAAAAGCTTGGGCGCCCCTGGTTAGCTGGGGCGCCCAACTTCACTAGTGTTTGAAATTTTTTGAGTTTTTTAGCCTTTGCTTTTGACTTCTTTGATTTTGCTTGTGTTTATCCCTCTGTTCCGCCTTCAACATCTAATGACTGCCAACTCAGATTGGCAAGATGATGGTCTTGTTGGAAAGCTTGATCAGTTCTGAGGAAGTCACGTTGGAGGCTTCATTGGCAAGTTCATCCATTTAGGCCCTTATAAACTTGGGCACCTCTCTCCTTCTGGTGCTCCCAACTCCTCCAGACTTAGCCATTTTTCATCTGATTTTCATCTTCAAACTTGAACCTTCATTTTATACCTTCAACTTGATCTGGATTTGCTGGTGATTGACGAGTCTGACGATCTGACAAAGACATCTACTGTGAAGCTGACAGGATCCTGAAGAGATTGAGCTCATCTGCAAACCCTAATTGTTGATTTTGACCTCTCAAAAGACTAGGCACCTGGGACGCCCAAAGTTCCCAGACTTAGAAATTTAAAAGTTTTCATGGTTTGCCTTTTGTCTTCTGGTTGAAACCTCCCCGTTTGATCTTGAATTTCAGATGACTGGTTGATCTGATGATTGTGCCGCCGGACTCACTGCGGAGCTGGGAAGAATCTGAACAACATTGCCTGGAAGCACGAACCTTGATTCCACCATCTGATGCCCTAAAAAGTTGGGCGCCTATCTCCTTCTGGGGTGCCCATGGCTGGCAGAGTTAGTCAAAATTTTGCAGATTTCACCTTTCTCCTTCATTCTTCGTGCACGTTCCCCATTTCATCTTTTGTTCAGTGCTTGAACATTGAATTTGACACTTGGCAGCTAACTGGCCTCCATTGATGACTTTTAGAGCTCCCGAAATGCTTTCTGAAATTGAAAACACAAATTAGACCCACTAGGGCAAAACTGATCGTTTCGTGATTCTGACTGCACCAACCTGATGAGGAAGTATTTTCGACCAATCAAAATCAGTTTAAACTCTAGAAGCCACATTTTCTATTTTTAGAAAATTTTGCCAACATTCATTTCGAAAGAAACCTAGAAAAATCCAGGAAAAGTTAACTATTTTTGGAAAGTTTATAAAAATAGCAATTTTCCTAAAAAGTAGGGATGAAAAACTGATATCTGGGTTTTATAGATTTGGTCGCTCTGAGCAAACCCAGATCGTCAGATTTTGAAAATTTCAAGTTTTTTACCCCTCATGCAAGACATACAAACCCTAATTTTGCCCTTTTTTGACAGTTTTGGCAAGACTTTTACTCATTTCTTCAAAATGCCTAAGTGTAGCAAAAATTTTAATCTGGGGTACAACAAACCTTATCATCTTCATAAATACTTTCCAACTTTGTCCAGATTTCTTTAGCAGTTTTTAGATCCATAACTTTCACTAATTCAGAATTTGTAAGACTACATAAGAGACCATACCTTGCTTTACCATTGCATTCATAGGCCTTGATTTCAACTTCAGTGCTCAGACCATTTGTAGGCATAGTATAATCATTTTGTACAGTCGTCCACATGTCAAATCCAAGATAAACCAAATAACCTTCCATCCTTGTCTTCCAGAATGCATAGTTCATGCCCTCAAATCTGGTGATCTCCTTGTGTGCCATCCTAGATCTACCTCAAGCGGTTAAGCTTTCTTCTAAGGAACCTTGCTTTGATACCAATTGTTAAATGCACAAAACAACTGAGAGGGGGGGATGAATCAATCGTACTTTAAAACTGGGTATGTGCAAGATCATCATGGAAAAAACAAGGCCTTAAGTGGCGAAAACTTTAGAAAAATCAGAGTTAGGCAACTTGACGTAAAAATTTGAATAAGTTATCTATGTTATTTCAAAAAAATGTAAGAATAGAATCTGTAGCAAATTGAATTGAATGTAGTTTCTAAACTACTAGGTTTTTTTTTTTTTTTAAATCTATTTGGCGAAAATTTGAAATTTCAATGCAATAGTACTTAAATTTTAGGCAAAAAAAAGTAGGTGTCTGTCTGACCACCCTAACCAAAATAAAATGATAATATTTTTTTATAAGATTTTAAATATAAGTAGAGGATTCATATCTAGATGTGATGCATATTTTTTTGTTTCCAAGTAAATAATTAATTATGAATTTTTTATTACAACTTTTAAAAAATATAAAAACTCGTATGTCTGACCACCTTAACTTGGTCAAAACTTCATGAAACTCAATTTTATTTATTTTTAATCCTATAGTATGCGAAGCATAGAATATGACATGTTTCGGATTCAAAAAATGTGATACTGTTTGAAAGCTATAGATGTTTTTCAATTAGCCAATCAATCAGGACTTTAGTCGTAATTCAAATAGAAAATGAATAATAATTATTTATTAAATTCAAAGTAAAGCATAATTTATATTGGTGGAAAGTTGAGAATCTCCTTTAAAAACCCTTTTCGCTTCATCAATTTTGGGTAAAAAAAAAGTTGTCAGCCACATACCCTAACACGAACCCATCATATCGCCACTTTTTGGCCCATCATGATCTGCACATACCCAACTTCAAAACCCTTATACACACTCACATCCACATTCATTCATTAAACCCTTAAATTTCTTATGATGATTTATCATGGAAAGAAAATAACATAAACTGAAACACAACAACACCATACACAAGAGAACACTAGATTTACGTGGAAAACCCAAGATGGGAAAAACCACAGTGATGATTAGCTCACATTATAAGTAATAACATCAATTACAAAAGCTCACTGCCGGAGGGCTCACTGCCCAAAAAAACAAAGGCTCACTGCCAAAATAGAAAAGAAGATAGAGAAGAAACGTTACATAGAGAAAACTATCTCAATCCAACAGAGAACCCACCACAATGTCGCCAACACCCTTGTAACCTGATTGAAGAATTGTAGACACCTTTTGCTCACTGCATCGAGTAATCTAACACATGAAAGATCGCATTGCACTTCTCAAATCCGCACTCTAACAATCTACAGTTTGCATCATACTTGTCTATCTCTTCTATCACCCAATCCCTCAACAACTCAACTCTTATTTAAATCGTCAACTTTGAAACCTATCTCCAATGTCGGCTATGCACCTCAACCGTGCAAATTAAAATTAGGTTGGCAACAAAACATTCATGAGGTGGAAAGGAATGAAGGTGGACCACAAAACTTCTTAGTTAGGACCTAAATCTATCCTTACACGCCATGCCACACCACGCTTCCACAAACAACTAAGCACCTTCGCAAGTAGTGTAAACACAAAGGTCGGTCATTACCCGTGTAAACACCATTAAGCTTTTAAGTACACACTTCCTTTGATCTATCCATAACTCGTGGACAACAAATGTCACCTAAACACACTCTGGAATATTCCATAAACACCTTGAAATACAACAAACTCCTTCGCAATGACTTTTACTTGAAGAATGTACATACCCAGTACATCTAGACAACTTTGCCATACACTGTAACTCAAAAAACATACTTCCTTAGCTCCAAACCACAAACAACTTCAATTGAAGAAAAATACCAACACTATCAACACTCCTTCAAATCCACAAGACCCGAAACATAACTATAGAGAAACACGAAGCAGATACATTTCTCCTAGACACCTCTACAATACACAACTCGCACTTTGGTGAATGTTGTACCCCAAAATTAAAATTTTTGTTACACTTAGACATTTTGAAGAAATGAGTAATAGTCTTGTCAAATCAGTCAAAAAAGGTCAAAATTTGGGTGTGCATGTCTTGCATGGAGGGTTAAAACGCAAAATTTTCAATTTCTGACGATCTGGGTCTGCTAAGAGCGGCTTAACCTACAAAACCCAGATCTCAGTTTTTCATCCCTAAATTTTAGGAAAACTGCTATTTTTAGAAATTTTCGAAATGGTAACGCTCGGTTTTTCGGTTTCTTTCAAACGGATCTCGGCAAAATTTTCTAAAAATAGAAAATTTCTAAAAATAGAAAGTTGGTCCGACAGGTCCGAACGATTTTGATTAGCCTCAAAATGTGTCCGCCAGATGCAGTCAGAATCTTAAAATAATCAGTGTTGCCCTACTGGGTCTATTCAGCTTTTTCAGAAGCATATCTGGAGTTCGAGGTCATCAATGGAGGTCATCCGACTGCCAGGCGTCAGTTTTAGCATTCAAAACTTCCAGCAGAAAGTGAAACGATGAACATGCACGAGGATCGAGGAAGAAAAGTGAAAAGTTTTGAAAATTTTCTAAGTCTGCTGAGTTTGGGCGCCCCAGTTGAAGAAAGGCGGCCACCTTTTTAGGGCACCAGATGAAGAAATTAGGGTTTGGATCTCCAATGAAAGTTGTTCACTGTTCAGTCAGCTTCGCGATGGATATCCCCGTCAGAGCATCAGATGATCCAGTCTCCGGCAAATTCAAGTCAAAGTAGAAGGTATAAAGTGAAAATCTGAAACTTGAAGTTGAATAAATTATGAATTTTTCTAAGTCTGGAGAAACTGGGCGCCCTAAGAAGAGAAAGGCGCCCAACTTTTCAAGGGTGCAAACAGAGGAATTTGCAGTCGAAGCTATAACGGGATGTCTTCAGAATTCAACTGGCTTTGCAGTGAGCTATTCAGCACGACAAACGGAGCTCGCAGTCACCAGATTCAAAAGGCTGAACAGAAGGTCCGACGAGAGGTGAGAAGAGAAATTCAAAGCAAAAGTGAAAAAGGTGAAAAATAAACTAAGTGTTGGTAAACTGGGCGCCCCCAGTCAAGATAGGCGCCCAACCTTTTGAAGGGTAAAAAATCCATTTTTGACAAAAGTGTCTCCAGAGGACCCCCCTTCATTCTCCGTCAGCTTCGCAATGAGCACAGCCATCAGTCAATCCGACGCCCGGAGCTCAAGATTCAACAAGGTCGCCCGAAGAAGTGAAGGACATGAATAAATTGGAAAATTTTCTAAGTTTGATGGAAGTGGGCGCCCCAGTTGAAGAAGGGCGCCCAAGCTTTAAAGCCTTCAGATGATGGAATTTGCAAAAGTAGCGTCCAAGAAGGCCTCGCCAAAATCAGTCTGGCTATCCAACGAAACACTCAGACAGTCAGTCCGATCAACGTAGCTCCCGGAATCGAAGATTCACCAGAAGATCAAAGGGAGAAGGAAGAACTTGGAAGTCAGGAAAATGGCTAACACTGGAGAAGTTGGGCGCCCCTAGAAGGAAAAGCCTCCCATGAATTCGGAGGTCGAGATCAAATTTTTAGCCGGAGGTGCCTCCAGAACATCTTCTTCAGAATCAGTCCGGCTCCGCAGTGAACCACTCAGCTCGCCTGCCGGGTACACCAATCAACGAGAAATCAGAGGCGAAGTGGCATGTTAAAATGGAGAAAAGTTGAAAAAGTTGAAATTTTGACTAACACTGGTGAAGTTGAGCGCCCCTCTTGGAGAAAGGCGCCCAAACCTTCATGCCTTAGAAGATTTTTGAAGATTTTCAAAATTTCAAAATTTGCTTGAGAAGAAGATGGCGTCCAAGTTGAGAAGATGAGATTTAGGGTTTTGAAATAAAAGCAGAAAAAAGCAAAACCTAAAATCGAACCCTAAGTCTATTTAACACTTCTTTTCAATGTATTTTTCATTATTTTTGCAGGTAGCATCCAGAGGAGAAAGTTGGAGCAGCAAGTTTGAGAAATTTTTGTGATTAAAGAATTCATAGTTGCTGGTTTTACATCAGATTTTTCAGACCAGCAAGCATAAACCATTGTTCTTTCAAGCTTTTTGTTCCAGAAGATCAAATTTTTCAAGCAGGAGGCCAAGGCTTTCAATTTTTCAGTCATCTGGGTCTTTTTGCCTCTATCTTCTGAAGAATTTTTCAAGAACTTCATCAAGTTGCAGCAAGTGCTTTTGTCTTGCATGTCAGTGAAAACCTCAGTGCATTCAAAATTCAATCATCTGGGTCCTTTCCAATCAGTCTTCTGAAGAAAACCCATATCGCAGCTTTTTTCGAAAACCTAGGGTTGGCTGCTTTTTCAATCAAACGTCAGAGTTTTGCAAATACAATCAACTGGGTCCATTTCTAACGATGTTCGAACAAAACCCAGATGCCAGCTTTTTCGGGAAAAATTGAAGAAATTAGGGTTTGCTGCTTTTTCAGCCAAAATTCAAGATTTTCAAAAACGGACGATCGGGTTGTCTTGTATCGTCATCTGAACAAAACCCATATCTCAGAAAATTTTCAAAAATTCGGCCCCTTGAAGCACAAAAAATCAGCATTCTAAAAATAGAAATTGCTCAAGACTTGTCGAACCGTAGGGAGTTTACAGATCATTCTTCAAGTTTTCTGAAATGGAGTACACTCCTAATGTTTTCAAGTCCGAATCAGCACTTTTTCACAATTACATCAAAACAGCTAGACAGATTTGCATCATGTCAGTTTGTTCGACCACACGCTTGAGAGAGCAACTTCTTCAATCAAGAACCCGGTCATTCGACTCCCCTCGCAGCAGCGTCTATTCCTATATCAGTTCAGAGCCTTGAGTTCGTAATCGCTTGCATTAAGCATTACAACCCAGCTACTAGGGAGATCCAGTCAGCAGATGGCAGGTTGATTTGCAGTTTAAAGCCTGATATGGTTGAAAAGTGTTTTTCCATTCCACCATGGACTGAAAACTTCATCATCTCAGCTAAAGAACGAGAGAAGGTGTGATATGAGAAAGAGGAAAGGTATCGGAAAAGAGTGTTGCAATGCTCTTCTGTTGGGAATCAAGCGAAGTATCAGAAGCATAAAGTTGCAGAGCCGCCAAGTTATCAATTAGTGAATCATCTTTTTGGGCAGCGATGTTTTGCAAGAATAGAACTCATAAAACAGTTGAAGAAGTGAAAGATTCTCTAAGGGCGAAGAGATCTTGGAGAATCAGAATATTGCCTTAGTTGGCATAGATGCACCGAACCGGGACACTGTTTCTAATTTTCTAGCGGATGTGATCGAGCTTTAAAGCAGCTTTCTTCTAGAAGCTTTCTTTCCCGCTTTCTTTCTATTCTTGGAATAATCCTTATCCATTCTTTGAGGATAGAAAGAAGATAAGATGTAATAGTTGGCTGCCCGCTTTTTCCGCTTTTTAGGTTTTATCTTTCTAGATTTAGTAATAAAGCTTGCTTGCTGAGCAAGCCCTAGATTGTGAAAGCAAGGAGATTTTAGGGTTCCCTACTCCTCTGCTTCTCTATAAATAAGAGCCTTTGCTCATTTAGTTTCTTTAACGGTTATTGTGATAACAAAACGCTGAGCCTATTTTGCCTTCTATTTGTTATTCAGTTTCAGTTCAGTTGTATTGTGATAAGCAAATTGTTGAGCCTCTTTAGCCAACAAGGAGTTAGTAAGATTGCTGTTTTCTATTGTGTTAAGAATAAGTTTGCAAGCCTCCTTAGCTGCAATTTCTTATTCAAGGCATGTTAGAAGGGAGTTTTGTTTTAGAGATTTGAGTAATAAAATCATGAGCCTCTTTTGCCTTGGTCTAAAATCTCAGATTTCCGTTATCTATGTTATGCTTTCATGATCTTTATTTCAGCTTACAGTGAAGTGTGTAGGTGTTTGTTGAAAGAGAGATTGTTAAAGTATTTTTGTCAGAGAATCTACCTTGTTAATTTCTAACTTCTCTTGCTCTGCTATTACTTGAGAGGTTAGGAACGTCTTTAGTCTAAGTTAGTCGTAGTTGAACTTCTTATCAGAAAATCTCAGCTGCGGCGTTTGTGTTTAAAAAACCTTGTGCTCTAAGCTGATCCAAAAAGATAGGCAACTTAGTTTTAGTTTACTTTCTTTCAAACACCATCAGCAAGAGGGAGCTTCCCCTCCTAATTTGAAGAGCAGTTTATCTGTGCATAGCTGTCCGTTTTCAAATCCGCATTCCAGAGGTGCGAATTTAAACGCCAACAGTGAACATAACTTCTTTTGTACAACAATCCAGTACACCAAATTCTGGATACAACACCTCTAAACATCTCTGATCAACATATCCGAAGCGCATAAGATCTTCAACCTAGAAGAAATGCGAAGCAACACAAGAACACAAGTCTGCAACCCAAAATATCACTGCAACACACTGTTTCTTCTTTTTATCAATTTTTCTCAAAAGCACTTGGAAACCAAGCACCAGAGACACATCCTCATCAACTACAGTACTTCCTTAACCATAGAAAAAAGCTTATCAAAGCAACACTAGTGGTTGACACCAGTTTCTTACTAATAACAACATAATGCAACTAATCAAAGCATGAATAACATCAAATGCTCTCACAACAATCTCCTATAGTAATGATCTTCTTCCTCCTTATACAGTTGACACCAATGACAACACAAGCTTGTTGACATCAATGACAACACCAATCTGCTCATACTTGCAACAAAGCTAAGGAATCGGTTATCTATGTCGCTGAATATGTTTCTAGGTAGGCCATGCAATCTAAAAATCTCCTTGAAGAAAACATCGGCTACTTGAGGAGCTCTCTAGTCTGTGGACATTGCAATAAAATGTGCATACTTGGTAAGGCAGTCCATCACTACGTATATACAATCTTTTCCTTGCACTTTGGGAAGCTCGGTTATGAAATCCATGGAGACACTTTCCCATTTTTTATTAGGTATGGGTAGGGGCTATAGGAGACCCGCTGGATAGATTTGTTTTGCTTTGTTCCTTTGGCAGGTCATGCATTCTTGAACATGTTTTAGGATGACTTTCTTGAGACCTTTCCAAGAATATTTACCTCTTACTTGCTTATAGGTTTTATAATATCCTTGGTGGACGGCTAAGGGGTTGTTATGGTATTATCTAGTGATCTTCTCCTTTATCTTTGAGCCCGGTACAAGATATATCCTATCTTTGTATAGGATGACTTCTTCCACCACTTTATATTCTTCATTTTGTAGATTACCTTCTAGGATGTCACTTGCTTGTGGATCTTGGGTGTATTCAAGAATGATTGAGTTCTTCCAATCTGCGGACATGCCTGTTATGGAGCATAAGTAGGGTTAGTGGGACAGGGCATCAGCTACAATGTTGTTCTTCCCTTTCATGTATTCTATGTTAAAATTACAAGCTTGTAACTTGCTGACCCATTTTTGTTGGCGATCATTTAAATCCTTTTGATTTAAGAAAAACCTTTAGCTATTGTGGTAAGTTTTTACAATAAACTTCCCATAGACTAAATATTGTCTAAATTTGGCTAGTGCATGCATAATGGCTAACATTTCTTTGTCACAAATGGAGTAATGTTTTTCAGCCTCTATGAGCTTGCAACTTTCAAATGCAATTGGGTGTTTGTTTTGCATGAGCACTGCTCCAATGCCTTCTCCGAAAGCATCACACTCTAACTCAAAAGGTCATCAAAAGTCAGGAATAGCTAGAACGGGAAAAGAACTCATTATCTCCTTAAGTCTTTCAAAAGCTTGTTGGGCTACTTCATCCCATCCAAAGGCTCCCTTTTTAGTTAAGTCGGTGAGCGGAGGGGCAATTTTAGAAAATCCTTTGACAAACTGTCGATAGTAGCTACATAAGCCCAAAAATCCCCTTAGGTGGTTAGGGTTCTTGGTTTTGGCCATTCCCTAATAGTTTTTATCTTTTCCTCATCCACACTTACTCCTTGTGCACTAATTTTATGTCCTAGATACATGATCTCTTCTAACCCAAATTCACATTTGGAGGCTTTAGCATATAGTGATTCTTGTTCAAGAATCCCTAGTACTTCATCAATATGCTTAAGGTGTTATTCCCATGTTTTTCTATAAATCAAAATGTTGTCAAAGAATACCAATAGGAACTTCCTTAGTTATTTCCTGAATAGGTGATTCATGCATGATTGGAATGTTGCGGGGGCATTGGTTAAACCAAAGGGTAGGACCAAGAATTTGAAGTGTCCATAGTGACATCTATAGGAGGTCTTGGGGATATCTTCTTCCCTCATTCTAATTTGGTGGTAACCCCATCGTAAGTCAATCTTCGAAAAGTATTTTGCTCCATGAAGTTCATCAATCAGTTCATCGACTCGAGGAATAGGATAACACTCTTTTATAGTTTTTTTTGTTCAAAGCTCTATACTCTATACACATTCTCATAGTTCCATCCCTCTTTTTAACTAATACTACTAAGGAGGAAAAAAGAATTGAACTAGGTTGAATGTGGCCATTTCAAGAAGCTCATTAATAGTTTTTTCTATTTCTTCTTTAAATTTTTCAGGGTGCCTATAAGGTGTAGTGATTACGAGTTTAAACCCTTCTTCAAGTTCTATGTTGTGTTCAAAACCTCTTTTGGGAGGAAGTCTTGGTGGAATGTTGCCAAATACCTTTCTTTGTTTCTTTAGGAGGGGTTGGATGTCAACCAGTGTTACGCAAAGTTTCCGGGATAGGGACGGCAGCTGACAGCGGGACAAGTCCCCAAGATTCCGATTTTTCAGGCCAAATTTGGGGATAGCAGGGGGACGGCTATATAAAATATAGAAAAATTTAAAATATATAGGGAAACTTTAAATATTCATATGAAAACATGGATAAAGCATGCATATATACATTATAGAAACTTAGCATATAACATTTGTGTTAAGAATTCATTGTCAATACTCAATATGCATTCAGAATTCAAAATTCATTATGTGATATTAAACATAGTACACTGCTACCGTCCCCTGGCCCCGGGACATTTCCGGGACGGGGACGAGGGGATTTAGACCCGGGGACGTGTCCCCGGGTAACACTGATGTCAACGTGTATGGCTTTACCTTGGGTGGAAGATTTGTCAAGAGTCATGCATTGAGTGGCCCATTCCACTTGTCCATGTCTAAAGATTCTTTCCATCCTTTTGGACGAAACTACTCTAGGGGATCCATCAGATAGTCCCTACAAGAGGATTTCTTGTTTGTTATGTTGGAAACAAAGTTCCAATTTTGGGAAGTCTAGGTAAAAATGTCCCAAGGAGTACAACCATGGGACACCCAAGATTACATCGGTGTCCCCCATGTTTACTATGTAGAAGTCTTCTTTGATTGGATGCTTTCCCAAGGTGATGCTTAGTTGTGGAATCTTTCGTGTACATGGGGTAGTGGACCCATCAACTAAGGTTACCTTAAAGCCCTTAAAATCTTTTGTTTCTAAATTCATTCTTGTAACCAAATTTTTGTCGATAAAGTTTTGTGTTGCCCCACTATCCACAAGGGCAGTTACCCTTTGTCCCTTTAGGACACTTTGAATCCAAAAGGGGTGGTGCTTGGATGCTCTTGAGATTGCAGCTAGGGTTCCACAGTCTTTCTCATCGCACTTTCTTCTTTTAATTGGATTTTCTTCTTCTTCCCATACTTCTTTGTCGAATAATGCCTCTATGTTACATGCTTGGCCTCTTTTTCCACACTTATGTCTTGGCTCCCATTTCTCCTTACACCTGTAACACAAGTTTTTCTTTCGAAACTCTTGATGGAAAACATGTCCATGATGTTATGGTTATGAAAAACACGAACCACAGGATCAAACAATGAACAAAGACACCTTCTATGCAAGAGATTTACAAACAATATATGCAATATTCCTCAACAAGAAAAAGCTATAGAAGAACCTCAAGAAACTTCAAGGAAAACAAGAGTCCTCAAAGGTTGAGAGTTCGAGAGAACAGATAAGAATCTTATAGTGATAATACAACGAGGGTTGAGTTCTATATAGGAGAAACCCTAAATGGTGAAGGGATTAGACCAAGACAAGTGTCAACATCACATGCGATGAGACAGAATGATCTAATAATAGCTCACTTCAATTAACATAGAAAAGCACTTAGTTAACTGAATAAAGAACTCCTAAGTTTAGCTTAAGTGGATGAGAACAAATTAGACTAATAATCAATTAAAAATTAATTAATTATTAGCTAATGCATGATTACTCTAAGATGAACTTAGGGAGTAGCTAAAAACCCTAAAAAGAATGCATGATGGGTCCCGACAAACAAGGCCTAGTGAGATACCCATGTACAAACAAAAGATCTCTCAAAACTGGGGAAAAAGGAGAAACCACAATGGGAGAAAACTCGTCTCCAAAAGAGAAAAAGGTGAATGAAGGACTGAAAAGCCTCCAAATCAAGGTGTGAAGGACTGAGAAGCCTCCAACCGAAACAAAGTCATAAAAAAGAGAGAAACAAGTAGAACATTGCTGAAGCACCTATAGACTGAAGAACCTATAGACTGTTGTTGAAAGATGACCGATATAGTGCTGAAATGGAGAACCTCTAGAAACAAGAATGCAAGAGTGTCCATATGGTAAATGATCCATCTCACCGAAATGCATGTAACCAGTCGCTTATGTACGCTGCATTTGAAAGTACATAGGAACAAGAACTAGATACATAGATCACTCCAAACCGTGAAACCAAGGAAGCATTAGCACTAACAGTATAAACCTCCCCATAATGCTGAAAAAGGAGAGCCATTACAGGAACACTGAAACTATGTGAAACCAAGAAGTGCATGTAGAAGAAACAACTTGCAAATAAAAGGGTGTGCAAACTAAGGCACACACCCATGAGGCAGGAATCAGTGGGATTCACTATTGTCATGGAAGGGACACTCACTTGACAAAGGTGTGATGCCAAACCAAAGGAAAACATCAACCCCACCATAGCACTTTATTTCTCCTTGCACTTGAAACATAAATTTTTTCTTCAAAGCTCTTCATGGTCATCTCTAGTAGGAAATGTTCTTTGATGCCCATCCTTCTTATAGGAGGTTTTATCTTTTGATGATATATTTTTGGAGTAACCTTTATCAAGTCATAGGGCTTTTAAGATTGCATCTTGGAGAGATGTGGGATCAAGGGCACTTACTAGGCCACAAATAGCTTCTGATAGTCCCTCTATAAATAGGTAAGTGAGTCTTTTTTCAATAATTCTGGGGACCATGACTGAAATTCTTTGGAATTCCGCCACATAGTCTTCAATGGTCCCTTCTTGTCTTAGTTGAGTTAATTCTTTAAAATAACTCTTATGGTGCTTTTGGTCAAATCTTTCAATGAGTTTTTTGGTGAAGTCGTCATAAGTTGTTATGTTTTGGTGGCCTTGAGTAATCAAGCCATGGTGCCACTAGTCATGTGCAACCCCTTCCAAATGTAGGATGGTGAATTTGATGGCATCTTCTTCTATCATTGGATTAAGAGATAAATATGTATCCAATTTTTGGATCCATGAATGGGCAGTAATCTTCCTTGATCCATCAAAGTTAGGGAGAGTTATCTTGCCTACTTTATGAAGTAAGTTTTTATTAGGTTGATCCCTCTCTCTTCTACGGTTACTTCTTGTTCCCGCGTCACAATAATCCCTAAAGGGGGTGTTTCTCTTAACTTCAGGGCCTAGCCTTGAATAGGCTATAGCCAAGTCGTTTAAATTTTGGTTTGGTGTATTGATTTCTTCTTCTCTAGGCGGTCCCTCCCTAGGTAGAAAGGAAGGTCTAGTTACCCTAGGTGTTGACCCTAGTGGAGTTCTATTGTTATTTTTAGAATGATTGGAAGTGGCATCCCTCCCATTAGTTTGGTTAAGACTGCTTATTGTGTTGTTCATATTTTGAAGGGTTTGTAGGAGTAATTGGGTTGTTTTCTTATTTTGCTCCATGAAGGCCCTCAACTTATCTCCCAAATGTTCACCCATTATGATGTTTGGAGTAGGGTTATTACTTGTTGCAAGTTTCCTTCCTTCTCTTTCAAATGCCCTTTGAGCTCATTGGCTAAGTTGCATCAACTATCTTTCATCCCTCAAGTTGGCAAGATTAAAGCTCTGATACCAATTGTAATGTCCCCTAATTGGGGTATGCCTGATTTTGCCCAAAAGTAACAATGCCAACAATATAATTTGTTTTACAAACAGTATTCTAAAATTAAATCATACAAAAGTTATTGAACTTAAGAGTAAATGAACAATTAAGATAAATAACATCGTCTAATTGGATCTAATCTATAGTTTCTTTTCCAATAACCAACCATAGTAAGGATTGACTTGCATTCAATTTGTTTCAGGATCATGATGGAGGATAATATTGTCAACTGCAAATTGAAAGCATATAAACCACTGCCTGCTCTCTAGAGCTGGTGACCCAGAGATAAGGCCATTTTTCTGCACCTATTGAAGACGGGCGTGTTCACTTATTATGATAAACAGGTAAGCAAGTGAATCACACCATATTGGGAAAAAATCTACCTAAAGATCCTCACAACCAGTTGCTTATTCTGGCATATAACATTCAAATTGCTTTCCTAGTGTCCTCTAAATTGAATGAGAAAGGAAGGAGATGGAGAGGAGATTTGAATGGCATGCTGATCTAGAATGTCTAACGTACAAAATGAAGATGCTGTATATCCAACCAAAAATTCTGAAAGTAATAATTGAATACCCATGTGCAACTCCTTACAGGGATCTCCTCTACAGCATTTTGCCTAAAGTTTTGGGAGAATAATTATGGTAGTTTTTCATTTAAAGCAACCCCGTTTATGTTTTCTTCATTAAACCTAATGTCATGACCTCTGGTAATGTTTCTAGATGATGTTTGTGTAGTGTAGGTGTTCTTACTTCTTGTTAGATTCCAATTCCTTCAGTTGCTTGACTATGCAACACAATTACAGAGAAAATATGTGTCCAGGGAACACTAATTGTTGACAATTGGCAGGTTCATAAGAGAAAAAATCCATATTTGTAACTTTATGAAGCAAAAACTGGCACAACTTTCTCTTAGCAATCCAGCAATAGCTTTTCTATGTAAGTCAATCTCCAGACCCTGATAAATGCTCCAGCTAGAAGCTATTATATGATCATATAGTTCATAATTTGCTCTCTTATACATGTAGTTATAAGAAAGAAGGAATCATGCAACTTATAGCTTACCAAGCACATATTATTGCAGCAGAGTTACAACTGGGATGTATTATTTGTCCATGGCAGAAAATGGTGAACCATAACAGGAATGACTCAGTTCTTTTGAGACATAATAGAAAATTACTCATATTAACCATGAAAACCAGGTGCAATTTTTATTATTTGAAAAGAAAAAGAGATGACCATATCTTCGATTTCTAAAGACTCTAAATTACTTAAGAATATTTCCTTCATAGTTTGATCTATTATACTTTCCACATTTTCCATCCAATTCCTTGAAAACAATCTTAACCATTATTATTAATTTAACAGATCTCAGACATTACCCTGACAACTCCACCAAATCCTCTTGAATTTGGTTGAAGAAAAGTGTGCTTGTCGTGAACTTTGGGCCAGTGACACAAGAGTTCAAATGTTTTCACATCCCAAAGTTTAACATCTCCATCCTTACTACCAGTCAAAAATAAGGTTGTACCAGGAATGGCTGATATCCTTGATATGCTTCCTACAAGACAAGAAAACAAAAATCCATTAGAAAGCAGTTAAAATAAATATTTCATTCCCCAAAACATTTTGTTTTGTTGATATGTAATTTGGAATGAAGATATTTCTAATTTGTATAATTCAACTGAACAGTTGAAGAGAAAAGGTCACACTAGCGGCCCAGAAACTAGGTTACAATAAGTTGAAACATACCATCTTCCAACTATAACAAAACCACCTCAAAGAAACTATACAATTTTCCACCAAAACAAAACATTTGTAACACTGATTATAAAACATTCTTTTTAAGCACAATCCTGTACTTAGCATCCCAAATTATTTTCACCTTCCTAAAACTATTTGGACAATTATCACACTGACACAATCATCAAAAATAGTGTGTATAAACATGTACTATTTAGCTTAAGAGAAGGGACGGCTAATTCACAAGTACCTAGGTGTGCCTTTGGTAAGTACCAAATCATCCCATTAGAATTATGTTCACCAAACTTTCTGGGTTGGCCAAACGCTTCTTTTGTGTACTGTGCATCTTTCAGAGGGGAAGATGGAAGCATATTTTCTTCCTTAGTATGTTTTTTCTGTTTAGTTTTTCCTGTTGTGATGAAACGGAAGTCATGTACTGCAATATCACCCGCTTTACCCCCTGTAACAATCAAGGGTGATACAGATCCACTTCCCACATTATGATCGAACACAGCAAGAGAGCGAGCACCACCTGTACAGGATTGGAATAATCAATATAAGGAACTATAGATCCTCAATAATGATTCTAAAGAATGGACAGTGACTAGTAAACAAATAACAAGCAAAAATGTCATTTCATACTGGCTTGTGAACTGATCTCACATTTATTTATCTAATTATCTTAACTAATATTCCCCTCCCAATCAGAGGTGCCATTAAGAAAGACACCAAATGATATACCAAAGAGCACTATATTATCAACAAATAATTTTTCCTTTTCAAAACAAAAACTGTCTGCGCTTCTATCCATTTTCTATTCATCAAATTTAAAAAATATGGTGGCCCCTGTTTCTTTCTTTCTCAAGGTTAATTAATAATGGCATCATCTCAATGGGAGATTACAAAAGAACTTTATAGTTACTTCAGCCTGTTCTTTGTATGTTAGCTATGGTACCAATCTTGGCACCGATTCAGGTTTGCCTTTGCCAGTTTGGTTTGTGGATTTGATCCAAATAAAATTTAGGTTTGGGTCCATTTTGAGTTTTTCATTACAAAAACACACATTAAAATCAGTATATATAAATGTACACACACACACACACACACACACACACATATATATATATACATTAAATTAAATAATATTAAATTTTAAACATATATTAATGTATATATAATTTTAAACATATATATACATACACATTAAATTAAATAATATTAAATTTTAAACATATATTAAACTAAAAATATCAAAATTTAATATAATATATTAAATTTAAGATGTCATATTAAAGCTTTAAACCAAATGAAAATAGCATATCATATTTAAAATATTAAACTTAAATACATGTAAGGCGTAACATATCTGCACCATACGCATTTTTCAGTTCTTCTATTGCAGCAAAACAAATATGTATTTTACAGATGTCCATAATGTAATGTATCGATCATGATCTGTGCAGTTGGAATTACATCTGTAACGTAATATGTATATCTGCACCATATGAACCCAAGGCGTTTTATATATGGTATGTCTGCAAAATGCATATCTGTAATGTAATGCAATGTCTCTACACCACACACATTTTTCAGTATTTGAATCCCTTGTAAATGCAAATTCCAGCCAAACAGATCCTGGCAAAACAGAACCAAAAAGATAAAAAGTTCCACCAGATTTATTGCAATGTTAAAAAAATGCGCCATAATTTGTTCTGGATTTGTCCATGTCCACTGGGGACGAACCCAAAGTGATTTTGCCATCCCTATTGCAATCCCCCAGCCACACTGAACCAAAATCCAAACCAGGTTTGGAACAGATCCAGATGTAGGGATCCTAGCTGACAAACCGGTAACATAGCATGTTAGATTAAAGTAACATAAACTTCACTGAACATGTTAGTGTATAATTTTAGTGGAAAATCATTGCCATTGTATGATTGATGAAACTCAACTAATCAGCCACTACCATTAGTATCTATTGCAGAACTGTTTTATGCACTGAATATATTAAGTGCTAATGGAAAATTATTGCCATTGTACGATTGATGAACCTCAACTAATCAGGCACTACCATTAGTATCTATTGCAGAACTGTTTTATTCACTGAATATATTAAGTGCTAGTTGTTCTAGCTCTGTACTTTTCATGAAATAGCAATCCCATTTTGTGGCTTGCTGCTTTGAATGTCAGATATCAAGTTAAACAAATAATGTGGCTGTGGTTTGTTACTCCTACTTGGAAAACACCCAATACAACAACAAATATAAGCTTCTTTTATTATCCTTACCGTTACGTGATACACTAGGCACTAGCAATAATTAAAGAAGATGGTGTGCATCCTCTCCTACTGTTGAACATAACTAAATTGGAGAGGTAGTAAACTGTAAAACTGCAAGAACATCTTTTAATTGAAA
>VDFB02373344.1:0-30456 GCA_007258455.2 Sequoia sempervirens
TCCATGTTTTGATCTCCAATGTTCGATTAATCTTTGGATCCGATAGAGTTCAACACTTTTCTTTAGCACAACTTTTCCTTTAAATTCCTCATGCCTTAGAATATTTCCACCTTATCATTCATCCCCCTTAGGGCACATCTGGTCCATGTTTTGATCTCCAATGTTCGATTAATCTTTGGATCCGATAGAGTTCAACACTTTTCTTTAGCACAACTTTTCCTTTAAATTCCTCATGCCTTAGAATATTTCCACCTTATCATTCATCCCCCTTAGGGCACATCTGGAGACTTGAGCTTCCATTTTCGTTCCTTGGAGAATTTCACCCATCTTATACTCCTTGGGTGTATTTCTTCTTCTGCCTTGCCTTGAAATTTTTTATTTAACTTCATGAAGCTGGCGCCTTCTTGGGGTGGTCAAGGAATTTCCATGCCTAAATTTTTTTTATCATCATCTCCTTTAGGAGGGCGCATTTACAAGGGTCCACATGAATCTTTTTGCCTTAGAAAAAATTCAAAGCATCAATCTTCTTCACATGGCGCATATCAAGTGTGGAGGAGGAAAAAATTTTACACTTAGAAACTTTCCTCCATCTTTTCTCAAGGTGGGCGCATTTTACTAGAGGAGGTGGAATTTTCAATGCCTCAAACATTTTCTTGTTCTCCTCCAAGTTGGGCGCATTCTCAAGGGCCTACAAGAATTTTCCCACACTTAGCATATCTTCAACTTACCCAACTCTACCTTGGGCGCATATTAGGGGTGGAGGAGGAATTAACAACTTAGAAACTTTTCTAAAGCCATCACCTTGCCTCATGATGGGCACATTTGACTAGTGGAGGAGGAACTTTCATTACTTAGCAACCTTTTAAGCCATCACCTTGCTTCGTAATGGGCGCATTTGACTAGTGGAGGAGGAACTCAACACTTAGAAATTTTTTTAACAACCTCCATGGCAAGGTGGGCACATTTCAAGGCCCCTGCAAGAATTTCAAGACTTAGAAAAAAAAAATTCCCAAGTCAACTTCTAGCATGGGCGCATTTAGGGGGGGTAGGAGGAATTCCCTACTTATAAAATTTTATCAATCTACCTCCATCTTCTTGAGGGCGCATTTGGCCTCCTGTACTTCCAATTTCACTTGCCTTAGAAAAATTTCTACTTGATTCTTCTTTGGAAGGCGCATTTACCTAGGTGAGCTTCCATTTTATGACTTAGTTGAAACTTCATCACCAATTCTAGCTTCTTCATGGCTGAGGGTGCATTTGGGTATGTGGATAGGAAATCTTCCTCACTTAAAACTTTTTTATCACCTCCCTCCTAATGATGGCGTGTTTGAGGGGTCAAGCAGGAAGTTTCTCAGACTTGAAAACCTTTTCATCCTTCAACCAGCTTCACCTTGGGTGCATTTCACAAGGGCTGAAGGAATTTTTTCAGACTTATACATTTTTCTGGCTTGCTCGTCCTTGTTTACTATATTTAGTAAGTTTCTTGTTTTCACCCCTCTGAAGCTTGGATTGGTTTGGAATTTGTGCCACAGGATCCTCATGACCTAGTTAAGTTGTTCACACTGCCATCTTGTGCTGACTTGCTATTTATAACATGTTTCTGGAGGTGATTTACTATTTATAGTAACTGCTTGGTTTCAGAACTCCGTTTAACTTGAAATCTGATCGACGTGATCCTCATGGGTTGACTTGCCTGTTCATACTGGCAACTGCTATTGACTTGCTATTTATAGCCTATTTCTGGAGTGGGTTACTATAAGTAGTAAATGCTCAGATTGCCTTCAAATCTCACCAGTGGAATCCTTGAAAGATACTGATCGCAGTGGGATACACTAGTTTTCAGAGATTCTGGCGTTTGACCCCTCATTTGGGGTCCTAAAGCTGGAAACCCCAATCTGACTTGCATGTTGCTCAAGCAATCTCCGTTTGACCCCGTTTCTGTTGTGTCACCTTGTTCGTGATACTGAGGTGTTGGGTAGCTGCAAGAGTGGTCCTGCTAAAAATAGTAAGTCCCTGAAAAAGCGAGCAACTCTATTTGCATGTCACATCACTGCGTAGCTCTTGAAAAACCCATAAAGAATACCCTGACATGGACTGAAAAGTCCTGCATGCAAACCCTAAAAATAGCTTCTAAAAATATCTCTTAAAAAAGGTCTTGATCTTAGTTTGCATGTTACACCACTGCGAAGCTTTCGAAAAACCCACAAAGAATGTCCACACATGCATAGAAAATTCCAACATGCAAACCCTAAAAATAGTCTTCGAATGCTGAGTGCTGAAAGTTATCATCTCATCTTGCATGTTATATCATCATGTAGGTCTTAGAAAACCTAGAAATATTCTCCAGACATGCATTGAAAAACTTTGCATGTAAACCCTAAAATCAACTCCTGAAGGTGAACTAGCTAAAAATAGAAAGTTGTCAAATCTGGTTCAAATTTTGCAGACAAGTAGCTTGACGCATCCTAGATGCAGTGTGATAGATAGAACTTCAAAAGGTCCTGAGGAAATGTCCCAAATTAGGCACTTACTAAAAATAGTAAGTTGTCAGAATTCAATGAAATTTTGCAAGGGACCTATTGAAGCTTACTGACTGCAAGGCCAAGCTCGAATTTCAATTTACTCACTCCATTTGACTTCAAACTGCCTAATTCTCAGACTTAGCCCAAAATTTCAAGTTTAAGCTCAAAGGCGGGCACATCCCCAAAAAGGCAAACAACAGAAGGAGAGAGAGAGAGAGAGAGAGAGAGAGAACCAAAGCCAAAAGGAGGAATGGAGCAAAAATTAGGGAGTCCCCATTTTGAATGGGGTGATGTGTGAAAAGGTCACAACAATACCCAGATCATTGGCTACAATAATAAGTTTAACAACATTTATTATGCTATTATACTATTGCTCTCATGATTTATTTACATATTGATATTGTTATCAATTATTAATTTGACATCTCTCTTTCTCTCTCTTTCCCTCTCTATAATATATTAATAAATTATGAAAAAATCATATATATATATATATATATATGTGTGTGTGTGTGTATGTGTATAATGTGTGTATATATATATATATATTCAATCATATATATATATATATATATATATTGTATGTCGTTGTCCCCTACCATCCCCTAAAAATGCCCCCCAGGAAATGTCCTGAAAACGCATCCCTTGCCATCCCCCCGTCCCCAAAACGCCATGGAACATAGGTTAAAACTCGACCTAGATATTAGAGCTTAATGTTAGACATGTTTTGTGGGCCACATTTGCATTCAATAATTAATGATTGTATGATAATTATGTCAAAATGGCCTAAATTAGTGATTGTATCTTGTCTTCTCATATGAGTTAGTTCTTAATATAGTTGTTTTGAGGATTTGTTAAGAAGATGATGCATGGTTATATGGATTTCCGTTGTTCTCCTTATTTTGGTTTTGAGCTATGGATTTAGTTTTGAGGATTTATTTGGAGAGGTACTAGAAACAATTTAAAGTTAATAAGATCTTTAAAATATTAAAACAAAAAGGGTCAAATACACATTCAAAATGATGAACAAAGCTTACATAAGATTCAAAAACATATGAAAAGGAGAATTACATGACAATTATTTAAATAAAAATCAACAAGACTAGATTAGTTGTGGACAAAGATTAGACAAAAGATGCACTAGAGTAAAGAAAGTGTCAACAAGACTAAAACAATGATAAAAAATCTATGATTGAAAACACCTAAAATGAGTGAAAAGAATAGTAAAGGAAGTTTAAAGATAATATTTTTATTATTACATTTCTTCCCTCTCTTGTGGACTAACTATATAGTAAAGGAAAAGAAGAATAATAAAATAAAGATTATAATAAATATAATCATGAAATATAGAGGAAAAACTATCAAAATAAATATTTTGATATTTCAATTTTCTTTTTGATCTTCATTCAAGTTCACATGTGCATGATCTTGTACATTAGAACCATAAAAGTAAAGGGAAAATTCAAACATAGATTCCTGTGGGAAAAGTGCTAGTTTTAGGATTAGATTTAATGCACAGAAATTTAATTCAAAATCAGACACAAAAACACAGCATATACCTTGGGAAAACCCTCCACTTGAGGGAGAAAAACCCAGCAACAAATATCTCTTATATATATAAGTAATGGCAACAAGTCTCTTTACAATGAGGCCACACACAAGGGCAATATTCAGCACCAGCAATGGCTGTAATAACAAACAAGTAGTCTGCTCTTACTTGACCTTCAATCTGCACTTAGAGAATTCGCACACTGCTCCTAGAAGAATTCACACTTCTCTCTTGAAGAATTCGCACTTGAATGAAGAAGGAAATTGAACTTGCTTGATGCTTGAATGAGAGAAAATGATCTTCTATATATACATTTGCTAGAGAGGTTGCACCTCTACAAGAACTAGGTTGGCCACCAAAGGAAAAGATAAATACAAATAATAATTATGAAATACAATTAAGGTCAGCCAAGATGAAAAACAAAGGTGGTCGGCCAAGATAAGAATTACAATGTTTCCTTGAGAAGCACTCATTAATTATCACAAATCAATGTGTTTACAAAAGGCTGGAAGAATGAGCTCGAAGCTGCTAAACATCAACACTCCTCTCAACTAGGGAGAAATACTTCCAACTGCATAAAACACATCACCTCATCGTGACCACAATGGCTACTCCCATGTGTGGAAAGAAGAGATATCACCTCACCATGATATCAACCATCATGGCTACTCCCATGGATGGTAAATGTGCACAAGTGCTCATCACTCAACGTGATGTCGTCACCTCATCGTGACATTCACCATGGCTCTCCCAGAGGGTGAAAACACAAGTACAAAAAAATCATCACAAACTCTCATGTGATGTTGTCATGGCGTCACACACATGACATCCACCATGGCTCTCCCAGAGGGTGGAAACAAGGGCTTTCACCTCAAATTTCTCTCAAAGAGAAATGCATTAACAAGGGCTTGCACCTCAAATCTCTCTCACAGAGAGAAATGCATTAAGAAGATCATGGATACTAAGACTCCCTCTCAGCTAAGGCTTCATTCTCCACCATACCATGCTTGTCTCGAAAGTACACAAACTTCAACCTAGAAAGAGGCTTGGTGAGAATGTCTGTCGTCTGCTCATCAATGCTAATATACCTCAATTGAATTGCTTTTTTCAATACCATATCTCTGATATAGTGGTATTTGATCTCAACATGTTTAGTTTTGTCATGAAACACAAGATTGACAGAAAGCTTCACATAGCTCTGGTTATCACAATGAATGATAGTAGGATCCATTGATTTCCCAAACAATCCTGCAAGGAGCTTCCAAAGTCACATTGCTTTTCGAGCAGCCACACAAGCTGCAATATACTCGTCCTCTACTGTACTCAATGCTACAGAAGATTGCTTCCTACTACACCAGGATATCATTGCAGACCCCAAACTAAAGCAACATCTAGAGGTGCTCTTCCAATCAGTGACACACCCTGGCCAATCAGAATCAATATATCCATGCAGCTCCAAGTCCACACCTGAAAAATATCTCAAGCCATATCCAACTGTGCCACGCAAGTATCTCAGGATATGCTTCGCTGCAACTAGATGTATTTTCCTTGGTTCACACATGAACTGACTAAGTACACTCACTGCATAGCAAATATCTGATCTAGTATTAACTAGATACATCAACGATCCAATCAATTGCCTGTACATCATCAGATCCACCAAATTTGAACTAGCTATAGCCTCTTTTAACTTATGCAAGTTGGTCTCCATAGGCGTAGACATGGATTTGCAATCCATCATACCAAATCTCTTCAGAATGTCAATAGTATACTTTCCTCAACTTAGAATCATCTCATCTGGCTTCTGCCATACTTCTAAGCCAAGGAAGTAGTGCATGAGACCAAGATACTTCATTTCAAATTCAGAAGCTAGTTCCTTCTTACATTTGAGAATGAGTTGATCTTCTCCAGTAAGAATTAAATCATCAACATAGAGAACCAAGATTAATGCTTCGTCATCAATTACCTTGAAGTAAAGGTTTGAATCATCATCATTCTTGGAGAAGTCCAAGCTCATCAGGTAACGATCAATCCTTTTGTACCAAGCACGAGGAACCTGCTTAAGGCCATACAAAGCCTTCTTCAGTCTGCAAACATGAGACTCCTTCCCATGCACCTCAAAGCCATCAGGTTGCTCAATATATACCTCTTCCTTGATTACACCATTCAGAAATGATGTCTTCACATCCATCTGGTGAATCTTCCATCCTTTAGATGTTGCAATACCAATGATGGTCCTGATTGAAATATAACGAGCAACTGGAGCAAAGGTTTCCTCATAGTCAACTTCCTCTTTCTAAGAGAATCCTCTAGCCATGAACCTAGCCTTGTATTTCTCGATGCTCCCATCATCTACATGCTTGATCTTGAAGAGCCACTTAGAAGATACAACAGATTTACTTTCAAGTCTAGGTATGATGTCCCAAACATCATTTTTGAGGATGGATTGATACTCTTCAGCCATAGCATCTCTCCAAACTCGCTGACTGAAAGCTTCCTCAACATTGGAAGGCTCAGACTCAATGATTTGACTCATCAATGCAACATAGCTAGAAAACTTATGAGGTCTCTTGCTTTCTCTGAAAGTTCCTCTTGGGGCTGCAAACCCTTTTGCCTCCTGCATTGTTTTCCTAGCCCAAAGAGGTCTTTTTCTACCAATCACAATATCTGTAGGCCCATCAGTAGGTTCCAAGGGCACAACTGGATCATCATCTTCTTTAGGTTTAGAAGCCTCTCTCAAAATCTCAAGAGCATGGTCAACTTCCATATCCTGAGGAGACTCTTGATCTTCAATGTCTATCTCCATGTGGATGCCCTTGGATCTCCTGAATGCAATATCCTCCTCAAATATAACATCCCTACTGATCTCAATCAACTTCTGACCTGGAATGTAGATTTTGTAGACTTTTGAAGACTCATTGTAGCCCACAAAGATTCCCTTCTTTCCAAAAGGTTCCAATTTTGTCCTTTTATCTTTCGGTACATGAACATACACTAGACAACCAAAGATCCTCAAATGACTTACTTCCGGCTTCACCCCTGTGAATTCTTCTTCGGGAGTCATGTTCTCCAAAATTCGGTGAGGGTTTCTATTATGAACATAAACAACTGTCCTAGATGCTTCATCCCAAAGGAAGGTTTGCAGATCTTGGTCAAGAATCATGGCTTTAGCTGCTTCCATAATAGATCTATTCTTCCTTTCTACAACACCATTCTACTAAGGATTGTAAGGGACACAAAACTCCCTCTTAATCCCTACTTCAATGCAAAAGTTACAGAAGTTACTGGAAATAGATTCTCCTCCATTATCAAATCTCAAAACTTTGATCCTCTTCTCGAACAAGTTCTCTACCCGAGCTTTGAATTCTTTGAACCTCTCTAATACCTCCTCAGATTCTTTACATTTCAAGAAATAAATCCAAGCCTTTCTAGAGTAGTCATCAATAAAAATAATGTAATACAAGAAACCACTCAAAGAAGCAACAAACATTGGACCACATAAATCAGAATGAATAAGATCTAGAATACATTTAGATCTACTTTCACTACTATGAAATTGACCTTTAGTATTCTTACCCAATGCACAACCTCTGCAAGTGCCTTCATGCTCCTGGTTGAGTTTTGGAAGGCCTAAAACCATCTTCTCCATGGTAGGTAGTGCTCGAAAGTGAAGGTGAGCCAATCTTCTATGCCAAAGTTCATCATGCAACAAAGCCTGAAGTGGGCGAGTGTAAAGTCTATAGAGGCACTCATGTTGAACTCCAATCACCTGAGTAGTCTTGATACTTGAGTTCTTTGGCCATGCAAGAACTTTACCTTCTAAAAATGCAACTTGGTACCCCTTGTCTTCCAAGGCTAAGATAGAGACAATATTCAGCTTGATACCCAAAACAAATAGGACATCACTCAACTGCAAGGTAATGTTGGAATCCAAGTAAAGAGAGGAGGTCCCCACTCCTTTCATAGAATAACTAGCATCATCTCCAATGATTACTTGAACACTAGAATCTCTCTCCACCAAATTAGTTAAATGTTCTCTAAATCCGGTGATGTGGCGAGAAGCACCACTATCAATTAACCAAGTATTATTATCAGTAGGAACATGTTGTGACCTTTTTCACACATCGCCCCATTCAAGATGGCGACCACTAATTTTTGCTCCATTTTGGTCTTTTGGCTTGGGTTTTTGTCTCTCTCTATATCTCTCTTTCTGTCTCTTTTCTGGTGTCTGCCTTTCGAGGGATTTCTTCGCCTTTGAGTTTAAACATGAATTTTGGCCAAGTCTGAGAATTAGGGTTTGCACTTTCCTAGTCAATCTGAGGTCAAGCAAGGTGAATAAATTGAAAATTGAGACTAACGTTGCTGTCAGTATGCTTCCAGTAGACTCTCAGCTAAATTTCATCAGATTTCGGCTACTTACTATTTTTAGTAAGTGCGTAATTCAGGGCATTCCGTCAGCACTTTTGAAGTTTTGATTGTCACACTGCATTCAAAGCACATCGGGCTACTCTCTGGAAAAATTTGAGCTGAAACAGACGACTTTCTATTTTTAGCAGTTCAGCTTCCGAAGCAAATTTCAGGGCTTGGATGCAGGATTTTTTGACGCATGTCTGGAGATTCCTTCTGGGTTTTTCGAGACCTTCGCGAGAGTATAACATACAAAATGAGATGACAACTTTTAGAGTTCAACCTTCAGAGGCTATTTTTAGGGTTTGCATGTTGGGGTTTTCTTTGCATGTCTGCATATTCCTTATGGGTTTTTCGAGAGCTTCGCAGTGATGTGACATGCAAACAGAGATGGTCACTCATTTAGGAACTTACTATTTTTAGCAGGTGCATCCCGACATCTGCCTCCTAGCACTTCATAATCACGAGCTGATCGCAATGCAGCAGAAACGAGAACAAACGGAGATCATTTGATATGCATGCAGAACAAATTAGGGTTTCCAGCTTTGGGACCCAAAAAGAGGGGTAAAAAGTCAAAATTTTCGAAAACCGGTGTAAACCACCACAATCAGCATCTTTCAAGTTGTCCATTGGTAAAATTTGAAGGCAAACAGAGCACTTACTATTTATAGTAAGTCATTTTGGAGATCAGGCTAGAGAGTAGAGCAGAGTAGACATTTTGTTTGATAGTTTAGCATAGTTTAGAGGAGGAGGAAAGTTTTCCTTTGAAATTTTTTGTAAGAAATTGTTGTGTAACACTTTCATAATAGATCTTTTCATTGATGGTGAAATTTGTCTTCATTGTGAATAGCTAGCAAGGTTTCTTCATCCCTTTGAATCCAAGTAGCATAAAGTAGTTTAAGAAGTAGCATTTTCATTTCATGCAAGTAGATAGTAGTTGTGGATGTGTGGCATTGATCAAGGCACTTCGTTTCATTCCATACCACTAGCGGCTTGCTAACGGCAAGTTCGCCTTGCGTGGTCTGCTGGAGCATTTCATAAACTTAACTTCAGTTGTAGCTCATGCCTTGGTATGTGTCGTTTTGACAGTATCTTGATGTTGGGTTGTGACTTGAAAATTACTCGCTATCCCTTTGAAGATTGCGCCTACTTTGTGTAAGTTGTCCAACGTGAGGCGGAGCAGAGTTTGGTTGAAGTTGTTAAGATTGATCCCACGTCCCACCTTAGAGTAGAATCTAGAACCTTCTCATCCTTACACTCATTTAATTTCCATTCATCTTTGGTTAGTTTTAGGAAAACGTACTTATTTCTAAATCATCCGCGTTGCACAAATCCCTTCCAATCATCTATTTGCTGTTAACTGCAAGTATCCTGAACACTTGTGTAAGTCCCCTCGTTAAAACAACAATTCACATCAAACCAACCGAGGGTATTCCAAGTATTTCGAAACCTTGGAGTTGAACTTGTGGACTTTCTCGCAATCTTAGCGCATGGAATACTTTGATCAAGAGAGAATGGAGTAGCCTTCGGACAACTTTGTTCTGCTGATTGGTGATGTCATAAAAATCACATCAACAAGAAACTGGCGCTAGAAGGAGGGCTTCCAAGGTTTCTTTGCAGCTAACAAACACGTTCAAGCAAAGAAGGGATTTTCATTAAAAGAGAAATTCATTATAGAAGAAATTATCATGAGTAAAGATGGTGTTACCGCATAGAGAGATATTTCCAGTATTGCAGCCTAATTTGGGATTTAACGACGATCAAGAAGACATCCTCTCAGGTTTGAATAATCTCGCGTGGAGGACAAAGGAGAACTACGCCCAGTATATGCGAACTTGCTTTGTATTGGAAGAGGAAGAAGAGAAGGCTCTTGAGATTCAAGTTGCAATTGAAAGAGATTTGCTAAATCAAAGATAACCACTCGCTCCTGCTCCCCCACCTTGCCGTCAGTAATTAGCTACATCTTGGATCGTATCAGTTCATTCTCGCCTGATAAGTTGAAAAGAATTTTGAGGTATGTGCCAAGTTCATCCAAAGACTTTGTGGAGTTAGAGTTACCTACTCGAGCAAGGAAGAAGAAAGAAATCTTCTCAAGTGAAGAAGTATTTTCAAACGAGGAAGTTCAGTCAAGTGAAGAAAGCGGAGAAGAGATTTCAAGTTTGTTCAAAACTCCACCAAGTGTTTCAAGATTTGCTCAACCAAGAACAGTCCAAGTTACTACACTGGTGTTGGTTCAGCAACAACAACAAGTCCAGGCTACTACACCCCAACAGCAAGCAGCCCAAGTTATTGTTTATCAAAGGCGACGACCAGTTCACGCGATGGCTCAACCAAGAGGTCAACCAGGAGGTCAACTAGGAGGTCAACCAGCTCCAAATGGTGCTACGTGGTTGGTTACTAATCCGTCTCCGCTTGAGTTTGCTGATTACCACGACATGCCAAAGAATCCAGAGCATTTTTGCACTAAGTTTCAAGTTCATGATGTCAACCGTACTGCCGAGGACGATGTCAAGATGTTCGAAGACCACTTACGCAATAGGCAGATTGCATATGCAGACGTGGCATGTAGACTCTTTCCATACTCTTTGGGAGAGGAAGCTCACCACTGGTTCATCCATTTGCCAATTGGATCAATAAGGACATGGGAACAAATGAAGGAGGCCTTCGTCGAAAAGTTTGGTATTCCCATTACTCCCATAGAAATTTTCCGTCAATTCATAGAAGTAAGAAGGCAGGACAAAGAGCCTATTCATGCGTTCAACAATAGATTTCAGAAGGCTCTCACAAGGCTACGTACTCCCTATGTTGTTGCTGATGCCAGGGAAAACTACTACTCAGCCTTGGATCCCTTGACTGCAATGTTCGTGAAATCTCATCCCACTCCGGTAGATATGAATCAAGCTTATACTAAGGCTGTCGAAGTAAGTCAAGGTTTAGGGCAGAACATAACTGGGCCCTCGGTGTACACTGGCTTGGCCATGACAAACAATCAAATGCAGACCCTTGGTTCAACATGGTATCAACAAACACCTGCATTGAATCTCGTCCCGCAATCGGCTTATCATGTTACACCACCATCTGATCAATTAGTTCTCCATCCTGGGATACCTTTATCCCAGACTCCAGCGACAACCTGTGTATCTCCAGAGCACAGTGCCACCGACAAGGACTCAAGAGGAGAAAGATGAAATGAAAGAATTGGTAGAACAAATGAAGAGGTTGTCATCTGAGGTGACTTACCTCAGAAATCAAAATAACCAAATACAATCTATTTTGAAGAATTATCAGGCACATCCAGGTGCCAATCGAGGATATCAGAATAATCCTCCACACCATCAAGATGCCCATGAAGGACATGGCCACGACAACAGCCACGGGTATCGGAATAATAACCAAGGATATCAGAAAAGGTCCTGGAATACTGGACCTTACAACGGAGGAGTTCCATAACCACTAGATAACCCATCACCTCCGGAGAACCGTCCCGTGGACAGAGTTTGCTTGGCAGAAGCAACTATGTCAAGATGGTGTCGACTTTACAATACAAGTCAGCACTCAGAGATCCAGTGCCATGAATTTCAAGTAGCTACTGATATTTTCAAAGGAGAAGTAAAGAGCACAGAAGGTATTGAGAATCCTCCAACTACGGGATATGAAATTGTCCCGGTGCATAGATATGACCAGGCTTTAATTCTAGAAGTTAATGTCTCGCCTGAATACCGAAGTTACATGCCGCCATCTATTAATCACAGATTCCCACCAGCTTCAGCAAATGGTCCCGTGGGGATGCCAGATAATCAAGCTGAAGAGGGTCAAATGTATTCTGAGGCTCAAGTATATTCAGAAGTTCAAGATACATATTCAGAGGAAACTCTTGGCCAAGACAATTATGTTTTCCCACCTCTTAATAACAGTGTTTTAGTAGAAGGGAGAAGAGAGGTGCAAGCGTTTCAGACATCTGGAGGAGCACCCAAAGTGTACCAGAGGACTTACCATCAGAAAGAGCCTCTGACATCATCAATCCCTCTGAATAATTTCTCAACTCCACCGAATCCAAATGCGAGCAATAATCCGAATGTGCCTTGGGATTCTCCACAGTATAAGCAACAAAATGTGATGCAGAACAGAAATGGACAACAGACTGTCCAGCAGCTGGTCCACTTGATGCAACGTCCACAAAAGGAAAATCTTCTAAGAGATGATATGAAAAGACTAAGTTCCTATGTGTTGGATGAGGTTAAGAAGATAAAGGTTAGTCTTCCATTATATGAGTTAATGAAGATTTCAGAAGTCAGAGACACAATCCTAGGAAGTTTATATGAAACGTCTGTGGTAAAGAATACATCTCAGGAAGCACCTGGTTCATCAAGGAACCCTCCCGTGAGCACGCAATCTTGTCCTACACAGAGTGAAAATATGGTAGAAGAGGTGCCTCACGCGCCATTCAACACTTGGGAGACTCCACAATAGTCTCAAGGTTTTGTGGGAATGGTACAAGGATCTCTAAGCGAGCCTGAGAAGCCGAAAACTGAAGATAAAAGAAGAGTTAGATTCAATTTGCCTACAGAGCAAAAGCAAGAGCAAACACAGAAGGTTACTCGTGATAATCAAGTTCCACAACGGGATGAAAAGAATGAGAAGAATATTATACCAGAGGAAAGAAGAAAACCGGTAGTATTTTACCAGGGGAAGGATGAGCCCGCCCCATTCCTGGTGTCAGTTAGAATCTTTGGAAAATTATTGCACAATTGTTTGATTGATTCCGGTGCTTCCAGGAACGTCATGCCACTGAAGGTGTGTCAGCAGTTGGGTATAGTACTGCTTCAAACTACCAAGAAAGTGACCCAGCTAGACAAAACTGAGGTTCCAGTCGTCGGTGAATTAAATAACATTCATATGCAGTTGTCAGCCGATCCCCGAATTCAGAGCTGCATTGACATATCAGTGGTTGATATACCGGATGGATATGGCATGTTGCTAAGCAGAGATTGGGCCAAAAAATTGAATGGGTACATTGCAACTGATTTTTCCCACATGTGGCTTCCATGGAGAGGAGTCCTGAATCAAATTAAGATCGAAAGCACACCAAGGCTCAAATTGATGATCACTGAGTACGGTGAAGATAATGAGATTATGTTTGTAGAGACTGATTTAGGCTCATATAGGCCTGTCAAGCAAGAAGTATTGATGCTGCAAAACCCAAGTGAGGGGAAATGTTTAGAAGATGCCATGACCTTGTTGTGACGTTTTTCACACATCGCCCCATTGCAAATGGGGACCCCCTATTTTGGCTTTGCTTTTGGTTTGATGTTGGTTTGTTTTTGCTGTTGTCTCTCTCTCGTTCTGTCTGCCTTTCGAGGGACGTTCCCGTCTGCAAGCTTAAGCATAAAATTGACCAAGTCTGAGAATTAGGGTTTGAGTCTTCCTGGTCAGTTTGAGGTCATAAAGGGTCAAGTAAAATGAATATATTGAAAATTGAGCTTAATAGTGTTGTCAGCGTGTTTGCAGCAGGCTTCCGGCAAGTTTTCAGCTAATTCGGAGGTACTTACTATTTTTAGTAAGTGCACAATTCAGGGCAATTTGTCAGCACTTTTCGAGGTTCCGACAGTCACACAGCATTCTGAGCATATCAGACTATTCGCGTGCAAAATTTGAGCAAAAATGGATAACTTACTATTTTTAGCAGTCCGGCTTCCGCACAAATTTTCCAGGCTATTTTAGGGTTTGCAGATTTTCTTTGCATGTCTGGGTATTCCTGATGGGTTTTTCGAGAGCTTCGGGATGGTGCGACATGCAAACGGAGATTCTCACTCAATAAGGAACTTGCTATTTTAGCAGGTGTGTCCGGCAGCCGCTCCCAGCAGTTCAGAATCACAGCGATCGCAGTGCCGCAGAAACGAGGAGCAAACGGAGATCTTTTGATACGCATGCAATGCAAATTAGGGTTTCCAACGGAGCCTAAAAATAGCCATCAAAAGTCAAAATCTTGAAAACCATGTAAAGCCATGCGATCAGCGTCCTTCAGGCTATCGCTGGTGAAATTTCAAGTCAAACGGAGCACTTACTATTTATAGTAAGTCAAATTGGAAACTGCTAAAAATAGTAAATCAACAGCATGCGCCGTCACCAGTAGGTCACGTGGTGAGGATCGCCTCATTCAATTTCAACTCGATCGGAGCTTGGAGCTATCAGAACAAGAGCTTACTATTTATAGTAAGCCATCTTCAGAAACAGGCTATAAATAGCAAGGTGACTAAAAGTGGCAGTGTCGACAAGTTGATAAAGGCATGAGGATGCTATGTTTAAAATTTCAGGCCATTCCGAGCTTCAGAAGTCCAACTTCAGAGAACTTACTATAAATAGCAGGGCACGTAAGCTGGCGAGGATGATAAAAATTCGTCTAAGTCTGGAGTCCCGTCCAGCAAGCATAGGAAAATGCGCCCATCTCAGCTAGAGGCGTAGAAATTTTTTGAAAATGTGAGTTCATCCTGCTCAAGGGCAAAATGCGCCTAAGGCAGGAAAGTCAAACAAAAGTCAATGATTTTCATCCTGCTGCCAGGCTAAAATGCGCCCAAGATGAAAGAGGGGAAGTTGAAAATTTTTTCTAAGTGTCGGATATCCTCCATCACCCTCAGAATGCGCCCATCCTCCTCAAGGGGTGAAATGCGCCCAAAAGGAAAACAAGTCAAAGGTGGTCAAACATATTTCATCCTCCTCCATAGGCTAAATGCGCCTACCTTGAAGCATGAGAGTTAAAAAAATTTCTAAGGAAAAAATTCGTCCTCCTCCACTGGCAAAATGCGCCCAAATGGGGCCACATGAGGACAAAATGAAGAAAGCTGAAAAGTCACATGAAGGCGTTGGGATTTCCATCCTCCTTGCATGCTCAAATGCGCCCAAATGCATGCATGTGAAGACAAAACCAATGGCATGCAAAGAGACAAAACGTATGCATGCAAGGAGGGAATATTCCAAATGAGTTGAAAGGCAAGTTTTAAAATCCACTTCATAATGCAAATCCGCCCAAGTGTAGAAGCTGGTCAAAGAGTCAAAGGCGTTGGAAGAAGTTTCATCCTCCAGCACATATAAAATGCGCCCATCCTCCTCTATGCCTCAAATGCGCCCAAGGTTGAAATGTAAAAAGTAAATGAAGCTAGTGAATGAGGTGAAATGTGATTGAGGCGTGGTGAATACAAGGACAAATGATAGGCGTTATTCTCCAAGGTGGTAGGCGCCAAGGGTGATGGGAGTTATAAGGTGTTAGAAATCTTTTCTAAGACGTGTGAAGTATGAAGATAATTTCCTAAGGCGTGTGGGGTGAAAACAAAATACTAGGAGTGATTTCAAGTTTTCTTCAAGTATGCTATGCGCCAAGTAAAGAGTAGGTGTGGTGGTGAGCCTTAGAGAATTTTTGCTAGGCGTGTGTGTTGGTGAAGATGAGTATTGGGCGTGGTGATATTTTTCTCCAAGTGCTATGCGCCTAAGATGTTAAGTGTTGGAAAATTTTCCTAGGCGTTGGGACTTCAAATGAATATTTTTTTTCAAATGTGAAACAAAATGTGAAGTGGTGGCTAGACGAATAAAATGTGCCAGGCATCTCTGTGAATAAAATTTTCTAAGTGAAGTTGGTATTTTCACAGGCAAAGTGGATCGAGCTGGATACAAAATTTTTACGGCAAAATTTTCCAAAGAGATGATTTCAAAAATTTCTAAGGCACAAAATATTTTCTCCCTTAGAAAAATGCTTAAGTCTAGAGAGGTGATGGAATTTTTCCTGAAGCGTGAGCAGAATTGCCAGGGGTGAAGTCAGTGAATGCCAGTTGCACAAGTTGATAAAATTTTCTCAAGTCAGAACAACAAGAAATCTTCACAGATGCGAAAAACGGATTTAAATTTCACAGGGAGATAATTTTCTAAGGTTCAAAATTCAGAGAAATAAAATGAACCCGTTCGTTGGGTACCCATGGGTTCGACGCGTTCTGGAGAAAATTTTCTTCTGGGTATCGAAGATTATCGATGAGGAGTTGATTTTAAGGTCTTCCACAGCTTGTCGAGGATTCTGGGATGAAGATTTTAAGTGGGCACCAGGTTGATGTATTTCCTAAGGGAAATTTGAAAATTTTCTAAGGCAAAAAGAAAGTGGTTTTCAAGGTGAGATCCTCCAGACGATGAATTTGAAAGAAACCGCCTAGGTGAATTTGCTTCAATCCTTCGTGAGGATAGTCTTCCAGAGCCGGAAATGAATAAAATTGAGGTTATCAGAGCTCCAGCAGGTGAAATGAATTTCTCAAAGATGAAGTTTGTCTAAGGCATGAACTTGAACGCAAAGTTGGCGATGAATGCTTGAAAGTTGGAGCATGAAAATCAGGTAAGTGAGTTAAGTTTATATCATGAAGTGATCTGATACCCTTCCCCTTGCTTGTTTTGCAGGAGGAACGTCGAGGCCAAACGATGATGACTTAGTGTGATGACTTGAAGTGGAAGCACGATGAAGATGAGTTATAATCTCGAAGGAGGAAAATTTGCAAGAAAATGGCTAAGTGTTGAAGAAACATTTTCAAGGCTCAAGATGAAAAGAAGAATGAAGACCCTCAAGTGGAAGAAGTCAAAGAACAACGCCAAGAAAGAAGATCGAGAACAGTGTGAACGCGTCTACAAATGGAATCTTCTAGAAGGATGATGGTGGACATTATGGCGCATTTATTACCCCACTCTCCTTCTGTGGCGGTTTTTAGGGCAATATTATTTAGGGCTGAGGTGGCACGATTCTGGCCACTCTATTGATTGTAACCCTAGCCGTCTTTTGGGACTTGGCTAGCTATATAAAGGGGGAGTCCCCCTCATTTGTAACTCATTAGATTAGAAAGTAGACAGTAGAATTAGAGTAGAAGTTAGAATAGAGGGACAACTTAGAAGTAGCTTAGAAGTAGATTGATAGTGTAATTTGGAGAAGAAAGAAAGTTTTCCCTTTTGAAAACTTTTGAGGAAATTGTTGTGTAACACATTTTATGATAATAGATCTTTTCATTGATAATGGAATTCGTCTTGTCATGAAATGCTAGCAAGGTTTCTTCTTCCTTTCGTATCCAAGTAGCTTAAATTCATGCAAGTAGCTTACTTTGGTGTGTGGTGTTTTACTAAGATAGCTTCGCTTTATTCCATACCACTAGCGGCTTGTTGATGATAAGTTCGCCTTGTGTGGTCAACTGGACATTACCTTGAGTTTAACTTCAGTTGTGATTTATGTGCTTATATGCGTCGTTGTGATGGTGTATGCATGTTAAGTCATAATTTGAACATCTTTTGCTATTTCCCTTGAAGATTGCACCGATTTTACTGAGGCTGTCCGACGGAGGCTAGGTGAAATCCGGTTGAAGTCTATTGAAGTGAAGCTCCACATATCCTGCATTTAGAATAGAACATAAACTTCTTAGGCCCTACACCCTTTTCAATTCAGTACTTTCTGGTTAGAATAGGAAACCCGCACTTCATAGATAAATCATTCGAATTACATGAAAACCCTTAGTCAGCTGTCTGCTGTCAACCGCCGAACAATTCTGTAAGTCCCCTTGAAATACCAGCAAATCACATCGAGCCAAACTAAGCCTATTCGCATTAAAGGAACCTTGGAGTTGAACGCACGAACTTTCTTGCAATCTTAGCGTGCGGAATACTTTGATCAAGAGAGAATAGGGAAGCCGTTGGCAACTTTATTCTGCATTGGTGCGGTCACGAAAAACACATCAACAGACCTCCACTAAAGTTTTGATTGAAAGTGATTCAAGTGATAGTGAAAGTGGAGGAACGTTTGAGAACTTCAGGGATTTTGTCCTAAACAGTGTGAAACAAGAAACAGAGTTGGGTAAAGGTGCCTCCATCAAGAGTTTGTTGCTTCCAAATTGGTGCAGAATACATGAAGCATTTCACTCTGAGATCACTTGTGCCATGTGCAAAGTAGTGTTAGAGCAGGTTGCAAGCCTTGTCCCACATGCTTCATTGCATGAAAAACATCAGAAGATGAATGAAGAAAAGGAAATTTTAATAGAGGAGCTTGTAAGAGATGATACGATTCAGTCGAAGATTGAAGAAAAAGTTTCAGAGGTATGCAATCAAGAGGATACACATGTTTAGTCTCCCAGCACTCCTACAGAGAATCAAGTATGGACTTTGAGGTTCGATGGGTCAAAGTCAAAGAAAGGCAATGGAGCAGGATTTGAATTGGTTAGCTCGACAGGAGAAGCTTATTTGGGTGCCTATAGGCTTCAATTCTCATGCACCAATAATGTTATTGAATATGAATCTTTAATTCATGGGTTGCTCCTAGCAATTCAAAAGGGAGCCAAGATTGTACACACCATCGGAGATTCTGACATTGTGGTTCGCCAAGTAAGGACGCAGTTTGCTTGTCACGACAAGAGATTAGGCCGCTACCGCAACAGAGTATGGGACCTCATAGAAAGCTTTGATGCGTTCAATATAAAGAAATTATATAGGTCCAAGAACCCAATCGCCAATTCTCTCGCGCAAGCTGCTAGTTCGTTGGAACCATTAGCTATGGAAGGATTAAAGAAGTTTACAGTGGAGTTGGTCTCGACCCCAGCGGTCCCTGACAACATAAAGAACTTCCAAGTGTTTGATGATGATAAACAGATTCTAGATTTTCTCACATGCTCAGGTGTGTTTGAGGCACAAATCATATATGAAGAAGAAACTAAGGAAGCTGAATTCGACACGGAAGGAATTTTGAATTTGAAGACTAATGTTATTCCAAGAGGAATGGTTGAATTAGAGAGATTATTTGATAATGATAAACTGAGTAGAAATCAAAGTACTCAGGGCAATGATTGTGAAGCTGTCAACCTAGGAACAGATGAGCGAGTGAAGAACGTCTTTATTGGAAAAGTTTGCACACCTAAAGAAAGAGAAGGCATCTTGAAGGTAATGAAAGAATTTCCAGATGTAATAGCCTGGGGATATGAAGATTTAAAGAAATATGATACATCATTGATTACCCATACAATTCCATTGAAACCAGGCAGTAAGCCATTCAGACAAAGGCAGAGGCCAGTGAATCCATCGTTAGAGCCATTGATTTATCAGGAAGTCAAGAAGCTTCTTTCTGCCCATATTATTTTTCTAGTGAGGCACTCCACATGGGTTGCCAATCTTGTTCCAGTTAGAAAGAATTAAGATCCTTCTTCGGCAAGATCAATTTTGTGAGAAAGTTTATAACTGGATTTGCTGAGATAGTGAGGCCACTAAATGAGATGTTGAAGAAGAATGCAAAGGTTGAGTGGACTCCACAGACTAAGAAAGCTTTCGATGAGATCAAACAAGCGATAGTAGATGCTCTAGTGCTGGTCAGTCCAAATTATACCAAGCCCTTCTACTTGTATTCATTCGCCTCAGAGCATACCTGTGCAGCAGTGTTGACCCAAAGAACAGAAGAAAAGGACAAGCACCCAATTGCTTTTATGAGTGCACCCTTGAAAGAGGTAGAGTTAAGATATCCAAGCATTGAAAAGCAAGCATATGCTTTGGTGAAAGTTGACAAGAAATTCAGACACTATATATTGAGAAGTAAGGTCCACGCAATTATTCCTGATGCTACAGTGAAAACTTTGCTGATGCAGAATGAGTTAGGAGACAGAAGAGGCAAGTGGGTCACCACTTTGCAAGAGTATGACATAGAAATGCAGCCTATGAAATTGGTTCGAGGACAAGCTTTGGCTCAGACGATCACAATGGTTGGTCCAGAATTAGTACAACAAACATATGTATTGGAAGAAGTGTCTCCCAGGGAGTGGTACGACGACACAGTTTATTACCTGCTGAATCACAGATGTCCTCACCACCTGAACTCAGTGCAACGAAGAGCTTTAAGAATGAGAAGTCAAAGGTTTATGCTTCAAGGATTAGTTCTTTACAGAAGAAATTATGAAGGCATTTATCTAAGATGTGTAGGAAAACAAGAGGCCAAATAGTTAATGGAGCACTTCCACAAGAAATTTGGAACTGGACACGGAGGGAGTTTGGCCATGGCTCACTAGATTCTGAGGGCTGGATATTATTGGCCCACGCTCTTTAAGGATACATATGAGCATGTAAAGGCTTGTCATATTTGTCAGACAGCAGCAAATAGAGGAAGGCATCTCGCCATGCCTTTGCAACCAGTGATTGAGGTTAGACCTTTTGCCAAGTGGGGATTAGACTTTATTGGGATGATCAATCCACCGTCTTCAGGCCAACATAGATATATTTTGACAGCGATTGATTACTGCACCAAATGGACGGAAGCTCAAGCATTGAAGCAGTGCACGTCAGAGGTGGTCATCAGGTTCCTTGAGGAGAATATCATCACAAGATTTGGATGCCCTCATACCCTAGTCAGCGACAACGGTTCAGCCTTCTCATCACTGAAGTTTTCCAACTGGGCCTTTGAGTATGGAATCACACTGAAGTTTTCTTCCAACTATTATCCGCAGGGGAACGGACTAGTAGAGTCCACTAACAAGAATTTATTGAATGCCATTAAGAAGTTGTTGGATAAGAATCCTAAAAATTGGCACACACAATTGAGGTTTGCTCTATGGGCAGACAGAATTAGAACAAAGAGTTCATTAGGGACGTCTCCCTATCATTTGGTCTACGGACATAATCCAATCTTTCCAGTACAGCTAAGGATACCAACTCTCTAGTTTATTCAAGAGTACCTCGAAGGAGAAGATCAAGTCCAAACAAGGTTGTCTCAGTTGATGCACTTAGAAGAGAAAAGAAATGAGGCACTTGAGAATCTGGCAAAGCACCAAGCAGTGGTAAGAAGATGGTTTGATAAACAAGCTAAGATCAAGTCTTTCCGGATTTTTGACTTGGTTTTATACTAGGACAAGGCCCACGAGAAGAAAGGAGATCACGACAAGTTCAATAAATTGTGGTTGGGCCCATATCAGATTGCTGAAATCCTTGGAGATAATGCATTTAGATTGCGTACACTGACGGGAGAGGATGTCCCGTTGCCCATCAACGGACAGTTCCTCAAGCATTATTTCCAGTCCTAGGTTCTCTCCGAGAGCCTGCTTTGTAACATAGTTAGATTAGGTTTGCTTTCCCGTTCGTTTGCTTTCCGTTGCTTTCCTGTTTTCTTTCGTTTTGGTTTTGGTTTGTTGCCGTTTGGGTTTTTGGTTTGGCGTTTCCGTCCCTTGAGTTGTCCGCTCAAGTGGTTTTGGTTTGGAATGGGCAAGGATTTAGGGTTTCTCGTTGCAAAGGGGGTGATGATGGTTTTAACTTTCACAACGTGGTTTCTTTCCACTGGAATTTGTGCAAATTTTTGAAAAGACTAAGGTTGTTTTCCTCTTGTCATCATCCAATTTGGAATAAGCTCGTCTCGAGAGGTTAAACCGTTATTGTGTCTTAACACATGAGTCTAAAGACCTTAAATACTTTACCTATCTCCACTCTAAGTCATTTTGGCTTCTTGGGAAAGGTCTTGGCAGGTGAAAATCTTACATCTTGCTTCAGTGCCACTACAATTCTCAAACCCATTGGAGGCTTCAATGCCTGCCAGCCAATTGAGAAATTGACGGAGAAATCAAATGAAGAAAAGAAAATGTACTTAAAAGAAATATCCGAAATATCAAGAAAATGAGAAATGAAAAAAGAAATATTGTGAAATATTGGTTTTGGGAACATACGAGTAACTCCACCAGGGCTATGGACGCCCGGCCAGCAGTGGAGCAATACTCGTGAGAATTGTAGCGATAACCTCGTCGGGGCTATGGAGGCCTGACTGGCAGCGAGGCAATGTCCAAGATTCTTTTGAAGTTAAGATATTTGTATAACTTGCTGCGGCTGATTCCGGAAGTCAAGATGGTTTAGAGATGGAAGGAATGCACACACTCACAGGGTCTTAGATGAAAGTGTTCTGATCCAATATCGGACTCTTCTCCCCTTTTGAGTATCTTTCTGTATGATGGTTTGAGGAAGATTAATCAAGGTTCAATTCTTAGAGTGTTTTTCAACACTTTCTCGTGGAGTCGCCAGATGTTGTGACCTTTTTCACACATCGCCCCATTCAAGATGGGGACCCCTAATTTTTGCTCCATTCTGGTCTTTTGGCTTGGGTTTTTGTCTCTCTCTCTCTCTTTCCATCTCTTTTCTGGTGTCTGCCTTTCGAGGGATTTCTCTGCCTTTGAGTTTAAACGTGAATTTTGGCCAAGTCTGAGAATTAGGGTTTGCACTTTCCTGGTCAATCTGAGGTTAAGCAAGGTGAATAAATTGAAAATTGAGACTAACGTTGCTATCAGTATGCTTCCAGTAGACAGCTAAATTTCATCAGATTCCGGCTACTTACTATTTTTAGTAAGCTCGTAATTCAGGGCATTCCGTCAGCACTTTTGAAGTTTCGATCATCACATTGCATTCAGAGCACATCGGGGCCGCAATTTGAGCTCAAACGACGACTTTCTATTTTAGCAGTTTAGCTTTCGCCAAATTCCGGGGCTTGATGCAAGATTTTCCAACGCATGTCCGGAGATTCCTTCGGGTTTTCAAGACCGGACAGATAACATGCAAAATGAGATGACAACTTTCGAGAGTTCAACCTTTAGAGGCTATTTTTAGGGTTTGCATAAGCGGTTTTTCTTTGCGTATGCATATTCCTTATGGGTTTTTTGAAGCTTAGCGATGATGTGACATGCAAACGAAGATGGTCACTCATTTAGGAACTTACTATTTTTAGCGGGTGTTCATCGACGACCGCCCCCAACTTCATAATCAATGGATCACAATGCGCAGAAACAGAACAACGGGGATATACGATATGCATGAGAACAAATTAGGGTTTCCAGCTTTGGGACCCAAAAAGAGGGGTAAAAAGTTAAATTTTTCAAAAACCGGTGTAAACCACCACGATCAGCATCTTTCAAGCTGTCAGCTGGTAAAATTTGAAGGCAAACGAAACACTACTGTTTATGGTAAGTCATTTCTGGAGATCGGGCTAGAGAGTAGAGCGAGTAGACATTTGTTTGATAGTTTAGCATAGTTTGGAGGAGAAGGAAAGTTTTCCTTTGAAAACTTTTGTAAGAATTGTTGTGTAACACTTTCATAATAGAAGATCTTTTCATTGATGGTGAAATTCATCTTCATTGTGTTTAGCTAGCAAGGTTTCTTCGTCCCTTCAATTCCAAGTAGCGTAAGATAGCATAAAGTAGTTTAAGAAGTAGCATTTTCATTTCATGCAAGTAGATAGTAGCTGTGGATGTGTGGCATTGATCAAGGCACTTCATTTCATTCCATACCACTAGCGGCTTGCTGACGGCAAGTTTGCCTTGCGTGGTCTATTGGAGCATTTCATAAACTTAACTTCAGTTGTAGCTCATGCCTTGGTATGCGTCGTTTTGACGGTATCTTGATGTTGGGTTGTGACTTGAAAATTACTCGCTATCCCTTTGAAGATTGCACCTACTTTGTGTAAGCTGTCCAGCGTGAGGCGGAGCAGAGTTTGGTTGAAGCTGTTAAGATTGATCCCACGTCCCACCTTAGAGTAGAATCTAGAACCTTCTCATCCTTACACTCATTTACTTTCCGTTCATCTTTGGTTAGTTTTAGGAAAACGTACTTATTGCTAAATCATCCACGTTGCACAAATCCCTTCCAATCATCTATTTGCTGTTAACTGCAAGTATCTTGAACAATTGTGTAAGTCCCCTCGTTAAAACAACAATTCACATCAAACCAATTGAGGGTATTCCAAGTATTTCGGAACCTTGGAGTTGAACGTGCGAACTTTCTCGCAATCTTAGCGCACGGAATACTTTGATCAAGAGAGAATGGAGTAGCCTTCGGACAACTTTGTTCTGCTGATTGGTGCGGTCATAAAAATCACATCAACAGAACATTGCTTGAAAGAACAAAATAGAATAAGAAACCACCTGAATCCTTCTACAGAGAGGTCTCATCCACATTTGCAAAAGTAGCCTACTGCTTAGGTCGGGTTGGACATTCCTTCGCATAGTGACCGAACTTGTCACACCTAAAGCATTGAATTCGAGAGAGGTCCTTCTTCTTCTTCGATGCGGGAGCACCATCTGAACCTTTATCTCTATTCCTCTTGAAGTATCCTTTCTTCCCTTCTTTTCCTTTATTCTTTGAGGATTGAGCAGCAAGAACATGAATATCTTCATTTGTAGGGATTTGTCCAATACCTCTCGCTACCAATCTTGATTCTTCTTGAATACAATCATCTCTCAAATGATCAAACTTAGGAAGTTTTGATCTCGCACTGATTCCTTGAATGTAAGACTCCCAAGATGAAGGAAGACCATTAAGAGCCAACATGTGGTCAAATCCTTGTCATCTACAATATGCCCAATAGTAGAGAGTTGATCTCTCAACTCGGCGATCTTCATGAAGTATGAGATGATCGATTCTCCTTTTGTCATCTTGACATGATGAAGTTGTTGCTTTAATGCAAGAGCACAACTTGTGTTGTTGATCTCATACATCTCTTCCAAAGTCTTGAACATGTTTCTTGCAGTCTTCAACTTGGAGATGATTGGTATAATGTGGTCTTTCACAGAATCAACCAACATCTTTTTCGCCTTAGTATCTTTCTTCATCAATTGAGACTTCTCTTTCTCATCAATGGGCTCGGGAAATTTGGTCTCCACGAACTCAGCTAACTCATTTTCTTCCAAGGCGAGCATGACTCTAAATCTCCAAGATGTGAAATTAGATGTTCCCTCAAGTTTATCCTTGATCTTGAGTTTGTTCACCATTTTGATGATAGGATAGATACAATCAAAAGATGACAATAAGAATAAAGGATATTGCTGCTTGACTAAATCTGATCAAGATCTTCCTTATACCCACTCTGATACCATGTTAGTTTTAGGATCAGATTTAATGCACAGAAATTTAATTCAAAATCAGACACAAAAAACACAGCATATACCTTGGGAAAACCCTCCACTTGAGGGAGAAAAACCCAGCAGCAAATATATTTCTTATATATATAAGTAATGGCAACAAGTCTTTACAATGAGGCCACAAACAAGGGCAATATTCAGCACCAGCAATGGCTGTAATAACAAACAAGTAGTCTGCTCTTACTTGACCTTCAATCTGCACTTAGAGAATTCACACACTGCTCCTAGAAGAATTCACGCTTCTGTCTTGAAGAATTCGCACTTGAATGAAGAAGGAAATTGAACTTGCTTGATGCTTGAATGAGAGAAAATGATCTTCTATATATACATTTGCTAGAGAGATTGCACCTCTACAAGAACTAGGTCGGCCACCAAAGGAAAAGATAAATACAAATAATAATTATGAAATACAATGAAGGTCAGCCACAAAGAAGGTCGGCCAAGCTAAGAATTACAATGTTGCCTTGAGAAGCGCTCCTCATTAATTATCACAAATCAATGTGTTTACAAAAGGCTGGAAGAATGAGCTCGAAGCTGCTAAACATCAACAAAAAGCCCTTGCATAAAATCAGTCAGTTGTAAAATTATGTGTGTGTTCTGAATGAATTTGTTAAAGAACAGTTCTTTCCATCCACTTCTAAAATTAGGACTTTTATACTGCAAGTGTCTAATTTTTCTCCAAGATCGCAATTGACATCACAAGAAATCATTATAATGTTCCTATATTACGCCTGATTCCAATCATCTGTGTTTGCATTGGCCATTATATTTATTTTATTCTGTTTGGTGGAACATGGTTGGTTGAACTTAATTTGTGTTGTATGCTTAAGAAGTGGTGTAAAATATTGCAGGATTTCAAGGAGAATTGTAAGCCTAAAGTAAAGACTTTGCTAGCTCGTGTTTATGGTGAAGTCTCAACTTCATTGGCAGAACGCTACAGGCTGAACTTTACAAAAGAGAATTCGGTGGAGTCCCTTTGGTTTCTTTGCAAGCAAGTAATATTTCTTGTTTAGAGTCTCCTTGTGTATTTATTTTGGACAGAACTACATTATTTTTATATTGCAGAATTTGATGGTGTTTTAGGTTGTATAAACAAGGTAAACATATTCCTGTCATCAATCAGGATTGTATATGAATTTTCAATATGTATACGGTCATTTTCAATGTAGGAAGCAGCCTTACTGGATAAAACTGATCAAGCTTGTGGACTTTTCAATCAAACTGAGGTGAGGCTATTTTAACATGCATTTTTTGGCATGTAGGTTGTTTATTTCAAGGGCATTATGTTTCTATTTTATATTGTATCCTGGTTGAAAAGATATTGCAACTGACAAGTATGTGTTATGACATCACAAGACTAGTGTACCTTAGTGCTGGTATTCTCTAAAAATTGTTAGAAGTGTGTTATTTTCTTTAGTTGGTCATGTTCCTAATTAAACAATTAAAAAATAATTTTATGCTGTCTCTTATGAATAAAATGAAAGGTTTACAGAAAAATAAAAATATTAAAGTGTTATATTTTCTGAAGGCATTTAAATTTAATTATGTAGATAGGTATATTGGTCAAATTTGCAGGTATAAGATAATGCAAATTTTGTTGTTCACTTGGGAAATGTTCCAATGTCAAAAATTAAAGTTTAATGTTGATGGTGTTCATCCATGCCATAACTTGATGTTAATGTAAGAGTGTTTAATCCAAAACCTCTCGTCAAAAGATATCTTCCATATAAACTCATTATCGATACTGAGAGACATTCTACAATGACAGCAAAGGGTGGAGTGTAATGGTGTGGGTGTGTAATAGACACACATTAAATTGAATAAATGAAATAGTTTGAAAGTAATATAAAATAACTTTTAAGTAAATAAAATAACTCTAAATTAATAACTGTCAACATTTTCAAATAGATGTATTTAAAATATTAGTAATTATAAACATATACATACATATAAAATTATACACATAATTTATTATCATCATAATTCAAAATCAAAATGATACTTTTAATAAATATTAATAAACTTTAATATTAATATATATTTTTAGCAAGAGTCTTCTTACCAAATAAGATACATATCAGGATCAATATTTATGGGGCACACAACGACTTTGATGAGCTAGAAATATTATATCCACCAGATATGGAAGTTAAAAATGTCAGTAAATATTTAATCACCAGAAGTTCTCACTTAAAATATAAAATGAGACCGCATGGAGCAGATTATCTATAATCAAGGTTTTGTTAAATACACAGGCTAAAATTTTAGAAGGAAACTATCTTTACTGCCAAGCCAAGACGAAAGTATAATAAATTTTAGAACTGCCAAACTCAAATAGGTTGTCAACCATATTGTACTAGTAGTGTAAATGTGCTTTGAGCTCTCCAAAATGAATCTGCAACCCTTCACGTTTGAAAATTGGAGCATTCTAGTGAACAATGGGAGAGCTTGGCATAAGTTAAGAAGATGTATCTTGGACAACATTGATTGGTGGGAATGTCCAGAAATTTATGTGCCTGAATTCTAATGATTGAGATTACGAGGATATGAATTTAGGACCATTTTGGGATAGCATTTCCATTATCCTCACAAAAAAACCCACACCAATCTTTCTTATGCAAGTGCGTGTATTGTATCACCAGGGTAGACTGGAGCTCTTCAATAAATGATTACCTGGGCAGTTTGAAATTGTAACCTTTGATGGAAAATCCTCTATCCTTGATGCTTCCATAAGTTATTAAAGAATGATTTGTGAAGGATTGGGTGATTTGGAGAACTATCCCCAATGGCTGTATTAACTTTTTTCAGTCTTGTTGATGTGTTTTTCATGACCGCACCAACACAGAATAAAGTTACCAACGGCGACTCTATCCTCTCTTGAACAAAATCTCCTACATGCTAAGATTGCTAGAAAGATCATGCATTCAACTCCCAGGTTCTTTCATGCAATGGATAGTCTTAGTTGGCTCGATGTGATTTGCTGGTATTTCAAGGGGACTTACAAGATTGTTCAACAGCGGAGAAAGGAATTTGAGTACTTGAAAGGTTTGTCTATAAAGCTCTTGTTTCCTAAACTAACCAGAAAGTACTGAATTAAAATAGGTGCAGGGTTTAGAAAGTTTAAATTCTATCCTAAGTGCGGGATATGGAGCTCAACTTCAGCAAACTTCAACCGAACTTTGCTTTGCCTCGCATCGGACAACTTCCACGGAGTTGGTGCAATCTTCAAAGGAGGTGACTAAAGATATTCAAAGCACCACTTGACATGAAGATACCATCACAATGACGCATACCATCATTCAAACTGTGATTGAAGTTAGGTCCACAACATTTCTAGTTGACCACACAAGGCGAACACACCATCAGTGACCCCACTAGTGTTATGGATAAGCGAAGCTTGCTTAGATCAAACACCACATTCCATTATTACTATCTACTTGCATGAAATAAAATTTACTCTACTTTAAGATCCTACTTGAATCAGAAGGACGAAGAAATCTTGCTAGCTGCTCACAACAAAAGACGAAATCATCATCAATGAAAACCCTTTTTATTATGAGAGTGTTCACAACAATTTCTTACAAAGTTTTCAAAGGAAAAACTTTCCTTCTTCTTCAAACTACACTATCAATCTGTACTAAGCTATTTCTAAGTTGTCTCTCTATCTTCCTATCTTTGAGCTAATCTAATCTCTACTAATGTACAAATGAGGGGGGATGCCTCTTTTATAGTTGGCCCCTTTCAAAGGACGGCCCAGATTCAATTACAATGGACGACTCAGATTGAGCCACACAAGCCCTAAACAAGATTCACCCTAAAAACTGTCTCAAAGAGGAGTGGGGTAATAAATGAGCCAAAAGATTCCCACTTTCTTCCTTTGACCATTATGTGCATTTAATGCCCACCATCATCTTCTAGAAGATCATCATCCAGAAGGGCGTTTCCACCTTCTTTCTCCTTGACTGCAAACTCTATGAATCTGGCCTTCATAGCTTCAATCGGCATGGCAAGGATGTTTTCAATCCAAACTCTAGGATGGTTACTTCTTTCTTCCGTTTAATGGTGAATTTCCTCCTTCCTATCACTGCATCTTGAGTTGTGCGAAGCATGCTCGAGAACATCTTCTGGGTCATTGCCGAAGAAGGACTTCATACTTAAGAATAATTCCTCTGCTTTGTTCTTCAATCTGTCATGATGTCATTCTCCAATGCCTGGGTCTTCATCTTTTCTTCCCTTCTAAACTCGAAGGATTCCCTTGTTTTGGTTCAATCATTCCTTCTTTTGCTACCAGCCTCCCCGAGTTGGGTGCATACTAGGTCTCAACACTTAGCCAATTCTTCCAACCTCTCCCTCCATGTAATGTTGTCTTCGAGTACTTGCTCCATCTTCCTAAGTCATCATGTTTGCCCTGGCGTCCATTCTGCAACACAAACAAAAGGAAGAGCATCAAAACACTTATAGAATAAATTCATTTCACTTACCTAATTTCCATGTTTTGGTTTCCAAGGTCTGATTGATCTATGGATCTGATAGTGTTTATCATTCTTCTTTAGCACAACTTTGCCTCCATAACTTTTCATCACATGGGCACATTTAACCTCCATGTGCTAGGGCGCATATTCTCATCTTCTTACCTTAGCCATTTTATTCACCTATCATGTCCATCTTCTTTTAGGAGCTTGACACTTCATCTTGAGGGCGTGTAAGAAGGCTTTTCCTGCCTTAGAAAATTTTCATGTCTTCATCCATTCCCCCTTGGGCACATTTAAGACCCCTTTAGCTTTTGTTTCCTTCCTTAGAAAATTACACACCTTGATACCATTTCCTTAGAAGAATTTTATTTCCTTTGGAAAATTTCATCAATTGTAAGCCCCAACGTTCACAAAAATTATTTTCCAAAATCTTATTTCGCTCCTGTAAAAATATTCAAAACCTCCTGAGAAAATCCCCCCTTAGAAAATATTTCACAACCTTATTATATTCAAGGGTACACTTGAAGGGGTTAATTTAATTTATTTTTTTACACCCTTGAAAATTATTTTCTTCTAAGGTT
>VDFB02373344.1:30556-86077 GCA_007258455.2 Sequoia sempervirens
AGAGTAGCGTAATTTCATTTCATGCAAAGTAAATGTTAGGAATTGTGGAATGTGGTCTTCAATTTGAGCAAAACTTCGTCTATCCATACCACTAGTGGGCTCGCTGATGGTGAGTTCGCCTTGCGTGGTCAACTGGAACATCGTGGACTTAACTTCATTTGTGATTCACACGTTGGTATGCGTCGTTGTGATGGTGTCTTCGCGTTGAATTATGATCTAAACACCTTGAGCTACTCCTCTGAAGATTGCACCGGTTTTGTGGAGGCTGTTCGAAGCGAGGCAAAGCAAAGCCTGGTTGAAGCTTGTGAGAATTGATCGCCATGTCCCACGCCTTAGAGTAGATTAAAGCCATCTAAACCCTACATTTTACATTCGGTACTTTCTGGTTAAAATAGGAAACCCGCGCTTCATAGACAAATCTTTCGAGCATTTGAATTCCTTTCTCTGCTGCTGAACAATTCCGTAAGTCCCCTTGAAATACCAGCAAATCACATCGAGCCAACTGAGCCTATTCGCACTAAAAGAACCTTGGAGTTGAACGCACGAACTCTCTCGCAATCTTAGCGTGCTAGATACTTTGATCAAGAGAGAATAGGGTAGCCGTTGGTGACTTTATTCTGCGTTGGTGCGGTCACGAAAAACACATCAACAGTTAGGAGTTTTTTATGAGCATTTCAGTGGGTTGTAGTGTTGTTGGTTTTCATATTGCAGTCAATAATCAATCATATCAGTTTGTTGGAAGTCTATTTATTGAGTTGAGTTGTGTTTGGAAAGTCCTGTAGAAACAGTGGAGCTTGGAAAAAACAATATACATCTTCATAGCAATGATATAACACTATTTTATGGTTCTTGGAAGGCAATCTATCATATTGTAAGTTGAACAGTAGTACTGTCAGCATTCTTACTCTTCCTTTATTGCTCATTGTAATACCCGCTGAATAAGTGGAAGAGGTTGGCTTGCCGCCTATTTACATTTTGAACTTGCATTGTAATATCATGTTGCTGATCGGCTGAGCCGTCACTGCATTTCATAGATCCTCTGACCATATGCCCACCCCTCCTCCCATTTCGGGTCTTGGGGCGCATTCTTGGTTAGAGTTACTCAGTTCAGCAGTGCATTGAGATCCTCTGACCATATGCTCACACCTTGCCCAACTTGGGATCCTAGTGTACATCCTTGGTTAGAGTTGTATTCTGCATCGTTTTGGTTTAAGAACTAACCCTAATGGATGTGTGTTGCATTGCTTATTGTAATCAAAAATTGAAAAAATTGGTCCGGAATTTTACAGTGGTATCAAAGCCACACATCCTGCCATCCTGTTAAAAAGACTTTCTATGAGTGACAGAGAAAAAAGATACTTAGCAAGAGAAGACAAGAAAATTGCAAATCAGTGGCAGCCACCACAGGTTCCAGAAGGTCAGACAGCATCAGAGGTATTAAGAGCACATTGGGACTCTTCTCAGGGAATAGTAATGGGAGATGTTGAGAGGACATTGGGTGGTAATTAGAGGTTTACTAGCAATAGAGATAAAAGTGGAAAAGGGAGAGAAAGAACGCCAAGTTCGGGAAGAAGGTTTGAGAGGAAGATGGATGCCATGTTGGACATGATGTCTTTCATGATGGGGAAAATGAGTCAGAACCCAATTCCACAGAACAACCCAGGGCATACTGGAGTGCTTCCAGTCAGCATAGTGGACATGTTAACCAACATACTTCAAATAACACATACATCTCTTCCAGGCCATTTAAACCCACTTTCTTGGCACCACTGAACCCTCAACCTGATCCGAAAGAAAATGCATCATTTGTGGAACAGTTGAGACTCAACCGTGTTGAGTATGATTCCCTCCCTGATGAAATCAACCAAGATATGTCTTACAACGACTTTGTGGACCATAAAAGGAAGAATAAAGGGCAAGGAAGACATCATGATCATAGGGGAACAACAGTACAGAGGGACTTACACCAGGCCATCAACAAAGTTACGCTTCCACATTTCAATGGGAGTGATAACAGCTCAACTAGGGCTTGGATACAGAAGTTAGATAACTATCTAGCCCTCAGACCTATGGCAGAAGAGGAGGCAATGAAGTTTGCTACGCTTCACTTGGATGGGTAGCACACAAATGGCGGTACCATGGCCTAGTCACCTTGGGTCATCGGTCTATCACTACCTATGATGAGTTCACCAATAGACTCATAGAGAGATTTGAGAAAAAGGATCTAGAAGTACATTTTAGGGAGTTGGCACAGCTTAGACAATATGGCACAGCTGATGCCTACATAGCTGAGTTTCAGAGACTTTCAGTAATGGTCACGGGAATGACTGAGAGGCGATTGGTGATCCTATTTAGTGAAGGGCTTATGGAGCCACTCAAGGGTTGGATTAAAACTTTTGATCCGCCCTCTTTACAAGAGGAAATGAAGAAAGCAAGAAATATGGAGTGGGCTGCTCCTAAAGCAAAATTTCAATCCAAGCCATCATTCCACAAAAAGGGTAGAGATAAAAGACCTCACCATAAGGAGACCAAACAACATAAAACTCATGTCACAAGGTTGGATCCAAAGACACTTAATGAACTTAGAAGAAAGGGGTTATGTTTCAGGTGTAGAGAAAAATGGTCCCAAGATCATATTTGCCCAAAAGGAGTCAAAATTCATCAAATTGAATACTATTCCGCTGAAGAAAGTAATTCTGATTTTTCAGACCAACAATCTGATTTTCATGACAGTGAAGTGGAAAGAGCCCCAGAAGAGTCCGAAAATGAAAAAGGAGGTGGGGGTGCTTTTGCCCAACTTTCGAGCTTTCGCAAAAATGAGTCCTTCAAAGTTCGAGGGATGATTAAGGGGCAGCGAATAGTTGCTTTGATTGACACTGGAGCAACACATAACTTCATTGATGAAGGTATGGTGACAAAGAAAGAGCTCCAAATAGAGGAATTTGAAGGCTTCAAAGTTATGGTTGCCGATGGATTTCACATCTCTTGCACCAAGAAGATTTCAAACATGTCTATGCAACTGGGCAACTATGAAGTCAAAGATGACTTCTATGTAGTCAACATTGGAGATAGGGATGCCGTCCTAGGAATTCAATGGTTGCATTCGCTTGGAGAGATCTCTCTAAATGTGCAAACCATAGTTGGCAGACTCGCAGAAAACTCGGCGAGTTTTCAAAAACTCGCGAGTTTTTTTCAGTTTAACTTGCAAGAACGAGTTTTTCCGAGTTTTTCAAAAAACTCGCGAGTTTTTGCCGAGTTTTTCGAAAAAACTCAGTTTTGCCAAAAAAAAATTTTTTGAGTTTTGAGTTTTTGGCGAGTTTTAAAAAACTCTCCAATTTTTGGCTTGGCGAGTTTTTCTTTGGGGCGAGTCTTCCAACTATGCTGCAAACCATGGAGCTCAAGTTTCAATTTGATGGAAAGAAGATGGTGCTAAGAGGAATGTCCAATGGTGGTCCACGGATTATGTCATTCAAAAGAATGGAGAGGCTGATTTGACATGATCAAGTTGAGTGGGCTACGGAATGTATGATTCTTCCAGCTAGTCCGGTTGAAACAAAGAGGGACTATCCTCTAGATATTCAGTCTTTACTCACCAAGAAGAGCAAAGTGTATGCTGATTTACCTCCTGGGCCACCACCTGACAGGGGATCTGAACATGTCATAGAACTCAAGGAAGGGGCCAAGCCAGTTATCACAACACCATATCGGTACCCTAAGAAGCAAAAGGATGAGATTGAGAAAAACATAAAAGAACTCTTAGAGACGGGCTTCATTCGTCCAAGCAAGAGTCCCTTTGCTTCAGCTGTTGTTCTTGTGAAGAAGGATGGCACTATCCGCATGTGTGTGGATTATCGTGCTTTGAATCAAAGCACAATCAAAAATCAGTACCCCATTCCGAGGATAGATGATCTCATTGATGAGCTACATGGAGCCAAGTTCTTTTCAAAGATTGATTTGAGGTCGGGTTACTACCAAATTCGGATGAGAGGGTCTGATGTTGAGAAGATGGCATTCAGATACCACTATGGTCAATTCGAGTTTTTAGTCATGCCGTTTGGGTTGACTAATGCTCCTGCTACCTTCCAGTCTTGTATGAACAGTCTTTCAGAAGCAGTTAAGGAAGTTTGTATTGATTTTTTTTTATGATATCCTTATCTTCAGCAAGACATGGGAAGAACATCTCAAACACTTGGAGGAAGTGCTTAGCATCCTAGAATCAAAGAGTTTGTTTGCCAAAGAATCCAAATGTGAATTTGGAATGAAGGAGCTGCTCTACCTTGGTCACATAATCAGTGCTGATGGAGTGAAGGTTGATCCTGAAAAGATCAAGGTGATTGTTGATTGGCCACCTCCTGAGAACTTGACTCATTTGAAAGGGTTCTTGGGTCTTTGTGGTTTTTATAAAAAGATTTGTGAAAGACTATTCTCAAAGTGTTGCTCCTCTTACTAACCTCACTAAAAAGGGAGCTTTCTGTTGGTCAGAAAAAGCTCAAAGTACTTTTGATAAGTTCAAGAAGATCATGAGCTCTTGTCCGGTTTTGGTCATACCAGATTTTTCCAAGCCTTTCAAGCTACAGTGTGATGCTTCCAGAGAAGGTGTTGGGGCTGTTTTGATGCAAGATAAGCATCCCATTGTGTTTGAAAGCAGGAAGTTAAGGGGTGTTGAAAGGACCTACTCCATCTATGACAAGGAAATGCTTGCAATCATGCATGCGCTAGCTAAATTAAGGCAATATTTGGTGGGGAGCAAGTTTGTGGTCAAGACTGATCACAATAGTCTCAATCACTTCATGCATCAGAAGGATTTGAACGAAAGACAACAAAAGTGGGTGAGTAAGCTTCAAGCTTACAATTTTTACATTGAATATGTCAAGGGGAAAAACGGCATTGTGGCGGATGCTCTATCTAGGAGGCCTCATTTGAGCTCATTATGTGAGCTTACTGCTGATTGGAAGGAGATGTTGCTTGTTGATTATGCCAAAAATTAGTTTGCAACCAGCGTCATTAAAGGTACTTTTGATGATGAAAGGTACAAAGTGGTTGAGGGTTTGATACACTACAAGGGTAGGATCTTTTTGGTGGCTGATTCTAAGCTCAAAAAGAAGATTTTGATGGCATTCCATGACATACCTGTTGTGACCTTTTCACACATCGCCCCATTCAAGATGGGGACCCCCTAATTTTTGCTCCATTCTGGTCTTTTGGCTTGGGTTTTTCTCTCTCTCTCTCTCCCGCTCGGTCTCTTTTCTGATGTCCACCCTTCGAGGGGTTGCACCCGTCAGTGAGTTTAAGTGTGAAATTGGCCAAGTCTGAAAATTAGGGTTTCATCTTTCCTGGTCAGTTCAAGGTCAAATAAAGTGAGTAAATTGAAAATTGAGCTTAACGCTGTTGTCAGCATGTTTCCTGCAGGCTTTCAGCAAAACTTCATCAAATTCTGAGGTACTTACTATTTTTAGTAAGTGTGAAATTCAGAGCAGTCCGTCAGCATTTTTGAAATTCCGATAGTCACAAGCCATTCAGAGCACATCAGACTGCTCGCGTGCAAAATTTGAGCGAAAACAGATAGCTTACTATTTTTAGCAGTCCGGCTTCCGAGGCAAATTTTAGGGTGCAGATGCAGAGTTTTTCTTTGCATGTTGGCATATTCCTTCTGGGTTTTTCAAGACCTTCGCAATGATGTAACATGCAAAACGAGGCGACCACTTTCAGAATTCAGCCTTCCAAGGCCATTTTTAGGGTTTGCATGTCAGGGTTTCTTTTGCATGTTGGGTGATTCCTGATGGGTTTTTCGAGAGCTTCGCGATGGTGTGACATGCAAATGAAGATTCTCACTCAATAAGGAACTTGCTATTTTTAGTAGGTGTGTCCCGGCAGCCACTTCCCAGCAGTTCAGAATCACGAGCTGATCGCAGTGCCACAGAAACGAAGAGAAACAGAGATCATTTGATATGCATGCAGAGTGAATTAGGGTTTCCAGCTTCGGGACCCAAAAAGAGGCGCAAAAAGTCAGAATTTTTGAAATCCGGTGTAAACCACCGCGATCAGCGTCCTTCAAGCTATCTGCTGGTAAAATTTCAAGTCAAACGGAGCACTTACTATTTATAGTAAGTCAATTTGGAAACCAGCTAAAAATAGTAAATCAACTGCATGCGTCAGTGTCAGCTGACAGGTCACATGGTGAGGAGCGCCTCATTCAAATTTCAAGTCAATCGAAGCAGTGGAGCTACCAGAAACAAGAGGTTACTATTTATAGTAAACTACCTTCAGAAACGGGCTAAAAATAGTAGGGTGACTAAAAGTGGCAGTGTCGATAGGACAACGAGGTTATGGAGATGCAGTGAGCAAAATTTCAAGACGTTCCGAGCTTCAGAAGTGCAAAATTCAGAGGACTTACTATAAATAGCAGGGCATGGAATACTAGCGAAAACAATGAAAAAAGGTCTAAGTCTGGAGCTTCATCCAGTTGACATGGCAAAATGCGCCAGGTGAGTAAGGAAACATGGAAAATTTCAGAGTTTGAAGCTCGTCCTCCATACAGGCCAAAATGCGCCCAACCTAGAGGAGGTCAAAGCAAAGTCAACGCCTTTCATCCCTCAGTCAAGCCTAAATGAGCCTTCAAGATATGCTGAGCTCAGAAAAATTCTAAGTATAAAGTTTATCCTTCATCAGGGCCTAAATGCGCCCAAGGGAAAGAAAGTCAAATCAAAGTCAAATGTTTCACCCTGCAGCAAGGGCAAAATGCGCCCAACTTGAGGAGAGACAAGGTTGAAAATTTTCTAAGTGTAAAACAATCCGCCACCCCCCTCAAAATACGCCCATCCTCCTCAGGGGGTGAAATGCGCCCAGTTTGCAAAGAAGTCAAAGCAAAGTCAAAGTTTATTATCCTCCTCCAGGGGCAAAATGCGCCCAAATACATGCATGTCAAGATGAAAAACGGGAGCTGAAGGGTCACTCCAAGGCGTTTGAAAAGTTTCATCCTCCTCCACATCAAAAATGCGCCCAAGGAGGAATAAGTCAACAAGTCAACATGCTTTATCCTTCTCCTACATAAAAATGCGCTCAAGGTGGAAGAAGGTCAACAAGTCAAAAGAGTTCGTCCTCCTCAAGGGGTAAAATGCGCCCAAACTACCTCAAGTCAAGACAAAAAATGGAAGTTGAAGAGTCATCCTCTTCCCTAGCTCAAATGCGCCCAAGTTGAGATGTAAAAAGTGACTAAAGGGGATAAGTAAGGTGAAAAATATTGCCTAGAGGTGGTGAAAAATGGTGAAAGGCGTTATCCTCCATTAAGCTCAAATGCGCCTAAGGTGATGTGTTAGAAAATATTGCAAGATGTGTTGCCTAGGCGTGATTTTTGAATTCCCTCTCCTAGTCTCATATGCGCCAAGGGTGATGAGTGTCATAAAGTGTTAGAAATTTTTTTCTAAGGCGTGTGAAGTGTGATAAAAATTTCCTAAGGCAAGGATAAATATAAAATGCGCCTAAAATGTTGAGTGGAGAATAATAAAATATAATATCACAGGCGTTAGAATGTTAAATAAAATTACCTTGCGAGTGTGAAGTGTGAAATGGTGAGTGGAAAATCAAGTGTGTCAGGCGTGAACAAAATTTTCTAAGGGAATTTTTTTTCAAGAGTGCAAAGATGATTAAAATATTTTTCTAAGGAAAATATTTTCTCTCTTAGAAAATACGCCTAGAGCTCAAGGTGGTAAGATTTTTCAAATCATGAGCAAATTTTCTCAGCGATGAAGTCAGAGATGGATGATAATGCAGGATAGATTCAAATTCTTCAAGTCGGAGCAACACAGAATGATCACGGGCGAAGAATGAATTTAAATGGTGAAAATAATATTTTTCTAAGGTTCAAATTTCAAAAATTAAATGAACCCGTTCGTTGGGTACCCATGGATTCGAGGCGTTCTGAAGAAAATTTTCTTCTGGGTACTGGACGTTCGTGATGTTAGATGGATTTCCACATCTTCCAAACTTTGCCGACACTTTTTCAGTGAAGAATTTGATCAGTACTCAAATTGTGAATTTTCCTAAGGGAGAATTTAAAAAATTTCGAAGGCAAAAATGAATAAAATGTGCTTTCAAGATGAATTTTCTTCGAATGATGAATTTGAAGTCAGTTGCCTAGATAATTTTAATTGAATTCTTCGAGGATGAATTTTTTAGAACAGAGGAGAAGTTGAATTCAAATTCAAGTGACTGAGTCCCGGCTGGTGAATTAAAAAGATGGATTTAAATTTAAAGTAAATTTTTCGAAAGTAAATTCAAAGATGCCAGTCAAAGTCAAGTTTCTAGAAGAACAAGATTCCCGACGTCCAGAGACAAGTGTCAGAAATACCAGAGAGGGAAAATTCGAATTCTTGAAGTGGAGTAGTGGAAGTTAAATGCACTGGCTAAAAATGGCTTCTTCTAGAATTCGATTTTGAGCTACAAAATGAAGAGATTTCTCACTTGTTTTCACAGCTGAAGAAGGAAAATTCGCTCTAAGTAAAGCATTGCAGTGAGGAGTTCGAAGTACAGAGTTTGCTGAGTGTTGCTGAGACTGCTAAAGGAGACGCCTTGAGTTGCTGGAGAAGTACGCCCTTGCTGGTTAAGGAAGCTTTTGTTGGGGCGCAAATTCATTTCATTTATTGCTGAAAATTGAAATTGCCTGTGTTGAGAGGGACGCCTTGAAGCAAGGAATAGTTGAGAACTTAAAAGGCATGAACTTGCTAGTTGCTGATTGCTGGTGTGAAGTACGAATTTGCAGAAGTTCAAGTTGCAGATTGAAGTTGTTAAGGCTGAAGTCTACTTAGAAATATTTTTCTAAGTGTTGAAGTTCGAAGTTCAAGAAAAGAAGCTGAGGTTTGCAAACACGAAAGTTATTGCAGCTTCTAAAGTTGACTGCAGCCTGTTATCATGGAATCTAGCAGCGCTCAATTCATGGATAACCCCCCTACGAAACTTGTCCGTTTCCTAGGATTCGTGAAGTTCAAGCACGCCTAACGAGGTGATTTTCAAGCCACCTCGAAATGCGTTCCCAAGTCTCGAATAGCCAATTCGAGCATTCCCCCTTGTTCGCCTCGCAAATACCTTCGAAACGAGCTCCTTCGCGAAGTCTCACTGTTCGTACTTAGCGAATTGTGAAAAATGCAGTGGCACTGAAAAAGTGCGCTCCTGCCCTGAAGCCAAAAAATGGCTAAGTCTGGAAAATGCAAGGGCGCTAAAATTTAGTGCCCCTGCATGAAGTGACTTTTTCCAAAATGTAATAGCTCTAAATTTTAGCACCATTACACTTTTTCCTGACACTTAAACTTTTTCTGGCCCTGACGCGTTTCTTCATCTTTTTCGCGTTTTTCGTCAATCGTGCCACTTTTCGTGCCTAAATTTATTGCTCGACTTGAGTTAGGTTTTCAATTTTCTCTTTCACTTAAAAGTGTTTTAGTTCGCCATATTCATTGTTTATGATTTTAGTTCTTCCTCTCTTCATGCTGGGCGAGTTTTCTTCAAACTGCAAATACATTTTTTGAGTTTTTCGACATCCCTCTCTAGCATTTTTCGCGTTTCATCTTTGTAAGTTGTTACCCTTGCTTTCTCTTTATTCTCCAATTTCGATTGCAACTCTATGCAGACAAACACTTTGCAAACCCCAAGCGCCGTTTTCATTCACCATTACATCCGTTTTCCAAAATGTGCTCAAGATGCTGAAGCACCAAAATTTAGCGCCATGACATGTTGAAAATGCCAGAATAAATTCTAACTCTGAAAAGTGCAAGGGCGCTAAAATTTAGCGCCCTTGCATCAAAGACTGAAATCTCCAAAAATGTAAGGGCGTTGAATTTTAGCGCCCTTACACTTTTCACAATCTTTTACCTGACTTAGTCATTTTTTGTGCAATGGTGCTGAATTTTAGCACCTTTGCACTTTTCTTCCAGACTTAGTCATTTTTTGTGCAATGGTGCTGAATTTTAGCACCTTTACACTTTTGGCAGTTTTTATCTTAGTCTCTTCAAACTCGCTCTCTTTCCATTCCGGACCCCGTTTCTTCACTCCCGCATCGTTTTGTGTGCCTTGTCATCTGCTCCACGCTTTCCCATCATCGTTGCTCGTTTCACGCTTCCCAATGCTGCTTTTTCTGCTAACGCTTGATTCACCATCCTTGCAGTTTCTCTCCAAATCTCGTCAAGTGATCCCGAAGGTGATGTCCTTTGATCTTGGTTCTTCCAAATAAAAAGTTCATGCAGGAGACCAGGAAGAAGTATGAAGACTCCGCGCCCAAGCAAAGAAACATGAAGAAGCTTCCTGTTCTCCAGTGTTAGACATTTTCGGTGCATCCCATTATGCATCTTGTAAATATATTTCTACATTTTCAACGTCATTTTGTAAATTGTAATTAGTCTGCTCAAAGATAAATATTTTCAAAACAAAATTACACTTTGACTTTGGTCAGTTAGGTGAGATTTCCTAAAACGCTTCACCTAACTTTCCATTTTCAATCTCTTTCCTTCTTTTGCTCATCCCTCTTCCTATATAATGTGAGGGATTTTCATTGTAATATTATCTTTTAGCCTTTTGCAACAAAGTGCTGCCCTTTTGTAAGAAAATTTGTGAAACTTTGCGTTCATGCTTTGTGAATGAGATTCGATCAATAAAGAAAAGGATTGCAAGCCAAACTTTGCGTTGGATTCGATACTTTTGTGAGTTGATCTGATTTGGTAGTGATTAGTTCGAGGAATCTGAAAGACTCTAAGTAGTTGATGTAAACTTTGTGTTACATTTGTTATTTAGATTGCATTGTATTTCTTTTATCATTGGTTGAATGATCTATAAGACTTTGTGCTTATAATCATTCATGCCTGCATGTTCTGTCAAGGATCTACAAGATCCCAGTTTGCACTGCTCGTGTTGTCTCAAGAATTGTTAGCAGCTCAAGAAAGAATTTGTGCTTCTAACGAGCGTACCCACGCCTACTTAGATCCAACATCGATAGTTACGGAATGACTTTGTGCCTTCGTGGAGTCTTCCTTTTAATTCTATTTGTTTGTTATTAATCACTTCTGGTATCTCTATGCTTCGCTTTGACGAGATAGAGATATTGGTATTACTGCTAGTTGTTCGTTTCAAGTTATCAAGAATTCTGAACTTCCAACAAGTGAAGCATTATAAACATCTTCTCTGAAAAAAGAGAGAAGGATGAATGTAACACACCCCCCCCACTCCGTGAATTGCGTGTACATTTTGTAATTATCTGTTTGATTTACTACCGCTTCTGTCAGCAGTAAGAAGGGCGCCTCCCCTTTTCGAGAGGAGAGATTCACATCTCACATAGCTGTGGCTGAAGTCCAAGTTGTGTAATCTATCGAAAGCTGATTACATAATTTTCACCCAACAGCCCCTACACACAATGTCATTTTTTTTTATGAATTAAATTGCTGATGGATGTTTACTGTTTGCAGATGGCTGAGGCAAGGACGACTGGAAAGGACAATGGTGCATCCAGGCAAGCTGTGATCAAGAAGCTGAGTAAGACGTTCATGCCAGAGTCAAAGTTCATTTCAAAGTTGGGCAAGCTGACGGACACTAACTTGGGCTCCGTCAACCTAGAGACCTTCAAGAACAGGATGCTGGGAATTGGAAGTCACCGACCTTCAACCACTTCACACAACATTGTCCGAAGCGGGTTGTATGCAGCTGCTGGTTTCCCGCCAGCTATATAGTGTTCGGAGCTGATAATGGAGTGTGCTAATTGCTACAAGAAGGAACACCGGTCGATCATGACACCAGATGGCCAAGTACTTGCCAATCTTACCCCGGCAACCATTGGTGAAGCTTTTGGGATCCCGGTGCACAGGAACATGATTTATAAATCCAGAGAGCGAGCGGAGCGGATGTATGCTTCTGCTTTTGAACGATGCACGGAGACAATTAATACCCACTGGATGAGCACCCCCAAGCCTTCTCGTGCAAAGTTGCCCAAGCAGATCATAGCAGATGATTTGAAGCAAGAATACTGTGACCTCATCATGATGCTGAGTAGGGTTGGTGGCTGTGCACAGTCCTTCATCTTCGAACCTTGGATGTTTTACTACATCAACCTGGTGCTAGAAGGGAAAGACTATGTCAATTGGGCCGAGATGATCAGTGATAATCTACATGAGCAGCTCCTCAGCCTCCGGAGAACGAAAACGTTTTACATGAGCTCCTACATTATCTATATGTTGGCACGGATGATGAAGTACAGGGGAATATCTTACAAGGAGCCTGTCGGTTGTGGCTCTCATCAATTCAAGATCCATGAGGCTTGCCCACAGTTGCACCTGTCGAGCACAACCCACTACAAACGTGTCAACGATTCATTCACTATGTATATCACGAGGCTACTTCAGGAGCGGTTACATCATCGAATCTCGAGGGAAGCCCAGGAGTTGATTGAAAGGTATGGGTGTTGGTTTATACAGTTTCTGAGGTTTTCTTACATTAGGCTGCAAGGTTTCTCATCATACCCATATAGGCTGCCTAAGTACCCAACAGATAGAGTTTTAATGCTAGAGATATCTAGGCAACTGCTTGTCTTTGATAAAATTCAAAAGAAGAAGAAGGGAGGAATAGAGTTTCCAATTGTCATGGGCAACTCGGATGAGGTGTGTCCTTCGATACAGGAAGCTAGAGAGGCTGAAAGTGAACTTCAATTTTATCATTTTTCATATCATACTAGTCGACAGCACTATGACCCGCATCATAATATCAAGTGGGTGTTGTCGGAGGAATTCAAACATAAGGCCACCATAGAGGATTATTGGGCAGATGCAGTTGATGAGATTGAAGTAAGGAAGAGAATGTTTTCTCGGTTGCCAATTACTCTGATCAGGGAGTGTGAGGTGGTGCCGGTTCTGGACCAGGTCAATGAGGATATGGATGTTCATCCAAATTATGCAGCAGTGAGAGATACCCCACTTCCACCTCCAGATTGGTCAGAGCCTGAAGTTGCAGATTTAGACACGCTTTCTATCCCTGTCATGACATTCACTAGGGTATGGGTTGATAGACGAGTAAACAGATTGAAGAGTAGGTCAATTGCCTTGACTTACAATATGATGGGAGATCACAGGATGCCCACCACTGGCAGGAAGAAATAGATTACAAGAGGTCCAGAGTCTAGAAAGAAGGAAATAGTTCGACAGGAGCCTACTCAGCTAGAGCCTCCATGAGTTACGGTCGCATCACCATTGGAGACACGATCTCCAAGTATACAGGAGGTCTCTTTATTTGCTGATCAGAGGAATGCATTGAATCAGGTGCAGGTAGTATAGGATGATATTCAGCCTCCACGGAGAGAGTCAGTTGGCCAGAGCGTCAACGCACCTGTTAGGGTTGATCAGCAGGATGATGAGGGGACTATTACTGACCCTCAGTTTCAGCAGGAATTAGAGGCGGCCATGAACGATGATGATGATATTGTTTCAGGTGATACTCAGCCACTTGAGGATGATGAGCCTCACCAGAATGATGTAGAGGTAGAACAGGTTAGAGAGGTCGAGGCACAGGAGCAGCAGCCCTTCGATATACAGTATGAGGTGCCTGATTGGCTTAAGGACAGAATGAGAAGAAGCCCCAGTGAGGAGCTTGATCCAGCAGTTGAGATGGAAGAGTTTCTGAATAGGATCGGCACTCCACGCAAGAAGCAAGAAAGTTTTCAAGATCTCCACCAAAGAGGATGGCTCTCCTTTCATTTGCTGTGCACAGCTGATGTGACCAAAATGAAGCATTTTAAAACCATGTACCACGACTCTAGATTGGACGCCTCTGCGTCGATCGGAGGAGTGTGATAACTCCTTCCTTGCCCCTCAAAGACAGATTATTCAAGAAAGAAGGGAAGTATAAGAAGCTGAAAAGAGAACACAAAGCTTTAATTGGATATGTAGCAGCTTATCTCTCCTCGGCAGGATATACTAGTGATAGAGCCTCCAGCGGAGTTACCTAGAGAGTCAATCAGCGGCTTGGTAGAATTGGGAAGGATGGCACAGGAAGCAGATAAATGGGTCACAGGAGTTCGTGCCGAGACAGAGAAGTTTATGGAGGACCTCGCTTTTGCCTTTCCAGCAGGCCTCTAGTATTTTGACACGGATTGATGCAGTGGATCATGCTTGGGGAGATGCCTCTATCTACCAGAGCAAAGTTATCCAGCGTCTTGAGGTATTAAGGCATGTGCCATTACGATTGCTGATTGATGGAGGTGTCATTCATGAGAATGACCGATATGATTTCTCTCGGTGGTATTCTTCGGCCATCACAGGGCTGGTTTCTTCAACGCGCACAGGCGGATTCAAAAGAGTATATAAAGCCATGGCCATTATCATTGATGGAGTTCAGAATACTTTCGAGGCCATATTTGCTAGGCGGCTGAATCCGTGATGATAAGTGTGGATAATTTGAGGGGTTTGCTGGTGCCTTTCTTTGCAGATGTTAAGACCTTTGTACAGGATGATTTCGAGAATACTGCTACTTTCTCCACTTTGATCCAAAACACGCAGGACTTGATTGCTTGGAGAAAATATTGTACGAGGCATGAGCATTCAGTCACAGTGTTAGAGTTTCAGTTAGATTGTGTTCCACCGATTTCCGTTCAGGAGGTTGAGGCTGTGCTTCGCAGATTCGTGGAGTTCAGCCAGAGAGAAGGCAAATGGGAACACACTACTGGACGAGGATCTTCTAGAAGACTGACTATGGGCATTTATTACATTTACTATTTTTGGGAGTGAGTGGGAATCTTTGATTCATTTAATGTACCACTCCCTATTCTGGCAGTTTTTAGGGTTAGGGCTGAGGTGGCACGATTCTGGCCACTCTATTAATTGTAACCCTAGCCGTCTTTTGGGACTTGGCTAGCTATATAAAGGGGGAGTCCCCCTCATTTGTAACATTCATATCTCATTAGACAGTAGTATTGGACATTTTGCATTAGAGCTAGAGCTAGAGAGTAGAGTATTGTAGACATTTTGCATAGTGTGGAGAAGAAAGAAAGTTTTCCTTTTGAAAACTTTTGAGGAGATTGTTGTGTAACACTTTTCATGATAATAGATCTTTTCATTGATGGTGGAATTCGTCTTGTCATGAATAGCTAGCAAGGTCTCTTCTTCCTTTCGTATCCAAGTAGCTTAATTTCATGCAAGTAGTTTACTTTGATGTGTGGTGTTTTATTGAGATAGCTTCGCTTTATTCCATACCACTAGCAGCTTGTTGATGATAAGCTTGCCTTGCGTGGTCGACTGGAAGTCATCTTGAGTTTAACTTCAATTGTGATTTGTATGCTTATATGCGTCGTTGTGATGGTGTATGCATGTTGAGTCACAACTTGAACATCTTTTGTTATCCCTTTGAAGATTGCACCGATTTTACTGAGGCTGTCCGATGTGAGGCTAGGCGAAATCTGGTTGAAGTCTATTGAAACGAAGCCCCACATATCTTGCATTTAGAGTAGAATAAGCTTCTTAGGCCCTAAACTCATTTACTTTCCGTACATTTCTGATTAGTTTTAGGAAAACGAACCATATTGCCAAATCATATGCACAAAAATCCCCTTCAAATCACATACTGGCTGCTAACTGCAAGAAGTCTAAACAATTGTGTAAGTCCCCTCGTAAGAACACAGCAAATACACATCAACCGAACTGGGTCTATTCGCATTAAAGGAACCTTGGAGTTGAACGTGCGAATTTTCTCGCAATCTTAGTGCACGGAATACTTTGATCAAGAGAGAACAGAGTAGCCCCAAACTATTTTGTTCTGCTGTTTGGTGCGGTCACAAAAACCACGTCAACAATACCACTTGCTGGTCATCAAGGTTTTTTCAAGACATAGCAGATTCGGGAAAGGTTCTCTTGGAAGGGGCTGAAAGGGGAAGTCCAACGCTACATCCAGGAGTGTCCCACATGTCAGATGAACAAAAATAAGCATTCTCTTCCAGCTGGTCTGCTACAACCTCTTCCCATTCCCAACCAAAAATGGGAAAGCATATCAATGGACTTCATCACTGGGTTGCCAAAGGTCCAAGGCAAAGATTGTATCTATGTTGTAGTGGACAGATTAAAAAAGTTTGCTCACTTTTTTGCCATCACTAGCTCTTTTTCAGCACCTCAAGTCGCAGATTTGTTTTTCCATGAGGTGTTTAGATTGCATGGGTTGCCGAAAAACATTGTGAATGATAGGGACAACAAGTTCCTAAGCACCTTTTGGCAAGAAGTTTTTAGGATGAGTGGTACAATGCTTACTCCAAGCACTAGTTATCACCCTCAAACGGATGGTCAAACAGAGATAGTGAGCAAATGGTTGGAGGGTTATCTTAAAAATTATGTCTCGGAGCAGCAAAGAGCTTGGGTGAAGTGGCTTCACCTAGGGGAGTATTGCTACAATTCTTCCTTTCACATGTCAATAAGGATGTCTCCATTCATGGCTCTCTATGGTTATGAAGCTCCTAGCTTTGTTGATTTGGTGTTTGGTGATAGCAAAGCCCCTCAAGCCAAGGATTTGTTGCAGCATAGTCAAGATATCTTGAAGTCCTTGAAGAACAACCTTCAGATTGCACAAAATCAGCAGAAGATGTACGCTGATCAGCGGCGTGTTGAGTGCTCTTTCGAGATTGGAGATATGGTTTATCTTTGACTTCAGCCTTACAGACAGTCTACTCTCAAGAGGAGTGGAGCTGAGAAGCTCAAACCTCGCTTCTATGGGTGATTGAAAGTTATCAGGAAGGTTGGAGCAGTAGCTTATGAATTGGAGCTACCATCGAATAGCAGAGTACACAATGTCTTCCACGTGTCTCGCCTCAAGAAGGCACTTGGACAATGTTGTTGCTTCATCATAGTTACCACCTGTGTCACAAGGTTCGGCGAATATCAAGCTTCAGGTTCGAATTTTTACGAATTTGAATTTTTTTTTTAAAATTCGTTGAAGTTCGGCATTAAATTCGTACGGCCGTTTATTCACTTAAATTTTTTTTTAAAGAGTATTTTTTAGGGTTTAAAAAGCGTTTCCAACGATTTAGACGCGTTATTTTTCTATAAAATTACGCCCTAAACATTGCTCAAACACACAGCGAATGAGTATTGTCGGCAAAAATTTCTTTTGAGCCGTTTTTTGAAGACAAAGCAATTTTCGAGCGCCGGAAGGAAGTTCGCGACTGTCACAGAGTTATACGCGACCTTGAACCATCTGTGCGCGACCTTGAACCAGTCATCCATCACGCGTTTTCCTCTCTGGCGGCGGCTTCTTCCAACCCTCTCTGCACTGCGGCCGTTTTTTCCACGCGTTTTCCTTCGTCGGTTTCTTCCACGCGTTTTCCTCTCTGCACTGCGGCGGCTTCTTCCAAGTTCCAACTCTCTCTGCAGATTTCTCCAGGTAGGCTTCGACATTTTTTTTAGGTTTTTTATTTTTTTTGTTTGGTTTTATAAATATTCGAAATCTTTATTTTCTTATGTTATTTATATTTTATTATTTATATTATAAATTAGGTTTATTATGTTATTTATTATATTTTATTATTTATTTTATATAATACATTTATATTATTTAATCTAAATATATTTATATTAAAAAATATAAATATATTTATATTAAATAATATAAATTTATAATATAAAAATAGGTCTATTGTGTTATAATGTTATTTATATTATTTAATGAAAATATATTTATATTCAATAATTAATAAATTGTGTTATTTATATTATATATTTACATTATTTAATATAAATATATTTATATTTTTTAATATAAATATATTTACATTAAATAATATAAATTTAAAATATAAATAATAAAATATAAATAACAAAATAAACCTATTTTTTATTAAAAGGTATATTTTAATAATATGTGAGGTTCATTTTATTTTTTTAACATGCTGCCATTTATAATATTTTTTATTATTAAATATCCAATTTAGTCACTCAGCAGATTTTAATAAAGCTGTGTGTAATAATATATGAACATGTTCACATAAAATAAGCACAGAAAATTGTCTTTGATTAACTGCAACTTCAGGCAAATTTTAATAAAACTGTGTGCTATAATATATGAATATGTTCACCTAAAATAAGCACATCAAATTTAGTCTTTGGTTCACTGCAATTTGCAATAGAAAGTTTACTATAGAAAGTTTACTGTAAGAGCAAGCATTAACAAATTAGGAAACAAGATTTGCATCATAATATTTAATATTTTTGGAACCATTAACAGATTATTATTTTTCTTTTGAATCTTGCAGATTTTCATTTAATGGCTCCGAGCAAATCAACTTCTGAGGCATGGAAACATGTGACCCGTGATGGTGTTAACAACAGGTGTAATTTATGTCCACAAACTATCACTGGAAGCTTGACGAGGGTTATGGACCACTTGCTTGGTATTACAGGGGGTGCAGGTGGAGGTGTTGTGGCATGTACAGGTGTTTCTCCAGCACTAAAAGCTATTCTAGAGAAAGAGAAATCATCTTCAATTGTAGGAAAAATGAAGAAGGCACAAAAGAAACAAAGAATTGAAGAAGATGTATCTAGATTCACTTCTGTTATGTCTTCCTCTTCTAGTCTATCCAAACCGGCAAGGGTATCAAAAGAGAGTGGAACATTGAACACCTTTTGGAAACCAGTAGAGAAACAACAAGTGGATGATGCATTAGCTGATTTGTTTTACTCAAGTGCCATTCCCTTCAATGTTGCACGAAATCCACATTTTCGTAATGCAATTCAGAAAGTTGCAGAGTTTGGCAAAGGGTACATACCCCCATCTTCAGAGGCTTTCAGGACAACTCTTTTGCAGAGGTCAAAAGATAGAGTGACCGAGAAACTGGCTGATGTCAAAGCCTCTTGGAATGAAACAGGTTGCACTATATTGAGTGATGGATGGTCAGATATATGTCAAAGGCCATTGATTAATGTTTTGGTGTCTTCTCCTGATGGTGTTGTGTTCTTGAAAGTGATTGACACCATGAACCACATGAAAACTTCTGAGTATATTTTTCAAATATTAGAGGAAGCCATTATTGAAGTAGGGGTGGAAAATGTGGTTCAAGTGGTAACTGATAGTGCAGCGAATTGTGTGGGAGCTGGGAAGCTGATTTCAGAGAAGTATCCACAAATATATTGGAGCCCATGTGCAGCCCATTGTCTCGATTTGTTGCTTCATGACTTGGCTAAATTCCCATGGGTACATGAAGCTATTCATAGAGGGAGAGCAATTGCTAATTTCATACGAAATCATCGTTTCACATTGAGTCTTTATAGGCAGCATGCGTCTAGGGAGTTGTTGAGGCCTTGTGAAACAAGATTTGCATCATTTTATATCACTTTGAAAAGAGTGGTTGAAGAAAAAGCAGCTTTGAGGTCAGTTATTTGTTCCAATCAGTGGGAAAATTCAGTGCTTTCGAAAGGTCCTAAGGGGAAAAACATAGAGCAAATCATTCTAAACAACAATTTTTGGGAAAGTGCAGCAAAAGTTTTGCTTATTTGTGAACCAATTGTTGATGTGCTTCGTATGGTTGATGGTGACTCTCCTTGCCTTGGCATGCTTTATGAAAGTATGGACCGTTGTAAAGAATCTATTCAAAAAGCACTAAATAATGTAGCAGCAGAATATATGGAGATATGGGAAACAGTTGATCGCAGATGGAAAATGATGCACACACCTTTGCATGCAGCAGCTTGTTTTTTGGAGCCTAAGTTGTTTTCTATTAATAGAAAAGGCGATTCTGAAATTATGGGAGGGCTTTATGAAGCCATTGAAAAGTATGAACCAAATGCAACAATTTCAGCACTACTAAGAGATCAATGTTGGGAATACAAGAAAGGAGAAGGGATGTTTGGAATGCAAGCAGCCAAATATGACTTGGCACGTATACCTGGATATAGATGGTGGATAAACTATGGAGCACAAACTCCTGAGCTACAACAGTTTGCTGTTCGAATTTTGAGTCAGGGGGCAAGTTCATCAGCTTGTGAGAGGAACTGGAGTTGCTTTGACCACATCCATTCCAAAAAGAGGAATAAGTTGTTGTCTGGAAAGTTGGGAGATCTCGTCTTTGTTCGTAGCAATTTAAAATTGTTCATGAACAAATCAGCAAAGAACTCTTCCTCACAACAACAAATTCTTGAAGACATGGCAGTGCCAGTTGTAGATGAGCCTGACTTTGCAGATGATGAATTGAGTAGTGATACAGATGATGATGATCTAGCATCTCAGCCAAGTGCTCTTGATGACTTGGAGCTTTTTTGAATTTCTAAAGTCTTGACTGTTATTGTACCTTTTTGACAAACGAACATCTTTGCAATCGTGATTTCACATGTTTCTTATGATTTATATTTTATAAATGTGTCATCTCTTTGTAATGATTTCAAATCTATTTATCAATGCTAAACTTTTTAGTATTTAGACAATATTATGGATATATTACTTATATTTATTAAAAAAAAATAAAAAAATACATAAGGCGAATTTAATCCGAATTTTATACTTTTCGAATTTTTTCCTCGCCGAACTTCATCCGAATTTCAAAGCTGCCGAACTCGAATTCGAATTCGAACCTTGTGACTTAGGTTACCACCTTTGGACGAAGAACAATTGATTTTGATTCCAGAGGAGATTATTGATTCCAGAGAGCGTTCTTTGAGAAGAACAACAATCAGAGAATATTTAGTGAAGTGGAAGAACTTTCCTTTGGAGGATGCAACTTGGGAGAATGAGGAGATTTTGTAGCATCCGGACTTGCGATTGCTTGAGGGCAAGCAATCTTGGGGAGGGCGGACTGTAATGTCCCCTTCTCAAGCATGATCAACTCAGTTGACCGTTGGCCTATTCCGGAGACCTGTAGGCTACTCGGTGGGTAAAATTAGTGTTTCCCGTTTTGGAGGTTGTTGTTGCTCGAAATTTGGAGATTGAATTGCAGATTCTTTCTAGGTTTTCAGAGAGCTTCGCAGTGGTATGACTTGCAGTGCAATCCGAGCAACTTCAGGAATTTACTATTTTTAGTAAATTCTATTTCTGGCAGTGGTCATGTGGTTTTCAATGCAGTTGGCTCTCTTCTTCAGCCAGTTCAGTTGGTTTGTTCATTCTTGGCCTTGGGATGCATTTTGAAGAGATAAGTCAAGTTGAATTAAATAATGTTATATTTTAATGTTGACCCCTTGGCCTAGTTGCATCACTTGAAGTTGTTTTTAAAAGGGGACTTCAAGGGTGGACGTCTCATAGGAGGTAATTTAATATTTTAAAGGGTTTTAAATCATGCTTGAAGGGGGACGCCTACTTTGATGGAGAGATTATTTTTAAATAAAGTCAAATGTTGCCTTGAAGAAAAAGGACGCCATCCTTGGAGGGAATTTGGATTATTTCAAATTTGAAAATTAGGGTGCCCTTTCTAGAAGTTTCTGGAAATTCCTTGCTGAGCCTATATATGGAGACCTCTTCTCTTCATTTTATCATCTCATGTCTTCAATAAAGTTATGCTACCGAAATAGTATCAGGATTGCTTCGAGGAATGTATACCTCCTAGCCTTGGCTCGACTTCTTGCTTGAAAGATAGCAACTAGTGGAGATGTTAGTTGTAGTTGAGTGATTTTGTAGTGAGTTTTACATTGTAGTAGTTGTTTTTGCAGTTGTAGTTCAGTTTCTTGCATTTTAATCAAATCTAGAGTTGGTTATGTATTGCAGATTGAATTTTTTACTCATAAGTCTTTGAGCGAATTTATTTTGGTTCTAGGTAGTTTACCCATGCATTTGCTAGCTAAGGGCACCCCTTTCTATGAAGTTTGAGAATTTTTAATGAAGTCTGGTTTTTTCTAGCTAAAAATTGCCCCTCTTGCAACCATACCTTCTAGGAAGTCTTGGGAGTTGTGCCAAAAAAAATATACAGCTAGAAGTTGAAGTTTCATGTTAGGAACTCGGTCGCCATCCTTATTGGAGTCTTTTGCATTCAGTTTCAGGTTCATTGATTGAGTTAGGGGTTTTTTATGAGAATTTCAGTGGGTTGTAGTGTTGCTAGTTTTCATATTGCAGTCAATAATCAGTCATATCAGTTTGTTGGAAGTTTGTTTATTGAGTTGAGTTGTGTTTGGAAAGTCTTGTAGAAATAGTGGAGCTTGGAAAAAACAATATACATCTTCATAGCAATGATATAGCACTATTTTATGGTTCTTGGCAGGCATTCTATCATATTGTAAGCTGAACAGTAGTACTGTCAACATTCTTACTCTTCCTTTATTGCTCATTGTAATACCCGCTGAATAAGTGGAAGAGGCTGGCTTGCCACCTATTTACATTTTGAACTTGCATTGTAATATCATGTTGTTGATTGGCTGAGTGATCACTGCATTTCATGGATTCTCTGACCATATGCTCGCCCCTCCTCCCACCTCGGGTCTTAGGGCGCATTCTTGGTTAGAGTTACTTTCAGTTGATAGCTTGTAGGGACCCTCTGACCATATGCTCGCCATCTCTCGACACATTCTTGGTTAGAGTTACTCAGTTCAACAGTGCATTGAGATCCTCTGACCATATGCTCACACCTTTCCCAACTCGGAATCTGGGTGTACATCCTTGGTTAGAGTTGTATTCTGCATCATTTTGGTTTAAGAACTAACCCTAACGGATGTGTGTTGCATTGCTTATTGTAATCAAAAAATAAAAAAATTGGTCTAGAATTTTACAGAACTAAGTAAACTTAACATGTGAATAAGTTTCGCTTGTTAGGATTAGCAAGGTACAAAACATTTATTCTCTCCAACAACTTCCACCCTACAACCACACCCTCTAGATAGATAAATTTTCCCAAAAGGCCCAGGATTCCTTAGCTCACTCCCAAATACTGTCTCTCCAATTTTCCCTTCCCTCTCCAAGTGCTGCCTCTTTTGACCTATGCCAAATCTTCCACATATCTCTGCTCTTGTGCACAATACCATTGCTCAACTCCTCCTTGCTTGGCAAAAGCAAAGAATCTAGGAGCTTAAAGTAGCTACATGAAAGGAGATTGGAAAAAGTGTGCAGTCTTTGAGAGTCAAATAAGTGACGTCCTCCCTTGTTGGCATTTTTGAGCTTCTAGTGGAGGAAGAGTGCAACATCATCCATTTGTATTGCACCCATTCCAGATTCAGGGTATTGACTCTCTTCCCAAAGCTCACATCTTCCACCTAAAATTTTCAGCTCCACCATTTGCTTGGAAAGAATCAATAATGATTCAAACAAGTGCCACTTATCTTTTAAAGGACCCAAATAGATGGATTTTAATTCTTGGTTAATTTATAAGAATATTCTATGTAAATCTATATAAGTTTTTCATTATTTAGTTACATTACCTATAGAATCAAATATAGTAAATTACTAAATTCATTATGTATTATTCATTAAAATTTGGGTTATTATAATAATAGTTATATATCAAAGATATACTTCCAAGAGGGGTCTCAACTAAAACTGACGGCTATCTTAGAAGACTATCATTTATGCCCTCATTCTAGCATTGAGTCATGGCATTGATGAATGCCAACGATATTAGATTTGAAGTCCAAGAGTGTGCAATATTTGAGAGTTGAACAAGGGACATCCTCCCTTGTTGGTAGTATTGAGCTTCTAGTGGAGTAAGAGTGCAAAATCATCCATTTGTAATGCAACCTCTCCAAATTGGAGGATATTGACTCTCTTCCCAAAATTCACATCTTCCACTCCACCATTTGCTTGAAAAGGATCAATAATGATTCAGACAAGTGTTGCTTGTCTATTTAAATAGCCCACATAGATGGATTTTAATTCGCAGTTAGTTGATAATAATAACTTATATAAATTTATATGAGTTCTTATTTAGCTAGTTACATTACCTGTAGAATCAAATATAGTGTATTCATTAAGTATTAGTGACTGAAATTTAGATCAGGATGATAATAATTATATATCAAAGATATACTTCCAAAATTTCTCTCAATTGAAACTGATGGCTATTTTAGAAGACAATATTGTTTATGCCCTCATTCTAGTATTGAGCTATGGCATTGATAAACACCAAGGATTTTAGATTTGAAGTCGACATTAGAACACTCCCCAATCCAACTGCAGAACTTGCATGATTTTACACTTTGCTTGTGGTGAATCAATCAATACACCTGTCTATGCTAGGTTAAAAATAGGTGCCTTCGTGGAATGTGGTATTAATATGATTGAGATTTTGCATGGGAAGATCCTGCATTAGTCAACAAGACTCAAGAAGAATCAACATTTGCAGAGCACTGTAAAATACCACCCTTATTTTTTCCCAAAAAACTTCACAACTTGCACCCGTTAGCGTTAGCCAAAAAGAAATGATAGACAACTAGAAGCAACCCTTCACTTTTTGATCACCTAGATCCTGGAGAGTGCAAGGTGAGAGCATATGGTGTAAGGGGATATGAATGTAACAATGCTAACTGAAATGATACCTCCCACTTTTTGATCACCTAGATCCCAGTGTGGGCAAGGTGAGAGCATATGATGGTTGGCTTACAATTAAAATCTTCTATACTACCACTTCTTCAGTGAGGTGAGTAGTAATAACAATGCTGGAAAGTAAACAAGTAAAGCTATTGGAGGCAAGCCAGCCAATAAGGAAAATAAATCACTTGGTGGAAAAGCCAGCCACTTCGACTTTTCAATGGGCTACAAGAAACAAAAGAAAGAAAACTTGACCATTTATTCAGTGAGAGTGAAGTGCAACAATCAAAGGCTCAACCACTTTCTAGCGGGAGAAACCACTTATGCAATGGCCCATAAGTATCCAAAAAGATTGAAAGTAAAGAGCTGAATGGTACTACTATATCAGCATTACAATGATTGTCTAATACAAGATATAATGATATGAACTACTCAAAATGATAGCCTATTACAATGTTGTCGAATCCTTGCAACATACTATTAGTTAGGTGTAATGTCCCGTTCTCAAATGTGATTGCTGCAGTTGACCGTTGGCCTATTTTGGAGACCCATAGGCTACTCGGATGGTAAAATTAGGGTTTCCTAATTTTGAGGAGGTTATTGCTTCAAGTTTGAAAATCGAATTGCGGATTCTTTCTAGGTTTTCAGAGAGCTTTGCAGTGGTATGGTCAGTTTGGCATTCTAAGCAACTTCATGAATTTACTATTTTTAGTAAATTCTATTTTTGGCAGTGGATAGGTTGGATTCAGTTCAGTTGGTCTTCTTCAGTTGATTCAGCTGGCATTTCAGTTTTTGGCCTTTGGGTGCATTTTCCTTGGAGAGATAAGTATTTTCACATTATAATATTATATTTTAATATTATAACACCCCTTTGCCTAGTGTTACAACTTTATGTTGTTTTTAAAAAGGGGACCTAAAGGGTCAAGGCGTCATTGAGAGATAAATTATATTTCTAAAGTGAAATTAAGGGGTTAAGTGATTTGGACGCCTTCTTGAGGAGAGATGGATTTTCTATAAAAGCGAATATTTTATTAAAAAGGAAAAAGGACGCCACTTTGGAGGGAATGTGTTTGAATTCAAAAATTAGGGTTTGGGCGCCCTTCTTGAAGGTTCTAGAAGGCTCTTCTCACATCTCTTTATTCTGGCCTCAGCTCTTCATTTGGGATCTTTTGTCTACTACACCGTTATGCTGCTAAATTGTCTTCAGGCACTCGCTTCGAGGAAAGCACACCTCCTAGCAATGGCTCATCTTCTTGCTTGAAAGATAGCAACTAGCTGAGAGTTAGCTTGTAATAGGTTTGATTTGCATTTTAGTTGAGTGTTTTGTATTTTGGAGTTCTAGTTTGCATTTTCTGTCATATTTCAGAGTTGTTGATGTTGCATGGCTGTAGGCAGTTTTCATTCATATATCAAAAAATAAAAAAGATATTGTTCTGGGTGTTCGTCATATCATCTTGTCTACTTGAGGCGACCCTTCTTGCAAATTTGTGGAATTTATAATGAAGTTTCTGATTTTTCCTAGCTAAGTCGCCCCTACAAGAGGGTCGTACCATTTAGGAAGTACCTTGGGATTTGTGTAAAATAAATGGGAGTTGTTTGGTGAGGTTTTAAGTATTCAATTTGGGCGCCTTCATCATTAGAGCAATCTGCAATTCGTTTCATGTCATTAGAGTGTGATTTGAGCAAGTTATGAACATTTGAGTGAGTGTTATGCTGCAGATTTCATCATTTTATGTTGCAGGTCTGATATATCAGAATCAAGAAAGTTGTTCATTTGGTTGAAATTAAGCATTGGAAGTCACATTTGGTATTGGGAAGACATACTAATCAGTTGCATCATTGAAGGACTCAATAACTCCAGATTTAAGTGAACATTCTGACATGTTGTAAGCTGTTAGTAGTACTATCAACCCATTCCTCTCCTATCTTTCATTTAATCAATTGTATTTCCCACTGAATAAGTGGAAGAGGCTGGCTTGCCGCCTATTTTCTTTCAGTTAAGTAGTTTAGGGACCCTCTGACCATATGCTCGCCATCACTCGGCGCCATTCTTGGTTAGGGTTACTTGAGTTCATCATGCATTGATCCTTTGACCATATGCTCGCCTCACACAGCGCCATTCTTGGTTAGAGTTCCTTTCCAGTTGTGCATTTGCATTAGACCCTCTGACCAATGCTCACACCTTGCCCACATCGGGATCCTGGTGTACATTCTGGTTAGAGTTACTTTCTGCATCATTTGGTTTAGTGCTAACCTTAACGGGTGCGTGTTGAATTGTAATCTCATTGCAAAAAAAAAAAAAATTGGTCCGGTTCATTACAGTGGTATCAGAGCCATGATTCTGCCAACCTGTGCCCTACAGTGATTCAGTAATCAGATGAGTGACAGTGATTGCAAATACTTCACCAGAGGTCAGGCTAGAAGACAGCAGACACAGCTTCCGCCAGTGCCAGAAGCAGATACTTTATCAGGAGCTTTGAGAGAAACAGGAAGAATAGTTGATACTGGTAAAATAGTTGAGAACATGGCTGAAAGTCATAAGCAGGCCATAGATGAAAGAGATGAAAGGATGGAAAAGAAATTTGATGGAATGATTGAGTTGATGTCCCGGTTACTTGCACGGATGGACCAGCAAACTCCTCAGAATCTTACCCCTAATCAAAATCATGCTATAGGAGAAAATAGTGGAGTCAATGGGAACAATGGTAATGGAGGGAGTAGAACTGTTGGTCAGCATGAGGCCACCTCTAGAGGATCAACCTCTAGGCCACTCTTTCCTACATTCACTCAGAAGGAGAGTCCGCTTGTTGAAGTTGCCATCCCTTTTGCAGATGATGCCCGACAAGCATACTTGGAGTATACCACCTTACCCCCTAATCTTAGAGACCAATGGTCATTTGATCAATTCTTGAACCAAAGAAATAGAAGGAATGGAGGAAGAACTGATAATAGAGCTCCAATGGCTCTTAGGACTGATTTCCAGCAAGCCCTTGGGAAGGTGTCTTTGGCTCACTTCGATGGAAGTGGTGAGTGTTCAGCCAAATCGTGGGTTTAGAAGCTTGACAATTACCTTTCACTTCGTCCCATGCCAAAAGAAGATGCCATCAAGTTTGCAACACTACATTTGGAGGGGGCTGCCTATGAGTGGTGGTACCATGGTTTGGTCACGCTTGGCCACAATCTCATTCGAACCTACGATGAATTCACCAATAAGCTAATTGATAGGTTCGACACTAAGGATCCTAAAGTGAAATTTCGTGAGCTTGCACAATTGAAGCAGCATGGCTCCTTGGATTCCTACATAGCTGATTTTCAAAGGCTTTCCATGATGGTGCCCAACATCACTGAAAGAAGATTGGTTGTATTGTTTTCTGAAGGATTGGTTGAGCCTTTGAAAGGGTGGGTTAAAGCCTTCAATCCACCAAGTCTTGAAGAAGCCATCAAAAAGTCTCGGAGTATGGAGTTATCAACCCCTAGGCCTAAATTTCCACCAAAGCCATTTGGTCACAAGAAGGATAAGAGGCATTTTTCAAATCAGCAAAAGAAGTTCCTGTTGTGACCTTTTTCACACATCGCCCCATTGCAAATGGGGACCCCCTAATTTTTGCTTTGCTTTTCGTTTGTTTTGTTGTTGTCTCTCTTTTCTACTGTCTATCTTTTCGGGATTATGCCCGTCATTGAGTTTAAACGTGAAATTTGGCCAAGTCGAAAAATTAGGGTTTCCATCATCCTTGCCAATTTGAAATCAAATGAAGTGAATAAATTGAAAACAGAGACTAACGTTGCTATCAGCAGGCTTCCATTGAGATTTCATCAATTTCCAGGTACTTACTATTTTTAGGAAGTGTGCAATTACAGGCAATCCTTCAACATTTTTGAGATTCCGACAGTCATACCACATTCAGAATACATCAAGTTACTCATATGCAAAATTTGAGCGAAAACGGACAACTTACTATTTTTAGCAGTCCAGCTTCCATAGTAGATTTCAAGGCTTAAACGAGGAATTTTTCAACGCATGTCTACATATTCCTTCTTGGTTTTCAGAGACCTTCGCGATGGTGTAACATGCAAAGCAAGATAACGACTTTCAAAATTCAATCTTCCAAGGCTATTTTTAGGGTTTGCATGTCAAGGTTTTCTTTGCATGTCTGCATATTCCTTATGGGTTTTTTGAGAGCTTCGCAGTGATGTGACATGCAAACGGAGATGATCACTCAGTAAGGAACTTACTATTTTTAGCAGGTGCGTCCCGGCAGTCACTTCCCAGCACTTTAGAATCACGAGCTAATCGCAATGCAGCAGAAATGAAGACAAACAGAGATCATTTGATACGCATGCAGAGCAAATTAGGGTTTCCAACTTCGGGACCCAAAAAGAGGCGTAAAAAGTCAAAAATTTTGAAAACCGAGGTATACCACAGCGACCAGCATCCTTCAAGCTATCTGCTAGTGAAATTTGAAGTCAAACAGAGCACTTACTATTTATAGTAAGTCATTTTGGAAACAGGCTAAAAATAGCAAATCAGGTGCATGCGCCGATGTTAGCAGGCAGGTCACGTGGTGAGGAGCACGTCATTCAAATTTCAAGTCAATCGGAGCAGTGGAGCTATCAGAAGCAAGCAGTTGCTATTTATAGCAAATCACCTTCAGAAATGGGCTAAAAATAGCAGGCTAACTAAAAATAGCAGTGTCAACAGGCCAACAAGGTTGTGAGGATCCAGCGTTCAAAATTTCAAATCATTTTGAGCTTCAGAGATGCAAGGATTGAAGGACTTACTATAAATAGCAGGGCACAGAGAAGCTGGCGAAAACGAAGAAAAGTGACTAAGTCTGGAGCTTCGTCCTGCAGCTACCCCAAAATGCGCCCTCATCCAGTTGACAGGTGATAAAAATTTCTAAGTGCTGAAAATATCCTACAGGCACCCCTAAATGCGCCCTCATCTCCAGCTGGAAGTCATGAAAAATGTTAAGTATTGGTTTCATCCTCCTGCCAAGGCAAAATGCACCCACCTTGAGGAAATTGATGAAAAATATTCTAAGGCAAGGAATTCATCCTCCTCACCCCTCAAAATGCGCCCATCCTTCAACAAGCATCAAATGCGCCCAAAACAAAGCATGTGAGGACAAAACAAAGGAAGATGAAGAGTCACTTGTTGGAGGCGTTGAAAGTTTTCATCCTCCACCCTATGCTAAATGTGCCCATCCTTCTCAAGGGGTGAAATGCGCCAAGTTTAGAAGAAAGTCAAAAGTCAAAATGCTTTATCCTCCTTCTATGCTCAAATGCGCCCATGCAAAAGGAATCTAAGACGTGCTAAAGGGTGAAGTTGATGGGTAGAAATATACTAAGGGCGTTGAAAAGTCAAGTCCTTCATGACATCAAAAATGCGCCCATCTTGAGGTTGGTAGAGGAAAGTTGCTAAGGTGTGAAGTTTATCCTCCATGACACATGAGATGCGCCAAGGTGAAGGTAATTTGAAATGTGAAGAGCTTAAGGCATTGAAATAAATGTTCATCCCTCATGACATATAATATGCACTCAAGAAGTGTGTAAGGTGGTGAAAATATGTTGGGCCTTAGAATTAAATATCCTCCATGATATGTGCCTTCAAGAAAAATTTTCTAAGTGAGTTGAAATAAAATTTTCCTCACAGGCAGAGTGATTGAAGGTGAATAAAAAATTTCTAAGGCAAATTCGAAGTGCTAAGTGATTTTAAATATTTTTCTAAGTGTTATCAAAATTCCACCTCTCTAGAGGAAAAACACCTAAGTCTAATAGAGGATGATGAATTTTTCCTTGAGACACAAACAAAGTTGCCAGTGAAGAGGTTGAAGGATGCCAGCTGCACAGGGTCAACAAAAATATTTTCAAGTCAGAGCAACATGAAATGTTCGCAGATGTGAAGAATGGGATTGAAATTGATTGAATGATATTTTTCTAAGGTTCAAAATTTTTAAAAATTTAAATAAACCCGTTCATTGTGTACCCATGGATTCGTCGCGTTTCAAAGAAAATTTTCTTCTAGGTACTGGACGTTTGTGTTGAGGAATGGATTTCCATGTCTTACGTGCTTCGCTGTAGCCTTCAGGATGAAGATTTTTGATGGGCACTGGATTGATGAGTTTTCCTAAGGGGAAATTTTAAAATTTTCTAAGGCAAGGAAAGAAATGTTTGTGAAGATAAAATGCCTTGGGTGATGAATTTGAAATTGGTGCCTAGATGATTTTGATAGAGTTCCTGATGAAAGCTTTTCTTTCTTGAACCTGAGTCGAATGAAATATCAGGGTGAAGTGCGCCAGGCAGAATGCAAGATGGGTTGGAAATTTGGCTAAGGCATGAAGAATTTGAATGCGAAGTTGGCTAGTGAAGACGATGAACCCTCGAGAGTTAAAACATGAAAATCAGGTAAGTAAAGTGAATTTATGTTATGAAGTGTTCTAATGCTCTTCTCCTTGCTTGTTTTGCAGGAGGAACGTTGAGACCAAGCGGTGATGACTTAAGTGATGAAGCAAATACTCCAAGATTACATTTCAACCTCGAAGGAAGAAAGTTACAAAAAATGGCTAAGTGTTGGGACTTAGTGACAAAGAAGGAGCATTTTCAAAACTCAAGATGGAAGTTCGAGCAAGGTTGAAGAACAACGTCAAGAAGAAAATCGAGAGCAGTTGAACTCCAGATTCTATCAAATTTTTTCTGACGAGGCAATCTTAGAGACTCTTTTACCCTCCTCCAAGCGATCAACAGAATTGGCTGAATGCGAACAACAGAGCAGTGTGAACGCATTTCAAAGCTGGAATCTTCTAGAAAATGGTGGCCATTAATGGCTCATTTATTACCCCACTCCTCTTGGTGGCGGTTTTTAGGGCGAATCTTGTTTAGGGCTGAGGTGGCACAATCCTGGCCGTCTAGCCGATTGTAATTTGAGCCTTCCGTTGGACTTGGCCAACTATAAAAGGGGGAGTCCCCCTCATTTGTATCTCATTAGACATAGAGGTAGAAGTTAGATGGTAGAGAGTAGAGGGACAGCTTAGAAGTAGCTTAGTATAGATTGATAGTGTAGTTTGAAGAAGAGGGAAAGTTTTTTCTTTGAAAACTTTGTAAGAAATTGTTGTGAACACTCTCTCAATAAAAGAGTTTTTCATTGATGGTGAATTTCGTCTTTGTTGTGAGTAGCTAGCAAGGTTTCTTCGTCCTTCCGATTCAAATGGTAGCATAAAATAGTTCAAAGTAGTATAATTTTCATTCCATGCAAGTAGATAGTAGTTGTGGAATGTGGTCTTCAACTTGAGCAAACTTCGTCTATGCATACCACTAGTGTGTTTGCTGACGGTGAATGCGCCTTGTGTGGTCAACTGGAATATCATGTACTTAACTTCGATCATGATTTGTGTGTTTATATGCGTCGTTGTGATGGTATTTTCATGCTAAGTTGTGATCTGAACACCCCGAGCTACTCCTTTGAAGATTGCACCGGTTCTGTGGAGGTTGTCCGAAGCGAGGCAAAGCGGAGCGTGGTTGAAGCTTGTGAGAATTGATCGCCATGTCCCACGCCTTAGAATAGATTTAGACTTTCTAAACCTTACACCATTTCAATTCAGTACTTTCTGATTAGAATAGGAAACCTGTGCTTCACTGATAAATCTATCAAACTGTGAAAACCCCTTCCTCTACTGCTGAACAATTCCGTAAGTCCCCTTGAAATACCAGCAAATCACATCGAGCCAACTGAGAATATTCACATTAAAAGAACCTTGGAGTTGAATGCACGAACTTTCTCACAATCTTAGCGTGCTGGATACTTTGATCAAGAGAGAATAGGGAAGCCGTTGGCGACTTTATTCTGCGTTGGTGCGGTCACGAAAAACACATCAACAGTTCCCACCCAAGTTGACTGAAGAGCAACGTGAACAGCTTAGAAAAGAGGGAAAGTGTTATACATGTTTGGAGCCTTGGGTTAAGGATCATAGATGTCCTGGAAGAGGGCGTTATAATCAAATGGGGACCTATTCTGATTATGGATCAGAATCTGATATGTCTGATCAGCAGTCCTATTTTGGGGACAGCGAGGAAGAAAGAGCTCCAGAAGAGTTCGATCATGAGCAAGGAGTTGGGGCCCCTATTGCCCAACTCTCTAGTTTCCAAAAGAACGAATCTTTCAAGGTTCGTGGTGGAGTTGGAGGTCACCGAATTGTTGCATTGATCAACATTGGGGCCACACATAATTTCATTGACGAAGGAGTGGTTGCAAAAAGAGGTCTCAAAACTGAAGAATTTGAAGGCTTCAAAGTCATGGTGGCTGATGGGTTTCATATTTCATGCAACCGAAGAGTTCCTAACATGTCTATGCAGTTGGGCAACTATGAAGTCAAGGATGACTTCTATGTGGTTACTATTGGTGACACTGATGCAGTACTTGGTATACAATGGTTACGTTCTCTTGGTGAAATCTCTCTCAATTTACAAACAATGGAGCTCAAGTTCCAATTTGATGGAAAGAGGGTGGTGTTAAGAGGAATGTCCAATGGAGGTCCTCGAATTGTTTCATTCAAAAGAATGGAGAGGCTGATTCGGCACGATCAAGTTGAGTGGGCTGCGGAATGCATGGTTCTTCCAGCTAGTCCAGTCGAGACCAAGAGGGACTACCCTCCAGATATTCAGTCTATACTTACCAAGAGGAGTAAGGTGTTTGGTGATTTACCTCCTGGGCCGCCTCCAGAAAGAGGAGTAGAGCATGTCATTGAACTCAAAGAAGGGGCCAACCCAGTCATCACAACACCATATCGGTATTCTAAGAAGTAGAAGGATGAGATCGAGAAGAACATAAAAGAACTCTTGGAGATGGGTTTCATTCGCCCAAGCAAGAGTCCCTTCGCTTCAGCAGTAGTCCTTGTGAAGAAGGAGGATGGCACCATCTGCATGTGTGTGGATTATCGTGCCTTGAATCAAAGCGCCATAAAGAATCGGTATCCTATTCCTCGAATTGATGAGCTCATTGATGAGCTACATGGTGCCAAGTTCTTTTCGAAAATTGATTTGAGGTCGGGCTACTATCAAATCCGGATGAGAGGTTCAGATGTCGAGAAGACGGCATTCAGATGCCACTATGGACACTTCGAGTTTCTAGTCATGCCTTTTGGGTTGACTAATGCTCCGGCCACTTTTCAGTCTTGCATGAACAGAGTTTTCCATAAACAGTTGAGGAAATTTGTGTTGATTTTCTTTGATGATATTCTCATCTTCAGCAAGACTTGGGAAGAACACCTCAAGCACTTGGAGGAAGTGCTTAGCATTCTTGAATCGGAGAGTTTGTTTGCCAAGGAGTCCAAATGTGAATTTGGAATGAGGGAGCTGCTCTACCTTGGTCATATAATCAGTGATGATGGAGTGAAGGTTGATCCCGAAAAGATCAAGGCAATAGTTGATTGGCCACCTCCAGAGAACTTGACTCATTTGAAGGGGTTCTTGGGTCTTTGTGGCTTCTACAAAAGATTCGTGAAGGGCTACTCTCAAAGTGTTGCTCCCCTTACTGACCTCACTAAAAAGGTGGCTTTCATGTGGTCAAAAAAGGCTCAAAGTGTTTTTGATAAGTTCAAGAAAATCATGAGTTCTTGTCCAGTGTTGGCCATACTAGATTTCTCCAAGCCATTCGAGTTGTAGTGTGATGCATCAGGAGAAGGTGTTGGTGCTGTTTTGATGCAGGACAAACATCCTATTGTGTTTGAAAGTAGAAAACTAAGGGGTGTTGAAAGGATCTATTCAATCTATGACAAAGAAATGCTTGCAATCATGCATGCATTAGCCAAGTTCAGACAATACCTAGTGGGGAGCAAATTTGTGGTCAAAACTGATCACAATAGTCTCAAGCACTTCATGCATCAGAAGGACTTGAATAAAAGACAACAGAAGTGGGTGAGTAAGCTTCAAGCTTACGATTTTGACATTGAGTATGTCAAAGGGAAGAACAACATTGTGGCTGATGCTTTATCCAGAAGACCTCATTTGAGCTCATTGTGTGAGCTTACTGCTGATTGGAAGGAGATGTTGCTTGCTAATTATGCCAAAAATCGGTTCGCAACCAACATCATTGAAGGTACTTTCCATGATGAAAGGTACAAGGTAATTGATGGTTTGATACATTACAAGGGGAGGATCTTTTTGGTGGCTGATTCCAAACTTAAAAAGAAGATTTTGATGACTTTCCATGACATCCCACTTGCTGGTCATCAAGGCTACTTCAAAACATATAGGCAGATTCGAGAAAGGTTTTCTTGGAAAGGGTTGAAAGAGGAAGTTCAACGTTACATCAAGGAGTGTAGCACTTGTCAAATGAACAAAAATGAGCACTCTCTTCCAGCTGGTCTACTGCAGCCACTTCCCATTCCCAATCAAATATGGGAAAGCATCTCAATGGATTTCATCACGGGATTGCCCAAGGCTCAAGGCAAAGATTGTATCTATGTTGTAGTGGATAGATTGACAAAATTTGCTCATTTCTTTGCCATTACCAGCTCGTTTTCAGCAGCTCAAGTTGCAGATTTGTTTTTCCATGAAGTGTTTAGATTGCATGGGTTGCTGAAAAACATTGTAAGTGATAGGGACAGTAAGTTCCTAAACACCTTTTGGCAAGAAGTTTTCAGGATGAGTGGTACAGTGCTTACTCCAAGCACTAGCTATCACCCTCAACAGATTGTCAAACTGAGATAGTGAACAAATGGTTGGAGGGCTATCTTAGAAATTATGTTTCGAAGCAGCAAAGAGCATGGGTGAAATGGCTTCACATTGGGGAGTATTGCTATAATTCATCCTTCCACATGTCTATAAGGATGTCTCCGTTCATGGCTCTCTATGGTTATGAGGCCCCTAGCTTTGCTGATTTGGTTTTTGGAGACAGCAAAGCACCTCAAGCCAAGGATTGGTTGCAGCAAAGTCAAGATATTTTAAAATCCTTGAAGAACAACCTTCAAATAGCACAAAATCAGCAGAAGATGTACGCTGATCAGCGGCGTGTTGAGCGTTCATTTGAGGTTGGTGATATGGTTTATCTTCGACTTCAGCCTTACAGACAGTCTAGACTCAAGAAGAGTGGAGCTGAGAAGCTGAAACCTCGCTTCTATGGGCCATTCAAAGTTGTCAGAAAGGTTGGAGCAGTGGCTTATGAGTTGGAACTACCATCAAGTAGTAAGGTCCACAACGTCTTCCATGTGTCTCGCCTCAGAAAGGCACTTGGACACAATGTTGTTGCTTCATCACAGTTGCCTCCCTTGGATGAAGAAGGGCAGTTGACCTTGATTCCAGAAGAGATTATTAATTCCAGAGAGCGTTCTTTGAGGAGGAGAACAATCAAAGAGTACTTGGTGAAGTGGAAGAACCTACCTTTGGAGGATGCTACTTGGGAGAATGAGGAGATTCTACAGCATCCAGACTTGAGATTGCTTGAGGGAAAGCAATCTTGGGGAGGGCGGACTGTAATGTCCCCTTCAAATGTGATCGTTGCAGTTGACCGTTGGCCTATTCTGGAGACCTGTTAATGTGATTTTCGTGACTGCACCAATCAGTAGAACGAAGTTGTCCGAGGGCTACTCCATTCTCTCTTGATCAAAGTATTCCGTGTGCTAAGATTGCGAGATAGATCACACGTTCAACTCCAAGGTTCTGAAATACTTGGAACACCCTCAGTTGGTTGATGTGAATTGTTGTGTTCTTACGAGGGGACTTACACAATTGTTCAGAATACTTGCAGTAAACAACAGATATATGCTTTGAAGGGTATTTTCGTGCGAATGATTTAGCCTTGAAGGGCGAGTTTCCTAAAACTAACCAAAAGTGTGCGGAATTGAATGGCTGCAGAGATTTAGAAAATCTAAATTCTAACCTAAATGCAAAGGGTGTTAGGCTCAATTTCGATGAACTTCAACCAAACGTTGTCTAGCCTCCTGTCGGACAGCTTCGACAAGGTTAGTGCAATCTTCAAAGGAGAAAAAGGGTGTTCAAATCATGATTCAATGATGCAAGTACCATCACAATGATGCATAGTGTTGATGCAATTTTTGTGACCTCACCAATCAGCCGAAGAACAAAATAGTTTTGGGGGCTACTCCGTTCTCTCTTGATCAAAGTATTCTGTGCGCTAAGATTGCGAGAAAGTTCGCACGTTCAACTCCAAGGTTCCTTAAGTGCGAATAGACCCAATTTGGTTGATGTGTATTGCTGTGTTCTTACGAGGGGACTTACGCAATTGTTCAGACTTCTTACAGTTAACAGTCGGGGTATGATTTGAAGGGGATTCTTGCGTGTATGATCTGGCAATGTGGTTCATTTTCCTAAAACTAATCAGAAATGTGCGGAAAGTAAAGAGTATAGGGCCTAAGAAACTTGTACTCTATTCTAAATGCAAGATATGTGGAATTCAGTTTTGGCAGACTTCAACCAAATTTCAACTAGCCTCACATCGGACAGCTTCAGCGAAATCAGTGCAATCTTCAAAGGGATAGCAAAGGATGTTCAAATTATGATTTAGCATACATACACCATCATAACGACGCATATAAGCATACAAACCACAATCGAAGTTGAGCTCAAGATAATATCCAGTGGACCACACAAGGCGGACTTATCATCAACAAGCTGCTAGTGGTATGGAATGAAAGAAGTTACCTCAACAAAATACCACACATCAAAGTAAACTACTTGCATGAAATTAAGCTACTTGGATACGAAAGGAAGAAGAGACCTTGCTAGCTATTCATGACAAGACGAATTCCACCATCAATGAAAAGATCTATTATCATGAAAAGTGTTACACAACAATCTCCACAAAGTTTTCAAAGGGAAAACTTTCTTTCTTCTCCACACTATGCAAAATGTCTACAATGCTCTACTATGCTCTACTCTCTAGCTCTAGCTCTAACTCAATTCTGACTCTGATCTAATGAATTACAAATGAGGGGGACTCCCCTTTTATATAGCTAGCCCAGTCCAAAAGACGGCTAGGGTTACAATTAATAGAGTGGCTAGAATCGTGCCACCTCAGCCCTAACCCTAAAAACTGCCAGAATAGGGAGTGGTACATTAAATGAATCGAAGATTCCCACTCACTCCCAAAATAATAAAGGTAATAAATGTCCATATTCAGTCTTCTAGAAGATCCTCGTCCAGTAGTGCGTTCCCATTTTCCTTCTCTCTGACTGCCAACTCCACGAATCTGCGAAGTACAGCCTCAACCTCCTGAACTGAAATAGGTGGAACACAATCTAGCTGAAACTCAAGCACCGTGACTGAATGTTCATGCCTCGTACAAGATTTTCTCCAAGCAATCAAGGAGTCCTGCGTGTTCTGGATCAAGGTGGAGAAAGTAGCAGTATTCTCAAAATCATCTTGTACAAAGGTCTTTACCTCTGAGAAGAAAGGTACTAGCATACCCCTCAAACTATCAACACTAACCTCATCCAAATTCAGCCGCCTAGCAAATATGGCCTCAAAAGTATTCTGAACTCCATCAATGATATTGGCCATAGCCTTATGTACCCTGGCTGAATCCGCCTGTGCCGCGTCAAAGAAACCACGCCCTATGATTGCCGAAGAATACCATCTAGAGAAATCATATCTGTCATTCTCCTGAATGACACCTCCATCAATCAGCAATCGCAACGGAACATGCCTCAATACCTCAAGACGCTGAATAACTTTGCTCTGGTAGATAGAGGCATCGCCCCAAGCATGATCAATCGCCTCCATCCGTGCCAATATACTAGAAGCCTGCTAGAAAGCAGAAGCAAGGTCCTCCATAAATTTCTCTGTCTCGGCACGAACTCCTGTGACCCACTTATCTGCTTCCTGTGCCATCTTTCCTAACTCCACCAAGCCACTGATGGACTCTCTAGGTATCTCTGCTGGAGGCTCTATCACTGGAATATCTTGCCCTCGAGAATGAGACAACTGCTGTACATATCCGATTAAGGCCTTGTGTTCTCTTTTCAACTTTTTATATTTTCCTTCTTTCTTGAATAATCTGTCTTTGAGGGCGAGGTAGGAGTTATCACACTCCTCCACAATCTGAGCACCAGTGGGGCGTCCCGTGATCTCCCATCAAGTTGTAAGTCAAAGCAATTGACCTACTCTTCAACCTGTTTACTCGCCTATCAACCCATGCTCTGGTGAATGTCAGGACAGGGATAGAAAGCGTATCCAAATCAGCAATCTCGGGCTCTGACCAATCTGGAGGTGGAAGTGGAGTATCTCTAACAGCTGCATAGTCAGGATGGACAATGTCCATATCCTTGTTCACCTGGTCTAGAACGGCACAACTTCACACTCCCTGATCAAAGTAATAGGCAACCGAGAAAACATCCTTTTCCTTACTTCAATCTCATCAGCTGCATCAGCCCAATAATCCTCAATGGTGGCCTTATGTTTAAATTCCTCCAACAATACCCATTTGATGTTATGATGTGGGTCATAGTGCTGTCGGCTAGTATGATATGAGAAGTGATAAAATTGAAGCTCACTCTCAGCTTCTCTAGCTGCCTGTATCGAGGGACACACCTCGTCTGAGTTGCCCATGACAATTGGAAATTCTACACCTCCCTTCTTCTTCTTTTGAATTTTATCAAAGGCAAGCAATTGCCTAGATATCTCTAGCATTAAAATTCTGTCTGTTGGGTATTTAGGCAGCCTATATGGGTACGATGAAAAACCTTGCAGCCTAATGTAAGAAAATTTTGGAAACTGTATGAACCAGCACCCATACCTTTCAATTAGCTCTTGGGCATCCCTCGAGATTCTGTGATGTAATCGCTCCTGAAGCAGCCTCGTGATATACATGGTGAAAGAATCATTGACACGTTTGTAGTGAGTTGTGCTCGACAGGTGCAACTATGGACACGCCTCATGGATTTTGAATTGATGAGAGCCACAACCGACAGGCTCCTTGTAAGAGATCCCCCTGTACTTCGTCATCCGTGCCAACATATAGATAATGTAAGAACTCATGTAAAAGGTCTTCGTTCTCCTCAAGCTCAGGAGCTGCTCATGCAAATTATCACTGATCATCTCGGCCCAATTGACATAATCTTTCCCTTCCAGCACGAGGTTGATGTAGTAAAACATCCAAGGCTCGAAAATGAAGGACTGTGCACAACCTCCAACCCTGCTCAGTATCATGATGAGGTCACAGTATTCTTGCTTCAGGTCCTTTGCTATGATTTGCTTTGGCAACTTTGCACGAGAAAGCTTAGGAGTGCTCATCCAGTGAGTGTTAATTGTCTCCGTGCATCTCTCGAATGCAGAAGCATACATCCGTTCAACCCGCTCTCTGGATTTGTAAACCATGTTTCTGTGCACAGGGATCCCGAAAGCCTCACCAATGGCCGCTAGAGTAAGATTTGCTAGCACTTGGCCATCAGGTGACATGATTGACCGATGATCTTTCTCATAGTAATTGGCGCACTCCATCATCAGCTCCGAGCATTGAATGGCTAGCGGAAAACCAGCAGCTGCATACAACCCACTTCGAACAATATTGTGTGAAGTGGTCGAAGGCCGATGACTTCCAATTCCTAGCATCCTGTTCTTGAAGGTCTCCAGGTTGATGGAACCCAGGTTGGTGTCTATCAACTTGCCCAACTTTGAAATAAACTTAGACTCTGGGATGAACGTCTTACTCAGCTTCTTGATCACAGCTTGCCTGGATGCACCATTGTCCTTTCCAGTCGTCCTTGCCTCAGCCATCTCAACTTCTTCTCTTGAACTTCAACACTTAGAAAAGTTTCTAAGTAAACTTTAGTGACTTCAATCTGCAACAACTCCAATCAGCAATTTTGATAAATTTGTATTTTGCACCAGCAACCACCAATCAGCAAGTTCGTACTTAAAACTCTCAGCAATTTCACCTCACTTCAAGGCGTCCTCCACAACACAGGCAACTTCAACTTTCAGCAACAAATGAAGTGAATTTGCACCTCAGCAAAAGCCTCTTCAATCAGCAAGTGCACACTTTTTGACTTCAGATTCTCAAGGCGTCCTTCTTAACTACATATTTGAATACATTCAGCAACTTCTAAGTGCGCCTCTTCAATCCTCAGCAACTTTCAGCAAACTCTACTCAGTAAAAATTCGAATTCCTTCAAGCTATTCTCAAACTTCAGAGCAAGTCGAATTCTTCTCTGCTGTGAAAAGGAAGTGAGAAACTCGTTCATTTTATAGCCAAAATTCAAATTCTAGAAGAAGCCAATTATAGCCAGTGCATTAAACTTCCACTACTCCACTTCAAAAATTCGAATTTTCCCTCTCTGGTGTTTTTGACACTTGTCACTTGACATTAGGAATCTTGTTCTTCTAGAAACTTGACTTTGACTGGCATCTTTGAATTTGCTTTCGAAAAATTTAATTTAAATCCATCCTTTTAATTCACCAGCCGGAACTCTGTCACTTGAATTCGAATTTAATTCTTCATCATCTCTGGAAAATTCATCACTGAAGAATTCAATCAAAATCGTCTAGGCAACTCACTTCAAATTCATCATTCAGAGAAATTTATACTGAAAACACATTTTATTCAAATTTGCCTTAGAGAATTTTAAATTTTCTCTTAGGAAAATTCACAATTTGAGCACTGATTAAATTCTTCACTAAAAAAGTGTTGGCAAAGTGCGGAAGACTCGGAAATCCATCTATCATCGCAAATGTTTAGTACCCAGAAGAGAATTTTCTCCAGAACGCTTCGATTCCATGGGTACCCAACGAACGGGTTCATTTAATTTTTGAATTTTGAACCTTAGAAAATATTATTCTGTCAAATTAAATCCGTTCTTTCACCTGCGATCCTCCTGCGTTGCTCCAAATTGAAGAACTTGAATTCATCTTGCTTTATCATCCACCTCTGACTTCATCACTGAGAAAATTTGCTCGTGCTTCGAAAAATTTCACCACCTTGAGCTCTAGGCGTACTTTCTAAGGGAGAAAATATTTTTGCCTTAGAAAATATTTTAATCATCTCTTGGAAAATTTTGCCTTGGAAATTTTGCCTTAAAATTTTTATTCATTCTTGCCACTTGCATTTTACTTCACCTTGAAAAATACTTTTGAAGTTCCAACACCTTTGAGGAAATTCCTCACTCACCACCTTAGGCGCCTAACATACTTGGAAGAATTTAAAATTATGCCTTAGCCCCTTTATCTTCACCACCTCACACATTAGACTTGAAGAGGAAAATCACGCCTTAGCATTTTACTCTCAACACTTCACACGCCTAGCATTTTATTTTCACACTTCACACGCCTTAGGAAATTCTCCAATACCCACCACCTTGGGCGCATTTGAGGCTTGAAGGAGGATAACACCTAGGAAAACATCTTCAACACCTTCCACCTTGGGCGCGCCTAGCATTTACCTTACATTAACCATGCCTTGAGGTACTTTCACTCGCCTTTTACTCCATTTACTTACCTTTTACCACCCAAACTTGGGCGCATTTTGGCTTGGCAAGAGGATGACTCTTCGCATTCCATTTTTTTGTCCTCACTTGAGCTTGTTTAGGCGCATTTAGGGGGGTGAGGAGGACGAACTCCTTTGACCTTGTTGACTTGCTTTCAACTTGAGCGCGTTTTTATGTAGGAGAAGGATAAGAACTTTGACTTGTTTGACCTCTTTGCCTTTTGGGCGCATTTTAGCCTAGCTAGTGGATGAACTTTTTACCACGCCCTGGGGTGACCCTTCAACTTCCTCTTTTTCGTCTTCACTTGACCTTGTTTGGGCGCATTTCACCCCTTGAGGAGGATGAACTTGCAATTTGGGTGCATTTTGAAGGTGGTGGTGGATATCCAGACTTAGACAATTTTTTATCTTTTCTCCTCTTCAAGTTGGGCGCATTTCTCCATGCCTTCAGGATAAACTTCGTTGACTTCTTTGACTTTCTCCAATTTGGGCGCATTTCGGCCTGTGTGAAGGACGAGCTTCAAACTTAAAATTTTTCATGCCTCCTTATTCACCTGGGCGCATTTTGCCATCTCTACTGGATGAAGTTCCAGACTTAGAATTTTTTCTCGTTTTTCGCCAGTATTTCATGCCCTGCTATTTATAGTAAGCCCTCTGATTTTGCATCTCTGAAGCTCGGAACGACTTGAAATTTTGCGCACTGCATCCTTATCATCTTGTTGTTCTATCGACACTGCCATTTTTAGTCACCCTGCTATTTTTAGCCTATTTCTGAAGGTGTTTTACTATAAATAGTAACCTCTTGTTTCTGATAGCTCCACTACTCTGATCGACTTGAAATTTGAAAGAGGCGCTCCTCACCACGTGACCTGCCTATCGACACTGACGCATGCACTCAATTTACTATTTTTAGCCTATTTCCAATCTGACTTACTATAAATAGTAAGTGCTCCGTTTAACTTGAAATTTCACCAGTAGATAGCCTGAAGAATGCTGATCGCGGTGGTTTACACTGGTTTTTGAAAATTTTGACTTTTGACTCCTCTTTTCAGGCGCCGAAGTTGGGAACCCTAATTTGCTCTGCATGCATATCAAATGATCTCGGTTTCCCTTCGTTTCTATGGCACTGCGATCAGCTCGTGATTCTGAACTGCTGGGAAGCGGCTACCGGGACACACCTACTAAAAATAGCAAGTTCCTTACTAAGTGAGTATCTTCATTTGCATGTCACACCATCGCGTATGTCTCGAAAACCCATCAGGAATCATCCAACATGCGAAAGAAACCCTGACATGTAAACCCTAAAAATAGCCCCAGAAGACTGAATTCTAAAAGTGATCGCCTTGTTTTGCATGTTATACTGTTGCGGAGTTCTCGAAAAACCCAGAAGGAATATGCCGACATGCAATGAAAAACTCTGCATCTGCACCCTGAAATTTGTCTCGGAAGCCGGACTGCTAAAAATAGTAAGTTGTCTGTTTTCGCTCAAATTTTGCATGCAAGCAGCCTGATGTACTCTAAATGCAGTGTGACTGTCTGAATTCCAAAAATGCCGACGAACTGCCCTAAATTTCACACTTACCAAAAATAGTAAGTTCCTCAGAATCTAATGAAAATCTGCTGAAAGCCTGCTGGAAGCATACTGACAACAATGTTAAGCTCAATTTTCAATTTACTGACTCTATTCGACCTCGGATTGATCAAGAAAGATAAAACCTTAATTTTTAGACTTAGTTAATTTCATACTTAAACTCACTGACGGGCGCAGCCCCCGAAAGGCGGACATCAGAAAAGAGACAGAGCGGGAGAGAGAGAAAAACCCAAGCCAAAAGACCAAAATGGAGCAAACATTTAGGGGGTCCCCATCTTGAATGGGGCGATGTGTGAAAAGGTCACAACACATAGCTACACATGAATCTTGATTGAAGTTAAGTATAAAAGTTTTCCAGATGACCACGCAGGACAAACTTACCATCAGTAAGATTGTTAGTGGTATGGACTCAAGAAGCTCATTTACATCAAACATAAACACCCATAACTAACTATTTGCATGAAAATTAAATCCTACTTGAAGTCAAAGGAAGAAGAAACCTCACAAACTACTCACAACAAAAGTTGAATTCACCATCAATGAAATGCTTTTATTATGATTAGCTTTCGTGACAATCTCTTACAAAAATTCTCAAAGGGAGAATTCCCCTTTTCCTTCAAACAATGCAATGAAAACTATTCTAACTCCAAAAATGTCTGCTCTCTATTCTGCTCTAATATCAACTGATTGCTAACTACTAGTGTACAAATGAGGGGACCCCCCTTTATATAGCTGGCCAACCTCAACGGATGGTCCAGATCAAATTACAATGGAGGGCTCAAATCGAGCCACCTCAGCCCTAGACAAGAATAACCCTAAAAACCGCCAAAAGGTGGAGGAGTGGCGTCATTAATGAACCCAAGAATAGCAGATTCCTCCTTATTGCATGTGAGAGCCAATTACGCTGAACGTTGTAAACAATAAGGGGCTACTCTTCAGTTGCCTCCACTTCATGAACCTCCTCTCGAGCAGTATTCCGTTGAGGCTCAATTATCTCAATGTGTTGATCACTCTCCTCATGAGCTCCAACCCTTGACTCTATGACGTCTTCCTCGAAAGCTGTCTCAAGTGCATAATCAAAGTGGGTATCTGTTTCTGTCTCTTCCCCTTCATCTGGTTGATTGGCACCTTCAGGAACATTAGCACTGTGACTGTCCATTTCTCTAGGCATTGGCTGGTTAACTTCTCCAACTTCTAGTGCTTCATTCCTTCGAACCCTCTGATCCGCAAACAGCGAGACTTCGCGCACGCTGGAGGAATGGGTCACCAACTGAGTAGATGATGTATCCTCTGATCCTTGAGGTTCCGGTTGAATGGGTTCTTCTGGCTGTGGTGGCTCCACAACCTGGGCGGTTTGCTTCTTCCTCTTTGCCAACACCGATGGCCTTCTATCACCCATGAGGTCGTACGTGAGGGCAACTGACCTTCTCCTCAATCTGTGAACGCGCTCCTCTACCCAACTCCTTGTAAAAGTCAAGACAGGAATAGACAAAGTGTCTAAGTCTGTAATCTCCGGCTTAGCCCAATCTGGTGGTGGGATCAGAGTGTTATTTATCGATTCATAATCTGGATGAATAAGCCTGGTATCTTCTTCAACTTGATCCAGCACTGGGACCACCTCACACTCTCTGATTAATTTAAGAGGCAACCTGGAGAACGTTCTTTTTCTAATTTCAGCTTCATCTCCAACATTTGCCCAAAAATCTTCCAGGTGAGCCCTGTGCCTGTACTTCTCACCTTGCACTGTTCCAATCTTTCCTCGTGGATCAAAATCCTGTCGGCTGGTATGGAGAGTTAACTGATAGAATCGCAACTCATCTTCCGCCTCCCTGGCTGCCTGCAAGGAAGGGCACTCCTCGAGTGAGTTCCCCAAAACAATGGGAAAGTGTAAACCTCCCTTCTTCTTCCTTATAATTTTGTCGTAGGCCACAAGTTGCCTAGACAACTCCAGCATTATCATTCTGTTCGTGGGGTACCTCGGTAGTTGGTAGACGTATGAACTGTACCCCGACAGCCTGATATAAGTAAACTTTGGGAATTGGATGAACCAAAACCCATACTCCTCTATCAACATTTGCGCCTCTTCAGATATCCTCTGTTGCAGTCTTCGCTGAAGGGTCCTTGTGATGTACATGGTGAAGGCGTCGTTCACCCTCTTGAAGTCAGCTGTGCGTGTGAGATGCAACTGTCTACAAGATTCATGAATCTTGAACTGATTAAAACCGCAACCAATCAGCTCTTGGTATGCCAACCCCTTGTATTTTGTCATCCGAGCAAGCATGTAGATGACATACAAACTCATGTAGAACGTTTTCGTTCTCCTTATATTCTGAAACTGTTCATCAAGGTTGTCGCTGATCATCTGAGCCCAATTTACTTCCACCTTCCCTTTGAGCACCACACTGATATAGAAGAACATCCATGGTTCGAACACATGACTGTGGGCTGCCGTTAACCCGACTGAGCAACATGATTATATCATAGTATTCCTGCTTCAGCTCCTCTGAAATTATTTGCTTTAGCAGCCTAGCGGCAGGAGGCTTTGGCTTCCTCATCCAGGTGGTGTTGATTCTCTTCATGCATTTCTCGAAAGATGTGGCATACATCTTATCAGCCTTTGCCTTGGATTTGTACAACATTTTATCTGTGGGCAGAATCCCGAATGCCTCACCAATTGCATTAGGTGTGAGGTTGGCCAACAACATGCCATCCGGAGAAACAATCGTCCGATGGTCTGAATTGTAGAAGTTTGCGCATTCTATAATTAGCTCTGGACATCGAACTGCTGGTTGAAACCCGGCTGCTGCATATAATCCGCTCGTCAGAATGTTGCGCGACGCTTCCGTCGGAAGATTGCCACCCTGCCCATATATCCTTCGCATGAAGGCTTCGAGGTTGAAGGACTCAAGGTTGGTATCAGTCACATTCCCGAACTTTGACACGATCTTAGAATCCGGAATGAAAGATTTATTCAAACTCTTGATGATCGCTTGCCTGGAGGCATTTTCTTTGATAGCTTCATTATTTCCAGCCTTAGCTCTAGCTTCGCTTGTCCCAGCAACATTAGCTTTTCATTCTTCAACCATCTGCAAAATGAGAAGCAAACATTACACTTCAAACTTTAAAATAAAAACTACGAGAGATGGCTGGCGAACGGAGTTGGCTGCAAAAATAAATATAAGTTAATAGCTTCAGCAGTAAACTTCGACTTCAAACCTCAATAACTTTAAACTTCGAAATATAAAATTCCGAACTTCAACAATTTTGCAGCCGAAAGAATTTTCAGCTCTTCGGAAGAAATTAACTCCAACAATCCCAACTTCGGAAAATGCTTCAAGTTTAGGCAACTTTCAACAATTTTAAATCAGCAACTTCGAAAGTTATAAATCAGCAAATTTGAAGAATTTAAATCAGCAAGTTTCAACAATGTTACACCCCGATTGTATAGCTACTATTCATAGGATGTACATTGTAAATGTTGAATCTTTCTGTTGAATAAAGTGAAATGTTCTTGTGATCAATTGGATGTATCCTAAATGATTGTCTCTTTATCTGATGCTTCTGTTATTGTAATTCTTGAATGAAATTAGCATATTGAGTTATGGAATAATGTTGTTCTAACCTATTACAATGCTTAATGTATATTACCTTGGTTTTGAGCAATTGATTTCCGTTGTCATCTCATGATTTGCAGGAGACAGGTTCGTACCTCGAGACAGAGGAGAGATATCACTCGGGGAAGAACTTGGTCGGGTAAACAGTAATGGATACCAACTGGACATACACACACAAGCCTTAGAACTGAGTAAGCTAAGTCATTGTTTCTGGTTAAAGGTAAGTCATCCGTAGGCTTGTCTCGTATCATTAGGAGTCGTGTCTTCTTCTGAATGTGTAAACAAGTGATGCATGCCAATATAACCTTATAACTGATAAGTTCTGGTTAGAGGTGGATATGTGTATTTGTACATACGAATACGATATGTACAAGTACCCATAAGTACATTCATGTCGATACAAACGTATTAAGCAGATGGATATGCCATACGTATGTGTCGATATAAATGTATTTATGGATACTTATACATGTAGTATATATACAGATATATATACAAGTATACATACCCACGGCTAACAAGATAAATGAATTTGATATTATAATGATATCTTGTCTCTGAAATTATACGAATACATATATATTAATTTACATGTTTAATGTATAATATAAATGAATATATATGTATTAATATAATGTTAAGTATTTCAATATATTTAATATTATATTAAAATATTAATATAATATAGTTTAAAATGTATACAATATTATTTAAATTGATAATTTAAATAATTATGCATAAACTATATTATGTAAGTATTTTAATATAATAAACAAATATATTTAAATAAAAGATTGGTCAAAATCAAATGAAATAAAAGTAAAACATTGTAAAGCACGAATGCCAAATCTGGGAAGAAATTAAAAATCGCGGATTTCATAAAAATCACGAATTGATAAGAAAACGCGAATTTTTCTAGAATGTATTCTTTGAAGTGTTAATCTTCAAATATGAGCCTGCATATATGCGCCATATTTACTTTGAAAAATCTATTAAAATATTAAAGTTTTATCAAAGCGAAATAAAGAAGAAAAACGCGAAAATGCAGAAGGTAAAATGAAAAACGCGCAGGTAACCCGCGCGACTAGGGCCAGACGTCTAAAAATGGCCGATTCATCTCTTGCTTGGTGAATAAGAGGAAATCTGTACGCCATTTGAGCAAGGAAGAAGTCAGAAAGGAAACTTGGCATTTAACCTAACTGTAAAAACGCGCCAGTTGAAAGTTGTCACAGTTTTAACAGCCTGAAACAAATTCGAATTAAAATGAACTTCTTGCTGTCAAACATGGAGGTCGAAACCCTCACCAATTTGATACACGTTTATAGTTTGAAATATTCTTCAACCTGCTGGCAGTCCTGGCGCCATAGAAGGTGGAAATCAGTTTTAAAATGAACCTATAAATATACCTGCGTTTTGGCATTCTTAGGCACACGAATTTACAATCAAGTTCTTGAGCATTTCATAGCAAAAGAGAGAATTCGCCATAGTAGAGAATTTGTCAAGTACTTTGTTAAGGAAAGGTGTTTTCTGATCATAAGAGCAGAATTTGAAATTGCTGGTTAAGCTTTGAATAAAAGAGGAGTAACTGGGAATTACACTGTTACTGTGTTGAGCTTTTGGTGTCAAGAATCCAAGCTGGAAGTGGTCTGAATAGAGGCCAGTGAAGGAGTTATCTTCCCAACTTGTGGAAAGCTAAAGCAGGCATGCTAAACTCTTACTTTTTATGTTAATCTGATAATTCTCTGAAATTTAGTCATAGCTAGAAAGAAATGAATATGATTATCTCAAGATTGAACTAAAAGAATAATAGTTTCTTAACCATTATCATGAATTTAGTCTTGTCATGGCTTTTGTTTGGCTTTTGTTGTCAATAATGTACACTTTACATTGGTTAATGGAAAGCAAACTGCATTGAGTTTTAGTGGCTCTGTATAATGAGCATATGCTGGTGTTTAAATATTAAATACTAGGGTTGAGTCAAGAATATTTGCAAGATATACTCTACAACTTAATACAAACAACTTAATCAAGTTATTGTATCCCTAGGATGTGTATATCCTGAATTAGGGCGTCAGTTGTAGTAACTTGATAAATAGATTCATTATACTCGTAGTAAAATGTTGTAGGAAGTCTAGGGTACGGACTACCCCGATAGACCAACCTACGCGTAGAACTAAGATAGCCTTAAGTCAAGTTGAACCTGGCTAGTGAATGTGACATATGACCTATGTTCTTCATTGAACGTAAACACTTTGGCCAAAGTAGTGTAAGGAACCATTTAGTTGTTGTACTACACTGTCAGTTCACCGTGATTCCGAAATACAACCTAGTTTGTGATTTGCCGTTAGCACGAAAGCTAGTTTTGTAGAATCACAGCACTATGTCCAGTTGGTAGTCATTAAAGGTTACCCAACCAATCTCTTCTTCGAAGGGAGGGCCGTTCATTGAAAAATGATCGTGCGGGGGACCGCATTATAAGTCCGTGGTTGGCGGAAAAACGCTCGAGTGATGTTTCTCCTCCACGAACACCCGACGGATGCTCCAAAGCTTGACAGGACGGATTCCTGGACCTTCTTATTTCTATTGGTGTCAAAAGCCTACGGGCTATGTATGTATGTTTCTCATCATGCTTTGTAATTTCATTTGAAATGAAATAGTTTATAGATGCAATAAATGTTTCTTATTTATGTTTTGAAAAGAAATTGTTTGTTCAAAATGGTATTGTTCTTACTTTTAAGTATGAATTGTAAAGTTTTAATTTTATCGTACAAGTGTGTTCGTTACATGTGGTATCAGAGCCTAGGTTTAAAACACTAGGAACCTATGAGTCCGCCAATTTTCCTCAATCCAACATTATCTAATGTTGTGAAATTCTTGTGACAGGATGGTACGCGTACGATTAACAGCCAGGAAGACTGTAGTCGGTAACGAACGATACCTGAAAGCCAAGAAGGAAAATGAAGCCATTACTAGAACTATCTTAGGAACCAACCAAGAAAATGCAATTTGGTTAAGCGACACAGAAACAGTCAGTCATGCTCTTTCCCGTATCAATGAAGTAAAAGGTAGACTGAAGATGGAAGCTGCTTTCAACCGTCTACCCAACACTTCTCCGGGAAAATCTGATTCTTTACCATTATCGAGGGACATGCCTTCCGAGGAAAGCACGAGTCCAGCATTCATTTTCCGGGATCCTAGAGTTCTTCCGTTGGCTGAGATCATAACCATTTCTTCCAGTGATGAGTCAGTAGGATACACTCCGAGGACTCCACCAGTTGAGAATGATCCTTACTTTCAAATAATGGATCCTATTGTTGATGAGCACCATATCAACAACACTCTTAACTATGTATCTGAAGATAAAACTGATGGATATTATCCTTTTTGGGATAGAGAAGAGCAGATTAGAGATGAGGAAAATGATAGATTTCAGCAATATTCTCAATCTGTAGGATATACTCCTCTTAGCTATGCTTCTGAGACTGAATCAGAGGGATATTCACCTCTTGACTATCTCAATAGTCATTCTATGTAATCGATGGATGTTTAAATCCTTTTGAATAAATAAAAATTTCTGTGTTTATCAAAGATTTGTGTATACTTCAAAACTTGCTTGGTATTTTACGTGTTTATATCTTGAAAGCTTTTACGTTTTCTATTTTATCATAAGTTAAAGAATCTAACTTAGATAAGATATCAGGTATAAATCAATCATAAAATCATGGTGAAAACTTACGAAAGGATGCGTAACAAACCCGGAACAAGCAAGGATGATGAACAAAGAGACATAGGAGTACAAGCAACCCTAGACCTGATTCTAGCAAGGTTGTCCAATATTGAGAGTGAAAGAGAAAGGGATAAGTTAGAAAAAGAGTTAAACATTGATAATACAGAAGCTGCAAGTTCTTCTCATGGACATAATGATGAAAGAGAGAAATCACCAACCAATTCCGTCGAGAGGAATAAAAAGATAATTTCTACTGAACTGTCAAGGGACATGAAAAAGATAATACCACCTAAGTTTGATGGTAGTGCGGGAGGTGATGAAGCAGAAATTTGGCTTGTCCAAATGGAAAAATACTTTGAAATAAGAAATTATGACGAAGTAACAAAGGCAGCTTGGGGAGCCTACCAATTAGCAGGAGAAGCCTCAAATTGGTGGATGAACAAGAAATTGGAGTTGGATATAAGTTCTTGGAAATTGACGTGGGGAGAATTTGTGGAAATCTTCCGTAACCGGTGGTTACCACAATTATTCTATGATCAGAAACTTTCTGACTTCCAAGAATTAAAACAAGGAACTATGTCAGTGCATGAATACTGGGAAAAGTTCACTAGACTCCTTCGGTATGTTCCGATTTTCCATAAGGATGAACGATTCCGCATCAGAAAGTTCATACTTGGGCTAAATGGAAAAATTGGTGGTGAAGTGGACATGCATGGTCCAACTACCATGGACTTAGTCTATGAAAAGGCTATAAAGCAGGAGCAGAAACTCAAAGCTGATTCTCATCGCCAAGAGAAAAAGGAGCAAAAGAAGGACAGCGAGGTCATGGCCAAACAAACTCCAAAGAAGGATGAACCTGTTCGGGAGGCTGCTAAGTCAAAAGGAAAGAGATCTCGCTTCGGTGGGAAAGATTTCCGTAAAGATCAAAAAAGGAACAACTTTAATAGTGGAAACGCTAACAAGTTCAATGATGGAAACAATAAATCTGGAGAGACTTCCGGAAGAAAAGGACCTCCTACAGGATGTTTCATTTGCAAGGGTGATCATTATGCTAGGGAATGTCCAAACAAAACTTCTGGGAATTCTTTGCCTCCACAAAAGGCTATGTTCCAGCAAAGGATACATGCAGCAGTCGATGATAGGCAAGCTGACTATCAAATAACGCCCATCGAAACAACAGGTAAATTATTTGGTTTACCTATCTCTGTTCTTATAGATACTGGTGCAACTGAAAGTTTTGTTTCTCCTAGTATAGCAAATAAATTGACTAGAAAGGCTGGGCACATGGCTACATCATGGAATGTAGAATATGCTAATAGTACAAGAGCAAAGGTGGACCAATGTCTCTTCGAGGCTAACTTAGAATTGCCTAGTTTCACCACTGAAGTCAATCTTTATGTCACACCATTAGGATCCTATGATGTCATCTTAGGAATGAATTGGTTGTGGAGACATAGAGCCATAGTTGACTGTGAATCAAAAACAGTTAAATGTTTAGATGACTATGGAAATCAAGTAAATCTTCAAGGAATACCTAAAGAGATTAAAATTAGACAAATCTCAGCAATGCAATTGCTAAGAGCCAAAAAGAAAGGTTGCAAACTTTTTGCAGTGAAGATTGAAGAATTAGGTGACCCTGATGATGAAAGTACCCAAGAGATTGAAGATGGAGAAATTGATGAAACAGGAATCTCAGATATTGAGAAATATCCGGTTTTAAGGGAATATGCTGATGTATTTCCTGAGGAATTACCTGGTTTACCCCCTAAAAGAGTCTTTGATTTTTCTATAGACATAATTCCTGGATCCGAACCTGTATCCAAGGTACCATATAGAATGACTACTACAGAATTAGCAGAACTCAAGGCTCAGCTAGATGAGTTGCTGACTAAAGGACTGGTAAGACCAAGTGTATCACCATGGGGAGCACCTGTGATCTTCGTCAAAAAGAAAGATGGAACAATGCGGCTTTGTATTGACTATCGCATGCTTAACAAAGCTACGATAAAGAACAAGTATCCATTACCTCGAATTGATGATTTGTTTGATCAAGTCAGAGGAGCAGCCGTATTTTCTAAAATTGATCTAAGATCCGGATATCACCAGCTTAGAGTTAAGGATGAGGATATCTATAAAACCGCCTTTAGAACTCGGTATGGACACTATGAATTCACAGTATTGCCATTTGGTTTGACAAATGCACCTGCAGCATTTATGAACCTTATGAATAGTGTATTCAGAGATTACTTGGACAAGTTTGTATTGGTGTTTCTAGATGACATATTAATCTATTCTAGAAATGAAGAAGAACACAATCGGCACTTAGGAATGGTTCTACAACGTTTGCGTGAGCATAAGTTGTACGGAAAGCTATCCAAGTGTACCTTCTTCCAACATAAAGTGCATTACTTGGGACATGTAATTTCAGCTGAGGGAATTGAAGTTGATCCGGCTAAGATCGCAGCAATAACTCAGTGGCCTGTACCTAAGAATGTACCTGAAGTGAGAAGTTTTATGGGACTAGCAGGTTATTATAGGAAGTTTGTTGAAAACTTCTCCAAGATTGCTTTTCCTATAACTTCTCTACAGAAAAAGGGAAAAAGATTTGATTGGAATGAGAAGTGTCAAAAGGCATTTGACCTACTCAAAGAGAAACTAACTACCGCACCAATTCTGAAAGTGCCAGATCCTGAAAGGAGTTTCACAGTTGTCACTGATGCTTGCGGAGAAGGACTTGGTGGAGTACTTATGCAAGATAATCAAGTAATTGCTTATGAGTCAAGAAAGCTAAAACCTTATGAGATAAATTATGCTTCGCATGATTTAGAGTTGGCAGCTGTCGTTCATGCATTGCGAATGTGGAGACACTATTTGCTTGGGAAACCCTTTGAGTTGAAAACTGATCATAATGGTTTAAAATACCTTTTTACTCAACCAAATCTAAACGCCAGACAGAGGAGATGGTTGGAGTTGATTGCTGATTATGATTTCAATATCAGCTACATCAAAGGAAAAGAAAACAGGGTTGCTGATGCATTAAGTCGAAGACGCCATATAGCTTCTATGGTTGCAATTCATACTGATTTTAAAAACCTAGTGCTCCAAAAATGTGCGGAAGATGAATATTATTTGCAAGTTAAGCAAGCACTTAAAGAGAATCCTGAAGATTCAAGGTATGATGGTTTCAAGTTTGAACCAAATGGAATGCTTAGGTATAAAGGAAGGATGTATGTACCCAACATAAGCAACTTAAGAAATTTGGTATGGAAAGAAGCACATGAGGCTCCATATTCTGGTCATCCAGGGGTAACAAAAATGATGGCCGATGTTAAGCCATTATATTTCTGGAAAGGAATGAAGGGAGATGCTGCTAATTATGTTGCAAAATGCTTGGAATGTCAACGAGTAAAAGCTGAGCATCATCATCCAGCCGGTTTGCTATACCCACATGATATTCCAGAGTGGAAGTGGCAAGTGATAAGTATGGATTTTGTGCAAGGATTGCCTATGTCCAGAAATAAACATAATACCATACTAGTAGTGGTTGATAGGCTGACTAAAGTAGCTCACTTTATACCTGGAAATCTAACTGATGGAGCACCAGTTATTGCAAGGAAATTTGTGCAAGAAGTATTCAGATTGCATGGGATACCTGAAAAGATCATATCTGATAGGGATGCAAGAATTACTTCTAGGTTTTGGCAAACCTTATTTTCTGCACTCGGAACTCAGCTAAATATCAGCTCAGCATATCATCCGGAAACGGATGGGCAAACTGAAAGAGTAAATCAAGTTTTAGAAGACCTACTTCGAGTATATTGCATGGATCAGCAATATAAGTGGGAAGACTATTTACCTTTAGTCGAATTTGCCTACAATAATTCATACCATTCTGCAATTAAAATGGCTCCGTTTGAAGCCTTATATGGTCGAAAGTGTCGAACTCCGATAAGTTGGGATAAACTTGAGGATCGAGTAAGTCTTGGACCCGTAATGTTAGCAGAAATGGAAGAGCAAGTAAAAAGTATAAAGCAAAGGTTAGCCGAAGCTAACAGTCGACAAAAGAGTTATGCTGATGCAAGGAGGGTACCTCAAAATTTTGCCATAGGTGATAAGGTTTTGTTAAGAGTCAAACCTCATAAAAGCTCCATTAAATTTGGAAAGTCATCCAAATTAGCTCCACGTTATGTTGGACCTTTTGAGGTTTTAGATGAAGTAAACCCAGTAGCCTATCGAATTGCATTACCACCTGCTCTTGCTCGAATGCATAATGTCTTCCATGTGTCCTACCTTAAGAAGTATATACCAGGTGATAACCATGTTATTGATTGGACTGCTTTATAGGTAAAGGATCCCGGGGTAGTAATGCTCGAGCCTATTAAAGTGCTTGAAGTCCGCAAGCTACGCTTACGGAACAGAGAAGTCTCTCAATGTAAAGTCCAGTGGGATCAATATACTGAGGACTCAGCTACCTGGGAAGACTATGAGGAAATCCGGAGGAAATTTCCTGACATTCTTGAGGCATTCAAGAATGGTGAATAAAGTAGTGTTTTGTTGTTTTTATGCTTTAAATAATACCTTGTTCATCGGGGACGATGAATCATAAGGGGGGGAGTATGTTACACCCCGATTGTATAGCTACTATTCATAGGATGTACATTGTAAATGTTGAATCTTTCTATTGAATAAATTGAATTGTTCTTGTGATCAATTGGATGTATCCTAAATG
>VDFB02373345.1:0-36140 GCA_007258455.2 Sequoia sempervirens
AATTAGTACCTTGGTCAACACTCCCATCTCCCAAGGAATTTTTAATTTCTTTTTATTCACCTTAGGTTCCTCTCTTCCCCATGTGAATTTTTAATTCACATTTTATTCCTCCAAGGAATCTTCTCTTCCCCATGCAAGTTCTAGAACCCTTTGACTTGTCACATCACCCACATGTGTCAAAATCCCACCTTTTTGGGAACCTTGTCTTATCCACTAGATTCTTCCAATCATTGTGAATTTAAAATTCACTTGTATTCCTCCAAGGAATCTTTTTTCTCCATGTGATCATTGAGAGGTCACATCAAGGTACTTGCAAGTACCTCTATCACGTGTCTTTCTTCCACCTCACTTACACATCATCACATCCTAGGCCACTTCACCCTCTACATGTCAAGATGTGAGGGCTTGTGAGTCCTCAACTCACCATAGCCCTTCATCTTGACTTTGGTGGCTTAATCTCAACTGTTGAATTCTCTAGAGAATTCAAATTCTTCTATAAATACCCCCTCTTCTAATGCATTTTACAACACTTAGTCATTTGCACCCTTATGCTACCAATTTGATTACTCAACTTGCAAGCATTTTTCCTCATCTAACCAAGTCATTTAGCCATTAGTATTTACATTTATCACATTGTTCATCTTGCATACACCATTTTCATAGCCATCTAAGGAGCATACAAGCATTCAAACATGAAGGGCCAACCAAGGGATTCAACAACACAAAGGTATAATCATTTGCAATCTTTATTTTGTTATCTTTCTTTGTGTTATCATTCCTTAGGCTAGTCTTTGAAGTGTTTCTTGTATTTTTATTTATTGCATAATAGTTATTTTGCACATTTAGAATAGGATAAAACACTAGGCTCACATTTTTGGCATGCCCGGTGGGACCCACAAACGAGTTCCTTCATTTCACGTTTGTTGTTGTTTAGTTTGTTTGAAGGTTCAAGTCACAAATTGGAAAACTTGTCATGCAGAGGGGTAGACCTACCCTCCAGTTTGCTACAGAGGTGAGAACCTGCCCTCCATTTTACTGTAGAGGGAAAACTTGCCCTAGTTCTAACACTATTTTTTGACATTTTTGCTACAGTGCGGTGAACCTGCCCTAGTTTTAATACTATTTTTTGATATTTTACTGCAGAGGGGCGAACCTACCCTGGTTTTAACACTATTTTTTGCCATTTTACTGCAAAGGGGAAAACCTACCCTAGTTTTAACACTAGTTTCTAACATTTTAGTACAGAGGGGTGAACCTGCCTTAGTTTTAACACTATTTTTGGACATTTTACTACAGAGGGGTGAACTTTCTTTGATTTGAACTCTATTTTCTAACATTTTGTTGTAGAGGGCTGAAATTTCCTTGATTTTGACTTTGTTTTCTAATATTTTACTATAGTGGGGCAAACTTGCCCTGATTTGAACTCTGTTTTCTAATAGTTTGTTGTAGTGGGGTGAACTTGCCTTGATTTGACTTTGTTTTTTGATATTTTACTGCAATGGGGTGAACCTGCCCTGATTTGGACTTTGTTTTCTAACATTTTGCTATAGAGGGGCGAACCTGCCCTAAACAGAACATTCTAGAAGGTAAAAAATAGTCTTTTTAGCTTCGTTTTGTTTCAATTTTTTTGTTGTTTTTAGGTTCTAACCTCCTAACCTTGTTTGTTTGTGGGTGTATTTGGATTTCTTGCTAACATTTTGTAGCATATTTTTGTTATCGATGAAGAATGAAGGTTAAAACAACTAACACTTTTCTTGCAAGGCCATCCATTTGTTCAAATTTTAAAATATTTCCTTGTTTTCACTTGCTCATCTAGGGACATAGTTTAATTAAGGGGAAGTAAAATTTACTACTTGTTGTGTCTATTTTTGTATCACCCAAGGGGGCATTAGTTTGTTTTCACTTTCCCCTTGCACTTTATGTGATTCTGGGGAGTAGTTGGAAATGATTCGTTCCTTCTTTTTAGAGGGACATGCTTGGGGATTTCATCACCCCAAGGGATGATCCCAACCACGTGTACTAGTAGGGTATAGAAATGGGGGAGAGCCAAATTTGTATCCTAATTCATTCATGTTGTGTCTGGTGGAGCGTCGCAGCTAGAGTGATACTTAGATAGACATGAAGAGTTGGTTTGAACCCTTCAGTATCTTGTTGGGGTTCCCAACTCACACTTTTGATGGGCTTGTGTTCACTGTTTGGGCCTCACGTACTAAGAGTATATCAAGGAATCCCTAGAAACCTTGTGTATCCTAGATTAAGATCTTTGTTGGCCATACCCTTAACACTAATCATAGGATTATGCTTGTTTGAAGTGTCTTCTTGTGAGAAACTAGTAAATTTTTTGACAAGTCAACCTCATTGTTGTTGGTTTAAGTCCCTGTCATAGTCGTTTCCATCCAAACCAAGTCCCTATTTCCCAGAGAAGGGAAAGCCTTCCCTACAGTGGGGTGAACCTACCCTGACCTGCTCTGCAGTGGGGCAAACTTGCCCTCCAGTTTATTGCAGAGGGGCGAACTTGCCCCCCTAAATAGTCAATTTCACTTCGTTTAAACATTCCAAGCCTCCATTTAACCATCCCAAGCATCCATTTAACTATTACAAGCCTCCTTTTAACTGTCCCAAGCATCTGTTTAACCATTCCAAGCATCCATTTAACCATTTGAAGCCTCCTTTAACCATTCCAAGTATCCGTTTGACCATTCCAAGCATCCATTCACCCATTTCATAAGTCTGTTCACCCATTCTGGTAATCTGTCCACCCATTCTGAATGTTTATTCATCCTTTCCAAATATTTTTTTCCCATTCTAATTACTCACTTCACCATTTGGGGGCCCTATTTTATTACCTAGAGATCTCAAATGACTTAATCCATCTTCTATTGAACTTACTTCACCATTCATTAGGCTCGTTTACCTGATTTAAACAAAAACTAGTTGGGAACCTAAAACCCTATCATTTGTTGTGAACTAAACATTTTGATTCTCATTCAATCATCACAATTCACCCTTTAGTCCATTTGAACTTTCTGTCCAAGTCAAGTCTTAGTTTTCTACAAAGGGGCAAACCTACCCTAAAAATAGCCTTTTCCATCGCTTGTTCAGCCGTTTCAAGCACCCGTTTGCTCGTTTTCAAGTTCCAAGTAATCATCCCCCTATTTCAAACATCCTTTCATCATATTGAGTGATCATGCCCTTAATCAAGGCAATCACCCCCTCATTTAGAGCACTTATTTACTTAATCTGAGCATCTATTTTTGCCTATTTTTCACCAAAAGGTGAACTTGCATACATTTTGTTTGTTTGTTTCAAGCATTGCTTCCTTGTTATGAGTAAATTGTCATACATTTTGAAATTCAATCTCCCCACCCCATCATTTTTTCATCCATTCTAATCAATCGCTTACTTGTTCCAAGCTTTTATCTCCACAACCTAAGATTTGTTCATCCATTCCAAACAATCATTTACCAATTCTGAGTGCTTGTTCATCCACTCCTATCATTCATTTCCCTAATCCAATCAACTATTTCCCTAATCCAATCAACTATTTCCCCAATCTGATTATCAACACCCCATTCTGATCACCCGTCTCTCCATTCTGACAGTCTGTTTACCCACTCTGAGAGTCTAAAAGTAGAGGGGTGTATCCACCCTTTTCCTTACAGAGGGGTGAACCCACCCTTATAGAGGAGTGTATTTTCCCTTTTCCTTCCAAAGGAGTGAACCTTCCCTTACAAAGGGGGTGTATCCACCCTTTTCCTTCCAAAGGGGCGAACTCACCCTTACAAAGGGGCGTATCCACCCTTTTCCTTACAGAGGGGCATATCCACCATTTTCCTTCTAGAAGGGTGAACCCTCCCTTGCAAAGGGGTGTACCTACGTTTTTCTTTCCAGAGGGGTGAACCCACCCTTATAGAGAGGTGTATCTTCCCTTTTCCTTCTAGAGGAGCGTATCCACTCTTTTCCTTACAAAGGGGCATACCCACCCTTTCCTTGCAGAGGGGTGAACCCCCTGCGGGGCAAACCCCACCTTCAAACGGCCACACTCTCATGAATATATTGAGCACCTGCTTCGGTTTGAACACCCGCTTGCTCATTCTAGGTATCTTCGCTTGCTCATTCTCAGCATTTTTTCCCTTTGTTTTAAACAAACCATCCCCTGCCTCCGGAACATCATCCCCTTTAATCTAAGTTTTCATCCTTCTCATTTTCAGAGATGAGTTTGTTCTGCTTCAGCATCCATCGATGAACATTTATTTTGGCGAGCTTCTATTCTGATCATCCATCTTCATCGGGCTTCCTGTGAGCTTTTATAATCATTTTTGTTTTGAACATTTGTTTGTCTCCAATTCTATTTCTATTCCAATATACCGATTCACTTAACACGATATGATGGACCTGACGGCATTCACAAACCTATTCACAGCCGGACCAGATTGATATATCATCCTCAAAACATCTTTAGGGTTATTTTCGTGATATACTACTGGCGGTTCCCCATCCAAATCCTCCGAATTTCATTTGAAGTAGCTATCCAAATCACCAGTGTTTAATCAACCTACCATCATTTCATCAACACGGTTAGATTGTCATTTTTCGCTGAGTCACACACGCCAATCTAATCAACTTACTTTCAATCTCAAGGTGGATTTGGTGTCACAATCATCCATCATTTCTTTGGATTTGATCAATCAATATCTGCCACTGTGGTAATTCCTCTCGAACTTCTGGTTTAGAATCCCTTTCCAATTCATCCCATCCAACCTACTCATTGATTCATCAATCCACGCACAAGGATCCCATATGATCTGCTTCAACCACACCCTTATCCAATCATCTCAAACCCAATCAATCTACTTCCATCTCGAGGTAGATTTGGTGTCCTAATCATCCTTTGGTAATCAAATCTGATCAATCCCATCCCATCATCCAATTTTAGCTTACACTAATCCCAATCTGAACTTCAATCTAAAATCCTAATCTAAGCTTTAGTCCATCTGCATCAAAAATCTGCTGATAACATATCCATATTGATCCAATCCCACATCATGAATCCTTATCCTCCACCAATTCTACCAAAAATATTAGTCTAGGGAAACCCTAATTACATTGACGATGATAATGAGTCTTTTCAATCAAGAGGTATATGACATCGATCCCCTTGATGCTATCATTACTAGTAAGCTTTCCCCAACTACTTTCCAAAATCTAATTCCCCTCTGAGCTATCCCGTTACATCTTCATTTTCATCTAATAATGCTCCTTATGCTACCTTTGACAAGGGATATTTGTTATCTTCCTCACCTCCATCATATTCTCTCTACATCATCTTCTTATCTAACATCCATATCTTCCTATCCCAATCCAATACCCCAACACCCCTATTATAAAACCTCATCCACATCTTCCTACCTCAATCTTTCATCAACATATGTCTGCTATCTTAATCCTCCATACCAATCTATCTATCCCAATCCTCCTAATCAGTCTACTTATCCTAATTCTACATCCACACCTTTTTATCATAATCCTGCACCCCCATCAACCTATCCTAATCCAACATCCACATCCCCTTGCCCTAATCCACCACCCACATCCTCCTGTCCTAATGTACCACCCATGTCCTTTTGTCTTAATCCATTGTCCATATCCTCTTCTCCTAATTCATCATTTGAATATCCCTACCTTAACCCTCCATCCAATCCTAATCCTTGATCTACTCCTAGTCTACCGTGCAATCTCATTCCTGAATCTAATCCTAATCCACCAATCCATAGTCCTAATCCCCCATTAATACCTAATCCTTCATCTACTCCTACCTCGCCATCTAAGCCTTGACCTTGCAAATTTCTCACTCTAGAAGTTCTCCAAGGACTTATGACAAAGAATACATTCCCCACTGCACCACTTAAAGTCGTGGAACAATGCCACCTCAATCCATCATTCACAGTCACTAGTGATGAGACCCTTCTCCAACCCACATCTACCATTGATGCTACTACCCCTAATACCATTCAAAATAGTGAGACCATAAAATCCACTGAATCCTTTAAGCCCCAATCTCCTACTCTGAGATCCACAGAGCCCATCACAGATTATCAAATCCAATCACCATCTTTTATTCCTAGATCCACCCAATCCCTCAAGGACACTCCAATCCCATACATTCCTTCCACTCCTAGTATCACCGATATCCCTTCCCTTGAACTTCATGAATCCTCCATCCTTACATCTCCCCCACTTGCGGAGTCCATCCAACATGCCTCCATTATCATGCCTCCCACACAAGATGAGTCATGCCAATATCTTGATCCAAAGCATGACAACATACCCCCTTCTCCACATGAAGATCCTGGCATCCCATCCAGTCCACCGCAAGATCATAGTCCTTTATCTATTTCAGCCAATGATCCCCTTGTTACTCAAGATCCAATCACCCATCTCATGATCCCTTATCTCCATCTCCACCGCATAAGCCCTTATCACCCACTACCACAAATCCATATCCTCTCATGTCACATAATCCCTCTCTTGATCCCTTACCAATCACTCCTAATCAGGATGCTTCTACCCCATCACCTCCATCTCTTGATCCTCCATCGTCGCCTAGACCTACTACCCCCACAATCACTTTTATATCCCCTTGGTACTCTCATGTTCTTCCATGGTGGTCTCCTTACAGAAGAAAAACAAAGCATATATGAGCAAGGTATTTTAGAGCTCATCCAAGTCAAAGAAAAACTTTGTATGCAAGGTCTTGGACATATCTCTCAAGACTCACAATCCAAAAATGTTGGTACAACCTCTATACATCCTCAATGAGCCTCTTCTAAAAGAAATATAGGCTCTTCCCATCACTCCACCAAATCATTCGCTGTCATCCCCCCTCCTCCATCATATTGCCCCAAAACAACTATCCATATTCCTACTTCATCCACTCCATCCATTTTGGGTCCTTACATCCCTCCATCCTCTGTCTACTCTATCCATGTCTCCTCTAGGTCCTATGTCTATTTTGGACCCTTATATCCCAAAATCACCTCCTCCATCTCATCCTATCCATGTCTCCCATCATAAACATCCCACTCTGATGTCCCCTAATTAGGGTCAACAAAGGAACATACCTACACATTTTCCATCTACACATAATCCCCATAATCCTACCTCCATCGTTCCACATCATCCATCTCCTCGCACCCATCCCATTGCAACTAAAATTACTTTGGGTGTTAAAGAAAAAATGCATGAATCTCAACATCCACATGAATCAAAAGCTCATCATGTCCCCTCTAAAATACATGGTAAAGAAAAGAAAAATCAAATCCAAAATCCAAATCAAATCCATAGGTCGCAAAGGCCCACCAAAACAAAGATCAAAACCATGTGGATCCCAAAGAAAAAAGATGCAATACCTTCAAATGAAAAATTTGTAACCACATCCAAAGTTCCTAATCCAAAAATTAATCATACACCCCTTTCATCTCCTAAATCTTTTTTGGGTCCTCATTTCCCAAAATTCATTATCCCATCTCCTCCATTATCCCTACATTCTCCATCCATTAATCCTCCTATCCTCTCACATACACCACAACATGTACCAATGTTGGTCCTGAACTCGCTACCATATCACACACTTACCCCATTGTTCTATCCATACCCTTTCTAGCATCCCATCCATTTTCCTGCATATCTTCCCCATCAAATCCCTCTAATTCATCCTCTCGCATAATCCATTTATCCTAATAAGGTTGTACCAACATCAAATAGTTGCTTCAAACATGGGCTCTTAATACCTCATATGGAACTTGATGCTTATCCTTATCGTGTATCCACTTATCCGCATCCCTCTATCCTTGTCCATCTCCATCTGCATGCTATCCAAAAAGTCAAACAAGTCAAAAAAGTAAAAAATTGTCACAAAAAAAGCAAAAGTAAAGAGAAATAATTTGTCCAATGGTGAAAAATTGGCAAAAAAGCGTCTTCGATAAGTACCATGATAAAAACTTGGAAAATAGGTGTCATGCGTAGATCCCCATCCATCCTTTTCCACACTTAGGGGTAGCTTCCTGATATGCATTCCCTCCATCCACTACGCCTCTTGCTATGTGTCCCACTATGCATACATCTCCCTATTATACATCCTTTTCCTACATCCCACCTACCTTTTGCATCCTCCCATCATATCTCATCTATCTCCAATCCCTTCATCCTTCTTATGATCTTGATCACAATAGGGGCACCTATCTATGCATGCTTTAGACACCTCTTGGTATGAATTCCCTTCATCCATACACTATGGTATTCCTTATCTGCATCCATCTCCCTCCATCATCCACCCAACATATCCTCTTCCGATTCACTTGTCTTTCATCCCTCCTGCCTTATCACACATGACATATCTAGAGTGGGGGAATATATCTTCCTTTGTGACAAAAGTCCTTGGAGACATCACTCATCCATCCCCTCCATCTCCCCACCTTTATCTATCCATCTAACTAGCCAATAACCTTTCCCTCACCCAAATCATCATCCCTCTTCCTGTCCATCATAGCAATCCTTTCCATCTCCCCATCCTTATATTCTTATCCATCCAAGCAATCATTTCCATCTCCCCATCCTTATCTTCCCATCCATCATAGCATCCCTTTCATCCCCCATCCTTATCTTCCTATCCGTCGATCATAGCACCCCTATCCATCTCCCCATCCTTACTTCCCTATCCTTCTATTATAACATCCTTATCTTCCCATCCAAATAATCCCTTCAATCTCCCCATCCTTATCTTCCTATCCATCCCCTCATCTTTATCCTCATCCCATCTCATAATCCCTTGTCATTGGTATCTAGCTATAGGATCTTCCATCATGCAACCCAATGCCTTGATCAAATCATCATCGTCATCATCATCACTAGGATGTATCCTTCCCTATTCTTTGGTGTTTTTTTGGGATATATCCTTCCCTTATCAACAACCCTTTAATTGGGATGTATCCTTCCCTGTCCTCAATCATCTTTCCAATCTCCTGTCACTTCTCATCACTCATCTCTCCATCATGTCATTCTCCCAACTCATCTTTTGTTGATTTGGATAACTATCCCATCCCTGAGCTTCATGTAATTCCCATCATCAATCCTATCCAATCCAATAGTTCTATCTTGTCTCATCATATCGGTCCCATCTTTTTATCCACTTATCTTGGTCATTTCATCATCCTTTATCCATCCTCGAACTTTGGTCTTTTTTCAAACTACATTGCCCCTGCGCTTTCACGTAGGCAAGGTCAATCATTTGATCCGCCCTTGGGGCTCCTTTTGACTGTCCTATCTTGGTCATCCATTGAAGTCTCCATGGTCATTCGTCAACCTTTTATCGAACTACGAGGGCTCTGCACTTTCACGTAGGCAAGGCTATTCTTTGATCAACCCTCAATCCCCTAGGTCTTGAGGGTGTGTCAATCTCATGTCTTGTCTCTCATGTCATGTCATTAGGCTATGCCCTTATCTAGCTGGTTCTTCATAGATGAGATCCACTTGTATCGACAGATCTAATCAGCTTTGAATATCATGTGTCATATCGATCTTTTAGTTAGTATCCATTAATCAAGTTCAACAGGATGTATCCTTCCTAACAAACCTCATCAACCCCATCCATCCTCTTGATCCTATGGCAAAGGACGTTTGAAATTGATTGTGATATTTTGATGCTTTTGGCTTTTGTTTATCGTTTGAGCTCTCTATCATCACTTTTCATGGTCGCCATGATCAATCATCTCATGGTGTACTTTGATAGGTAAACATAGGGGCATATCTTGATCTTTTTATTTATGTTTTTGTCTTCTTGGTTGTCCCACGTAGTACCCACCAAGATCCCCAAGGTCTTGTGTTACATTGGGGTATCCTTTTGTGCTTGTGGTTATTCTCATGCCTGGCTCAACCAAGGTCCTTAAAAACTTTGGGGTATTGAGATAGCCTTCTTGTTTGTTGTGTTTATATTATGAATTAGACACTAATCAACCTTAGTTCTTCATACCTTAGTCTGTTGTGTCTTATGCTATAGCGAAAATCAGTGCTTCAAAGATGGAAAATTGCATTAGGATTGTATTTCATCCTCTATCCAAATCCCCCCTCATCCATTCATATTTCATCAATCTCCCTCCCCTATCCATCCAATCTCTTCTATCATCTTAGAATAATACAGATTGGTTATTCTAAGCATCCTGTCCCCCATCATTTTTATTCCTTTCATCCATCTCATCATCTCAATCCAATCCTCATCCATCCAATTTAGCACAAATCATCTAATCACTTCCTTAGTCTTGTCCTCAGCCTTGTTACAAGCCTCAATCCAATCATCCTTATCATTAGAATGTATCCTTCCCTATCCTTTGGTGTTGTTTCGGGGTGTATCCTTCCCTCATCAACCACACTTTCATCATCATCATTGTCCATATCCTTTCCTATCCTTTTGTGTTGCCTTGGGATATACCATTTCCTCATCGACAACACTTCATCCATCATCCGCTCATTTTGGCTTGTAGCTTCACTAGGGCAACATCATATTTGTTTTTTAATCCATTTGTACTTCCCGATTGCTTATCATTCTTTCTTATCCATCACTTTGCATCATCTACCCTTGCATCATCTCATCCATTTCAAGAGCACACCTATGTTCTCTTGAACCTGCATGTCCACTCGAGGGGGCATCCTCAATCCCTAACCTCCATCTTCACCCCCATCATCTTTCTTCCTAGTCACTCTATTGATGACTAGGGCATCTTTCCCAATCTAACCATCTTCTTATAGGTCCTATGTTTTAATATTCTTTAAAATGATGCTACTTCATAACACCATCTCAAAGAGAGGAAAAATGCAAACATCCAAATTTGAACCCTTTCATTTGTCCAAATTTATCTCTTTTCGTCTAAATATCCTCTTATTTGTATTAATTAAGTAATATCGCTATTATTTAATTAATACTCTTATTTCTTCTAAATCCTTGAGGTATTTAATTAATAATTAAATACCTTACCCTTTACTTTCATTTTCACCAAACGACTTAAATAAATATAACATTTATTTAATTCCTCAAATGTCACATCCTCCATTTTCATCTAATCCTAATCAACCTCCTAATCTCATCATTAGGGATGTGCACATGTTTAATCCTTGATTAGGACATGTCACATCCTCCAAATTTTGAAAGTTGGCTTTTAAGCTTCGTTAGTCACTCATCATCTTCTAATCACTTATAAGTTAAGTCTAATTAGTACCTTGGTCAACACTCCCCATCTCCCAAAGAATTTTTAATTCTTTTTTATTCACCCTAGGTTCCTCTCTTCCCCATGTGAATTTTTAACTCACATTTTATTCCTCCAAGAAATATTCTCTTCCCCATGCAAATTCTAGAACCCTTTGACTTGTCACATCACCCACATGTGTCAAAATCCCACATTTTTGGGAACCTTGTCTTATCCACTAGATTCTTTCAATCATTGTGAATTTAAAATTCACTTTTATTCCTCCAAGGAATCTTCTTTTCCCTATGTGATCATTGAGAGGTCATATTAAGATACTTGCAAGTACCTCCATCACATGTCTTTCTTCCACCTCACACATTATTACATCCTAGGCCACTTCACCCTCCACATGTCAAGATGTGAGGGCTTGTGAGTCCTCAACTCACCATAGCCCTTCATCCTAGCTTTGGTGGCTTAATCTCAATTTTTTAATTCTCTAGAGAATTCAAATTCTTCTATAAATACCTCCCTCTTCTAATGCATTTTACAACACTTAGTCATTTGCACCCTTATGCTACCAATTTGATTACTCAACTTGCAAGAATTTCCCCTCATCTAACCAAGTCATTTAACCATTAGCATTTACATTTATCACATTATTCATCTTGCATACACCATTTTCATATCCATCAAAGGAGCATACAAGCATTCAAACATCAAGGGCCAAGCAAGGGATTCAACAACACAAAGGTATAATCATTTGCAATCTTTATTTTGTTATCTTTCTTTGTGTTATCATTTCTTAGGCTAGTCTTTGAAATGTTTCTTGTGTTTTTCTTTATTGTATAATAATTATTTTGCACACTTAGGATAGAATAAAACACTAGGCTCACACCTCTATTTAAAGTTTAATGGGTGAAAAACTTATTGTTTAATTTCATTATTAAGCAAGTTTTGAAATATTGTTTCAAAGATGAAGTTTTAGTCTAAGTGGTTAAGGTAAGTGCATAACATAGTTGCTAAAAGGAAATAATTTGAATTTAGAGGTTGCAAGTTATAAATCCATAAAGTTAATCTTTTAATCATGTTATCTTTCTTGTGCATGTCCTCTATGAATATAAGATTTTACATAAGCATATGATTTTAAAATATTGCATTGTAATATGAGTTATAAGGTGCCATTGCAGATAATGCATTCTTGGTTAAACCTAACATCATTCTTTTCGATGAGTTTTACAAACATACAAGATAAAGTAGAGTCTAATAATGGAATTTTTGGAGATTCTCATGTGTCAAAATGGAGGTTGGAGGATCCTAAGGAGGATGAAGGGATATTTTCATCTCTAGTTGTCTCTTCACCTGAAGATTAGGCGCATTGCTTGAGAGATATTTTGTTAGGAATAGTTGTATTTCCTTTGCATTTGACATTTCTTTTGTCATGCCCACTTTTTGATGCTTAAAGAACATAATACAATCTAAGTAATTTACATTAACTTTAAAATTTTGCAAATATATATTTTTAAAAACAACAATAACTTAATACACTACTTAAGGAAATAGTCAATGATGTCATTTAGTTAGGAGAAAAGATGACAATGGGTCAATATATTTTAACAATAATGTTTACTTCTTTTAGATTAACATGACATACCTTTTACCTAGTCAATATCTCAATATCTCTTGCATTCCATCACATCACGATTCCCTCGATCCCAATACATCTACCTACAAGTATTTGTGTGACTATATGCACAACCTCAGGATCAATGGATTAGATACATGGTTTTAGAGATCATCCATATCATTAATATATAACTAGATCATAAATCAAATATTAGTTTACAACCGGATTTGTAAGGAAAGATAGAGTATGCATATCACTAGGAGAGAATGGTAAATCCAAAAATAAACCATAGGAAAACAAAACCTAAGGACCAGACCTATGCCTTGGGAGCTCATCACTTGATGGCCTTTCCTACATATGCACAACACAAAGGCTTTGTAGTTCAACAACTTGAGTTTTCTCCAACTAATTTGACTCACCCACATAGGGTATATCCACTAGGTTTCAAGGGTCTATTACCCTAGACAGTTTCACAGTTGGCTACCACCCACTTAGGTGAGGTTGGGGATCAAAGCCCCGGTTAAGGATATATTAGTGAAATATGAAACATTTAAATAAATACTCATGCTTACACAAACAATACCACAAGCCACAACAAGATGTTTAACACAATTAAGGTGACTCTAATAGGTATTCACAAGATAGGACAATTTACTTATAGTATCTCCTTGTTGTGAGAGAGCTCATGATAATACATGTACCTATATTTATTGCTTCAACTATAAGAGAATATAATGGTTTCATATCATACTTTGATTAACAATCAGACCATTAATACAAGTAAACTACCAATAGATATCAAATCCTTGTCGATAATCAAATAATACTCAAGTAAACTAATGCCTAAAACTTAACCATTCAATGATATTAAATTATTTATTACTAATTTTATTATTAATGTATGAAGATATTTCAAGGGTCATTCAAAGTTAGAATCAAAAATATGATATAATGGTATTTGAATTATGACATATGAAAAATTCACTCCCAAAAATTCACCGATCAAAAACTCACTGCCAACAATTCACCGTGGGAAAATTCACCACCATGACAAATTCACCACCAAGTAAAATTCATCACCAACAATTCACACGAGAAGAAAATTAAACGCATTAATATTTTTTAATATATATTTATGATAATAAAATATTTTTGCAGTTAATTTTCCAATGCAGTGAATACTTGGTGGTGAATTTGTCATCACAGTGAATTTTCCCACGGTGAATTGCAGGTGGTGAATTTTACTTGGCGATGAATTTGTCATGGTGGTGAATTTTCCCATGGTGAATTGTGGGTGACCGGTGAATTTTACTTGGTAGTTAATTTTCTGCCGCAGTGAATTGCAAGCAGTGCATTTCTCATCATGGTGAATTTTCCCATGGTGAATTGTGGGTGGTGAATTTTTTTGTTGATGAATTGTTGGGAGTGAATTTTCCCATGGTGAATTGAGGGTGGTGAATTTTTCGTTGATAAATTGTTGGGAGTGAATTTTCCCATGGTGAATTGCGGGTGGCGAATTTTCCGCTGATGAATTGTTGGCAGTGAATTTTTCTAGAGCCTTGAATCATAATATCTATTTTATCTTATTAGTATTGACATAATCAATCATGATAAGGTTTTGATAATAACTAAAAGATAAGATTTTTCCTAATTTATTATTAAATTATTTTTTAAATACTAAAAAAATAAATAAAGAATATAACCTTTTATGTATAGCTATTGATAAAAAAAACCTCTACTTTCAATTAAAATAACTAACATAAAATTGATCATATTGAGTTACTCAACCCTAAGAATTAATAATTCTAACATTTACTTAATTATTACAGTTCTATCTAAATATGATATTATTCTTGTATCTCTAAAACTTTGTACAACTAGGTTTAGATTTAATTAAGACGAATCACAAAATATAACATCCAAGATAATGGATAACAATTTGATAACTATGCACTATTAAAAATACTTAATCAATAATAACATTGTAAGGGCTTATAATAGACAACTAAGGCATGAATCATTAATATCTATTATATTTAATGATGACAATAGAAAGACAATCAACCATATAACAATAATTTATTATACATAACTTTAAATTATGTTAAAAAGAATTGATCCAATTGATAACGACAAAATAAGTATGTAGAATGATCTAGCCATGAAATTTAATGAATAAAACTAATATGTGGATTATAAATATCTATTGAGCCATAATACTAATAAAAATCCAATTATAACATGCAATATGCAATAATATGTATATTCCAATATGAATTTGTCATTTAAACCAATATTGTTAGCAATACTCAAGAACCAATCCTCGTTAAATATATTAGTAATATTTAATTCATATAATAAAAAATATTAATATTATCCAATTTGTCTGAATTTAAATATTAATACTCTCTACATAGAAGTAGCATTATATCTCATCACCCACCCTCGAACATGCAAACCATTAATATTAGTTAATTATTTTTTTTACAACAAGGGTGTCTCCACGCCCAATCCAGCGGTCCAACAAATCGTATCTTGGGTACTTGGGGTGAGTTGGGGCAAGACTAGTCCCTTGCGGGTGAAATCTGCTGCCCGCAAGAAGTCCCACCTCTTAAACCTGGAACAAAGTCAAACCCGAGACCAATGGGGAGCAAACCCACTACCCAAGCCAATTCTACTACTCGTGTGGGTTTAAAATTTATCTAACCTCAAGGAGGTTAGGGGAAAAGTCCATTCCTATACCTTAGATCAGGAGACAAAAAATAACTGACCCTTACCTTTGCCCACTACGAAGTGGAGTCAAACCTATAACTTCGTGGAATGCAATCCCCAAACCCCAGTCAACTCTAATTCAATTTTTAACATGAATATTATCATTATAATAGGATTATTGAATATCATATTTATTCACATTTTTACACCATCATACTAGCTCCTATACTATAAATACTGATGCATGGCGGCATAGACAAGGCACGTGAACTATTTTAAAATTGCTCTTAAGAAATGAGTTTTCATGGAATGCAACGATTGCGAGAAATAAATGAGTGAAATTTTGATAGGCTAGCAACACATAGGGGCAAGAAAAGGCTTGCAAACTGTTTCACATAATACCTCTAAGAAATGGTATCTCGCGGATTTCATGATAGTTGGATATGCCCAAATTGAATTTGCTAAAAGGGTTATGAAACTTTTGAGCAAATGTGATTGACAAGTGTAGAGCCAAACTCCATTATGATTGAAAGTATCCTCATTTCCTGGGGCAAAATGGAAGCTTTGGAATGACGTATGGACATCTATCAGAAGATAAAAGAAGGTCAAATGTTATAGGCCATTATTAATAGAAGAATATTAAACATTCTATGAATAGAGTTTCCTGTTCCTTGCCCACTATTACTTAGAGGGGAAATTTAAGACAATTTTTGAATAAATTGTCTTAACTTGAGACAAAAAAAAATTTGTGTATTGTCTCAACTAATGTCTTGAAGTATTGTCTCAAAAATTGTCTCTATAAAGACAATATGAAATAGAAGTATTTTTGTCTCTTTAGAGACAATTTCACTTTTGTCTCTTTAGAAACAATAGTTGGGATTAAACACATATTGTCTCTACAAATTGTCTCTCTAGAGACAATAAGTAAAAATGTATTGAAAAAATAAACAATTTATTTTAAATATTTTTTTAGTGTGGCTTTCAACATTCAATGTTTTCAAATTCTCATTGTCCTCCTATTGGTTGGAGTTTTATTTTTATTTTTCCAAATGCGATTGAAAATTATGATAGAAATTATCAATGATTTTGAAGCTAGGAGCAATGAACAGTTGTTGAATACGCAAAGCATAATGTTCATAAAAAAACAAAGAAAATAATGCATCATAATCCAAATTCATAAAGTTAATGCCAATAATTATTTTTTTATTTATAGTTTATAAAATTGTTCATACAATCATGAGCAACATGTACATCATACCATGGTGTGAGAAAATGATTCATTTCTAGGAAAGAGAAAATGTTTATATTTTCCTAAAACCCGGTGGAATATACTTAATTACTGGCATAACTCTTTCAAGCATGGTAAGGTAGCTTGACAAAGAGTTGACTCAATTGTCTGGAATAGACAATTTTGCTTCAGAGTGGGAACTTTCTTCTTGTGTGCTTGTGTCTAGTCCTCTCAAAGGCTGATAACCTTTCATTGTAACAATCCACTAAATCATGTACTTTGTTATTGATGAATGACAGGATTTCGAAATCGTCTTTGAGCATAGCACAGCCTTTCAAGATTTTGATACAATTTTGGAGAGAGTTGAATTCTTCCTTTAAGATAATCAATAGGGTGAAAGAAAAATTTTCCTACAGGAAAACAATATTAGATTTAACAAGCAAATCCACAAGTGATCCTAAGAAACTTTTACAAATATTCTCTTTCATATTAACTTACTGCTCAAGTTGAGCTGCAAACTGTGCAACCTTAGGTTGGCACTGGTTATCTGTACTAGTAACTTCTCCACCTCAATAGATCTTTGCAACTCGCTCAAACTATTCCAAAGCCAGTTCAAAATTTTCTTCAGCTTCATATATTTCACCAAATTCCTGTAGAAAACAATATTTTGAATTTCAATAAAAATCCCTATCTAAAACAAACAGCTAAATTTACTCAACCTGATCATCATAAAGATATTCACAAAATAACCATACAACTTTTGCAATGAATTCCTTGTACATTACACCCAACCAAGAAATTTGTAGTCTTAACAACATATCAAAACATATTATCATGAGAATAAGAATCCTTACACTAGTTCAAAGTCAAACTTTGACCACCTCAAAAGATTAGGTCATCCCACACCCAATTCAAACATTGAATTACCTTGCAGTGTTTTCCAACCATCAACAATATTCTTATCTCCAAGAAGAGATTAATAGCCAAACCTAAGCACCTAGCAGCCTCTGCACAACATTAATTAGTAAATCAAGACCACTTCCTATCCAACAATAATAAATGACACCCAGCCTTCTCCCATTCTAATATAACGTGAAGAGAAATTACCACACAACAAGAGAGAAATTTAGACTTATATCATGAGAAAACAACACAAAGGAGACAAAGACACTAGATTGTAGACTAAAGGAAAATATGAAATATAATTCTTCCCTCTACAATCCATTCAGCCTAATATGAGAGATTATACACAACATGTTTTTTATGGAAATGAATAGTAGTTTTCTCAATTAATGAATTTGACAATCAAGAACCTTCAATTAGAAGTAAAATAACACCAGTTTCTCACATATAAGCTACACAATGATGAGTAAAAACTCTAATGTTATATTAGAGTCTAGGAACTTGGTCTATTATGGACAAAAGTTACATATTACATTTTTATTTGCAATCAAGGAAGAAAGCTCAAAAAAATGCAAATAAATAAGTCTTCTTGCCACTTCAAAATTCATACATCTCAACATCATTCTAAGGAAGATAAGGCGCTCGATGAAACATCACCATCCATACATTTTGCTGCCTTTGATTAATCAACCTTGTTTCCCACAAATCCAAATCCAGTAATTCAAGCTCAAGATTTATGATAGAAGTCATACCTATGATTTTTAAGCTAAAAGTTATGAGAAAATAAACCACAATTTAACTATAAAAAAGATGTTTATTGAAATAATACCAAAATGTAATATTTACAAATATCAAAATGTAATATTTATAAATCATACCTTAAATTTATAAAAGAAGTCTAATTCCAACTTACAACATGTTTATAGATCCACAAGAAAATACCAATAACCTGTTTCATGACAAGTGTGACAATGTGCTGCAACATTTCTACTTGCAGGTGCATAAGCATAAGTGTAGATACCTCTTAAGATACAGAAAATAAAAGAATACCTAGAATTATTCATCACATAGCATGATAGACCCATAGTCATAAGCTATTTGGCATGTCATAGAAGAGAAACTCATTATAGTTGGCCAGTGGACTTACATCCACAACTTGCAAACTTTCCACGGTCAACCCCAAATACAGATTTTATCTCAAATTTGTCTTTTCTAGACTTCATCCCTGTGCAACATGATAACAAGTAGGTCAAGCACTGACCATGGAATTGATTCTTTGAAGGAGGTATGTTGATGGCTCTATTTTAATGCCTTCATCAGGAAGGCTAGCTAATTTGATGACCATGTTATGCAGTAAGTGCTTTAGTCCATACCCATTGTTAACAATGCAAGAGAAAATTCTCATCTTTAGTTTCATGCAAGAGAAAAAGAAGATATCCTCTAACAAATTGTGTATTGCTTAGATACTTTTCTCATTTCTTGACTTCTTTGTGTTAACATCTCTACAAAAAGAAAGAGAAAGAAATGAAAATTAATGTCCACAAATGACCCAAAATGAATCAAAAAGACTAGAATATACAACAGGTACAGTAGCAAAGGACTAAGGCTAAAAAAGAGGCCCTAGACAAAAAGCAAACATAAACATCTACTCTAAAAACAACAAACCCCCATGCAAGGACAATAATATAAGAGGAGAGGGAGGACCCCATAAGATGATAACAAAAAACCATCTAATGAGCAACCAAAATCCTCAAGTGTCCATGCTCTGAGATGCATTGGAGGAGCCAAGAAAAATGCCATCATACACAATGCAAGTACCAATGCAAAGTCTGAGAATGCTTTCCAGACATATAGACAGTTGCAGCTGATCTAATAGGCCAATCAATGATCCATTTAATCAAGGAAAGAGACTAACAACTTAACCAAGAAGATACAACTAGATTGTCAATTGGCTAGGTCATGTAGCAATGATTATCAAGGCAGTTGGCTTGGTAGATGATAAGGACAACTTCATGATTACTCAAATGATTTTTAGGGGGTGAACACATAAATATGCGACTGTATCCTACTTTTCTCTTCTCTTGGTCAATCACACATGCTAAGCCTAACAACCATTACAATATGATCAACAACATCATATTGTGTCTCAACAGTTAATTGTATGGATTCAATCAGTTAAACATACAATGATGGTGAACTTCGTAAAATCAAGGGTACCATGTTTTCATTATCCACCAGTTTTTGGATAGTAGATAGTTGACCTCATGGTTCCTTAAGAGACTACAAGAATCCTGAGACAAAAAAACCCTCCTGCAACTTAGAAAAAAATTGTAGGTTTCAATTACAAGGCCCAACTAGCCTTTGAAGTCTAGTACTTGGTTTTTAGATTCTCCCAAAGTGTGGTTGTGTCAGTTGTATTTTGATCTTCTTTAATCAATGCATCTATGTCAGACAACTTCAAAAGCATTAAAGCTTCCTTATGTCTTCTACCATAGTCCTCTGGATCATGATTTGGGCTTCCCTCCTTTGACATGATTTGATCAAGATCATGATACCATTGGTGAGTATCTTATGAATCCACAGGTTGTAATACTTTATGGTTAGCTTTTAAGAGTTGGGCAAAAGAAATGTCCAGATTCCTACCATTCTATCTCACAATGCTAGAGTACTGGATTATGAAACTTTACATATTAACTTGGATTGACATTGGACACGCCTTGACAAGTTTTCATCTACCAACTCCTTCCTGGTCAAAAGATATTGAATTAGTTTACTGCAACCCAATATAAGAAATTATTGGTCAAAAGATATTGAATTAGTTTACTTGCAACCAAATATAAGCAAGTATTTTTAAATTTTAGATGTTGTCAAGGCTAATTTTTATAAACTTTAAATAAAATGGTTTAACCCTGACCCTAAATATTTAAAGTTTAAAACTCTATAACCTTTAAAGCAAATAATTAAACTCTTAATGGCTTGTTGGGAGTGATGACTAATGGTAAGGGCAAAGGTGTTACTTGCCACTAGTGTAGAAATTAATGATGTGGGCTGGGTTGATGAGTTTCAAGTGCTCTGTGCCTCCCTCACGTTGCCAAAAAAATAATATAGAAACTACTGACTAGGTTTGTCACAAGCACAACACACTTGATTATTATGGTTACACAACTAATACATCCAACAACTTTCCTTATGCCATGCCAACTCCTTGTGCAATGATGGTCAATGCTGGCCAACAAAGGTAATGCTTCTGCAGTCTGCTGCAACTGTGAAAACACTGGTATTATGGTACCTGTTGTAGCCATGGTGCACACACTGCAACAAAGTCCCTAGTTTGCACCCTTCCCGATCAAGCTAATTGTCTGACTCACAACAAACAACTTCACCCCGCCATGATTATAGTTAGGGCATTTCCTATTTAATGCACTCTCACTTCCACAACGACAAATCCTTTTGATCAAAACTTGCTCAGTCTTATCTGATTTGATCGACACATATTTCATCTATCTTCTTTTTCCTTTGCTTTCTAGCAATGGCGCTACTTGTGTAGAAGACTGTGGTGGAGACTTCCAACTGCTGGTGTCAAGTTTCAGTCTATGAAATGCAAGAGGTGCCTCAAAAACCTTCACCAACTTTTCCAGTGTGTAGCTATCTACAGCCTTTCTACATGCATACTGACCTCAGAGCCCTAGCTCTAACAACAGTTGGAGAAACCTTTGGTTTGACCCCACCATAGAAATTTCATACTGAGTCCCTACTATTGAATTTGTATCATACAATTGAATGACTCTGATATCATATTAGAGAAATAGACTTACAACAGAATCAAAGCCACAAATAAGCATACAAATTCATTGTAATTGTCCCCATCAAATAGGCTTACAAAGGGAAGCCAAGTTAGCTACCTAGGAAACAACTTACACAAGCAAACAAAATTATTGGGTGCTCGTTGAAACCACTAACCCCATCTATAATATATTTAACACAAATATATCTAATAGGTACTGCCTTGACCTATGATAACTCTAATATAAAAATATATTATCCATCTCTCTTTGTCCTAACCAAGGGACTGTAGAGGTGCAACTTTTCACTGCACAACTTTTCATCCATCCACACACACACACACACGTATATGTATATGTATATTTACTCACTACCCAACAACTCATAATTATCGTTATTTATGTAGTTTCAATCTTGACATGCTTGTATGAATGTGCATGCAGTTGCACTTAGTTCATTACCGTTTCAGATCATCCTCTTAGTTTTGATGGTGCTATTAGAGTGTTGCTTGATAATTCGGAAAATGGTTTGTTGTATAGAAAAGAAAGTGCTGAGAAATAGCTAAAACACTTATTCCAAACGTCATCAGCTTCCACAAATTCATGATAATTAAGTCAAGTTTTGGATTTAAATCAGGTAGCTTCTAAATCAACGCTGCATCAATAATCTATTGATCCATCATTAGGATGATTTGCTGTAACAAGAAAAGAAGAATGAAAGAATGAGTAAAATAAATTAAAGCATCTTACCTCTTAATCATAAAAACTAAGAACCAAGAAACTAATGAGAAGAGCTAAAGAAAAACAAAAACAAAAAGAGAACAATGAAATCAAAGAGCCAAAGTTAAAGAATAATTAAAAATATAAAAGCAATACTATATATGTGTGTGTGTGTGTGTTAAAATTAAAAAGTAAAAAATTATTAAAACAAATTAAAATCAAATCAAAGCTCTCTATGTACAAAAGTCCAATACCACATCCATGAGTACACATAATTAATTTAAATACTTAATATAGAATAAAGGAAGCTTTAATAAGGCACAGTCTCTTTCTCACAAACTTTAGTAAATACTTTAACTTAAGAGGCAATATGAAAACATGCCCCCACAAGCAACAAAATGCAAAAATAGAGAATCTTACCATGAATTTAGAACTTCCTTATCACACTTTGGCTTGTAGGGTGTCAATGGCATAGGATGTCTGAAAACAAAGCAGAAAAAAATATTATAATAAATTAAAGAAGCGCAACTCAAAATAGTGTATTTTTTTATAAAAAAAATGAGAGCAAATAATAACATAGTTAATGAAAAGGGTATGTATTAGTAGAAATGAGAAAAGATTCAATGGTTGATTGGAAAGTAACATAAAAGAGATGCTTAATTTAGTCATTTTATCCACTAGAGTTAAAGAGCTTCAAATGCATGTAATCTCTTCCAATGGCTAATAATATCTCTCAATAGAAGATGACATGGGAATTGAATATCCTCCTAAATTTGCATGTTTTCCCTTGTTTGATATTAATAAATTGCTTATAACAGCAAGTTATATAGATATTATTTATTTTCATTGAAAAAACAGACTATAACCTGAGAGTTCAAAGTCAATTACTCAATCACAAATGCATGCTTCTTTTAAGAATGTACATAATCACAACTATACTACCACCCACAAGTATTTCAACGAACCTTGCTTATTCTCTCATATAAAGATTTATATCACACTTTGCAAATCTTGTATGACTTGGTGCAAATGCTGGTGCAAGCGTTTCAAATGTCACTCAAACTTTCTAGGTAATGTTTATCGGTTATTCTATAAAATAAGTGTCATGTCTTGATACTTATTTGCTAGTAGTGAAATCAAGGGCTGATATTACTGAAAATATGAATACACAAGTACTTTATGTACTCTAATGAAGCCATTCAACATGCATGCACTACGAAATACAATCATAAAAAAATGTTTTTCTACAGCACTGATTCAATTGAAAGGTAAAGATATCAGCTGATATTGACAACAAAAAAATTAACAAATCTTTAAAATACTATAAATTGCCAAATCTTTTTTTAATTATTGGTTTACAAACTTATTCCATTGCAGGGCAAGGGAAAATTGGATCCCAAACAAAAGGGCCTCTCCAACATTATTCACCAAATTAAGTGGGACAACATGAAGGGGTACGAATCGAACTGCTCCTACAATTTATGTTTTTTCTATAAGGTCATGCATTCATGAGACACAAATTGAAAATCCTGAGCCATAAAATAGTATCATGAACACCTAGAACAAAATCTGATGCTATTGTATATATGTTTTGTTGAAAATAATTAATATCCATTGCTGCAATATGAAGTCTTAGTTGAGTGGCTTCTTAATTCTCCATATCTGCCCAAAGTTATAGTTCTAATGTTCCCTCCTAAAGTTCTTCATAGTCCATAATGCATGCTTTGAAAAAATATTAACATTATCTACCTTAGCTCCCAAATGATTCCAAGAATCAAAGGATCACACATATTGACTTATTTTAAGTGATAGTTCACCAAAGAGTAAGTCATTATGTAGTCAGCAGATTTTATGGAAGCCATCAAAGTTAGCCTTATAATCATAATAATAATGTGCTTCAAGTAATATGAATCAAGTGGAGTGATGTAACAATCACTTGTATCATAGAATGGTTAAATGGAAAATGTCAAAGAACACTAACACTTGCAAGATACGAGGCTCAAATCTCCCTCCTCTTGGGCCCATCCCATGTGGCATTGAAATGGATATCTTGTATTTGGCAACTGAAGTTTGTCCATCAACTTTATGACATGAGGTTATTCTAGTTTCCATTCTCAAGGATAAGAACCATCAATCTGTCCTCAACATGACAGTTATGAACAAATAGTTACCTCCTTATAGTAGACACAATGACCATGTATAAGGAAGACACGGGGATAGCAAATGTAGGAATTGGATAACTAAATCTCTAGATCTTCAAGATGTGATTGTTACTCAGATAAAAAGACATTTTCCTTCTTTTTTTGTAGAACATGAAGCCAATTATTTCTTTCATAATCTGAAAATTTATTCCTATTTCCATATGAAGAAATCAAACCTTGGTACTCTCAAGAATTCACAATTTTTGAGGGTGACTGAAAGAGTATCATAGGGGTTCCTCTTCCTAATTGAGAAAAACAAACTAGCAAATATGATTGTGCCCAAGGATCAACACTTCTAAACATTATAGATGATATCTTTGATAAATTTGAGAGACTAACGATCAAACACCATAGATGAATACACTTGAAATGCAAAAAATTACTCCCTTGCTCTCTACCCCTCCACTCTTCTTCTCATATATCCTCCAAAACATTTACCCATATGTTGAGGAGTTTGTTGTTGTAGCTAAATGCTCTACTCCTACCAGCCATTTTAATAGGCACTATAAAAATGAAAGCCATTTTACCTAGCTTAAGTAATTTAGAGACATAGAGAGCTAAAATCATAATGAGAGCATAAATTGGTAGATGGTTTCAACCTAAGTCAACCTCAGTTGGGAACATCTTGCTGTTTTGGCTGCAACATGAAAAGTGCACTAATGTGGCTGCATGAACAAGAAGTTTCCAACTGCAACCAATACCATCCTAGATAAGACATAAAAGTAGAGGCTCTGGATAATGTTTGATTGTGTTGATTTGATTTCATTTTCACAACAGAACACTTGTATTGTTTCAACATTTTTTTGTCTCTATTATCCACATTCTCATCATATCGGACAACAAAGTTCCTTGCATAACTCCACACAAGTTTCATTCATAGGTTTCAATGATAGAGCAACTTAGAAGTCTGTTCTATGTAACAAGTAAAGAGATAAAGTTGACCAATCAAGTTGAAAAGATTAAATTATTCAATCAAGGTGATATAGCCTGTTCTTGTTACTCAAATAAAAAGACATTTTCCTTCTTTTTTTGCAGAACATGAAGCCAATTATTTCTTTAATAATCTAAAAATTTATTCCTATTTCCATATGAAGAAATCAAACCCTGGTACTCTCAAGAATTCACAATTTTTGAGGGTGACTGAAAGAGTATCATAGGGGTTCCTCTTCCTGATTGAGAAAGAAAAACTAGCAAATATGATTGTGCCCAAGGATCAGCACTTTTGAACATTATAGATGGTATCTTTGATAAATTTGAGAGACTAACGATCAAACACCATAGATGGATACACTTGAAATGCAAAAAGTTACTCCCTTGCTCTCTACCCTTCCACTCTTCCTCTCATACATCCTCCAAAACATTCACCCATATGCTGAGAAGCCTGTTGTTGTAGCTAAATGCTCTGCTCCTACCAGCCATTTTAACAGGCACTACAAGAATGAAAGCCATGGTAGATGGTTTCAACCTAAGTCAACCTCAGTTAGGAACATCTTGCTGTTTTGGCTGCAACATGAAAAGTCCACTAATGTGGCTGCACAAACAAGATGTTTCCAACTGCAACCAAAACCATCCTAGCTAAGACATAAAAGTAGAGGCTCTAGATAATGTTTGATTGTGTTGATTTGCTTTCATTTTCCCAACGGAACACTTATATTGTTTCAACATTTGTTGTCTCTATTATCCACATTCTCACCATATCAAACAACAAAGTTCCTTGCATAACTCCACACAAGTTTCATTCATAGGGGTCAATGATAGAGCAACTTAGAAGTAAAAACCTGTTCTATGTAACAAGTAAACAGATAAAGCTGACCAATCAAGTTGAAAAGATTAAATTCTTCAATCAAGGTGATATAGCCGTCAGGTTTATTACCATCTCACTGTCTTGGGGTCTAAAATTTCACATTTGTGACTTGGAGACTTTTGAAAAAAAAAATTGAGAAGACTGCAAAATTGTTTGAGAAGATAGGTGCCATCAAAGAACACAAGTTGGAGAATGCAGTCATCAATTTGAATCATAATTACCATATCTGACCAGATCTGGTTAAAATCAGGCTGGATCAAGATTATTTAGACCAGCCAGATATGTATGATTGGGTCTAGATCATTTGATTCCTATTAAAACTTGATGGAATTGTTTTTAAAAATTCTGGATTTTAGAATTTTTTTGACCTCCAACAAACCTGGTACCTATAATTTGAATCTTCAAGACTTTGACACAATCAAGAGATTCATCTCACAATTCGAGCTTGTATGGATTTAGCTGAAGATTATTGTAAAATTGTGAAAAATGATGACCAGCTAATCATGACGATTCTTTATAATTTGGCAGAAAATGTTTGATGTTTTCCTTGAGTGGACAAAAGAGTACAAAAAACTCTTACAAATATGTGCACACTATCTCTTCAAAATACCAAGAATTGAACACTTATAGCTGATCACCAAAAGAGTTTGAAATAGATCAAGACACATCCAAATATTTGAATGGCTCCAAGGATGGTAAATCTAAAGGTACTCATACCAAGGAGCCAAAGACATACGTTCCGCAAGCACACAAATTCCACATACTAAAAGATGAAAAAAGTGGCAGTTGCATTGAAGAAGAAGAACCTTGAGTGGGACGAAGAACCTGATGCTTCCTCACAATCTTCTTCAAGAGACAAGAAATTAGTTATCTTTGATACTTCAAGATCTTATTTAGCATTTGGAATCTCTGCTACCACTCAATTTTCTCCTACACAAGATTGGATTATTGACTCAGGGGCCACTCATGAACATAAGGCCAAGTCAAAAGAAAGTGAAGCACGCCTACTGAAAGTGTTTCACTATCATTGGAATAAATGTGGAAATGTTGCTAGGTGGCCTGATTATGTGCTTCTAAAGTTGAAAAATCTCGCCTTGCTTACTTCCACAAAGATAATGTATACCATTTGAGTGTAATTGTACTTGGTAGAATTGGAAAAGTAGTCTTATGAATGTTGGAGTGTAGTTGGGAAGGTTAGCAAGAAGTAGCTTTTCTTATAGTGGTTGGGCATGCTTTTGAAGATTTAAAATGTCCATGAAGGCCTTAAGAAGGCTGTAAGCCTCTGTAAACCACCAGGAGTTGGTGGCTTGAGGAGTTGATCTCCACTCTTCTGGAGTTTTTTCCTAAATTAGAATGCACATTGAATAATTTTAACTTCTGTTTTGTGGAAGAAGGAATAAATAACATAATCTAGCAGCTTACATATCAATAATTAGAAAGCATGTTCAATGAGGTTGACCTCTATTTTGTGTAAGAAGGAACAAATAACATAATTGAGCAGTTTACAAACCTATAATGATAACAAGCAATATCTTGCTCTTCTTATTGAATGTAAAATAACATTGTTGCAGATGGGCATCATGCCATGCTTCCCTGATATTAGAGAATAACTTCTGCCTATCTAAAACGAGTTCAAAAAATACAAGACTTAAAACTTTACAATTTCTATGTCTCATATGAGGAGACAATAAGAACTCTGTAATTGTTGTCATCAATTGAGATATGTAACATCTTTCTCTTTTATTTGACCTGGTTGTCTGTGCTGTGTGTTCTTCTTGGTGGCTTCTCCTTGGCCTCTCTAGCACATTTGAAATTCAAATAAAATATTTAGTCTTCTTCTTCAACAAGTGAAAAGCAATTAAAATATGTAAATAGAAATTGTCAAAAATTCAATCAACCTAACAAAATAATGATCCGATCTGCATGTTAAGAGTGAACCCATTTGCATTAACTTGCACCTCTCTCACACACACAATAGAGAATGAAAATGTGGAAGAGATGCATAGAATATTGTTGATCATTTTATACAGCTGGTCAATTTGGTTTTGAAAAAAGGTGGAAGATGTCAACACATGACCATGAGGCTATCATTGGTATCATTTTCTCCTAATAATGTTTCATGCGTGTGCTTGCTCTTTAATTTCTGTTAAAATCTTCATTACATATGTGTTCGATTAACAAATTTGGCATTGGAATGATTATGATTTGTGTTGATTAAGCAAGGAGTGGAATATCTGGACTATTTGTGGATCATGTTTAAAAAATATTTTATTATCCTTTAGATTTTGTCAAGTTAATTGGTCCTTCTTACATTGCTTGAACTTGTGTAAGAGGCATGATGATCCCTGCCAACCCTGAACCATTCTTTGTGAATATGTTTCACTTTGTAATTGTTGTCAAGGAAAGACCTTTCTTCATAGCTTACATGCATGTAAAAGCTGTAAGGATCTCGGAATCTGATTCATTTCCTATTCAAACATTTTCAAGAAAAGTGGTGGAGTTGCTAATGATTGACCATTTCATAATTTGTCCAGTCCAAAAGCAAAGGGGAAATTTTTCTTTGTAAAAATTAGTGGGGCTTAGAGGAGCTCCTCACATCCCCTACACATGTAAAATGTGCAGAGATCCCATGATTTTCAACCTCCCTATATCTATACTATATATAGGGTGCAGATATAGTCGCCCCTGCCTGCTATATATATCCCAGCCCAAAGTGTGGGATCCGAATCCGATATGGACTACTCCACTCCCACTCCATACGGAGAGGTTATGACAGCAAGCAGCCATTCAGCTAAGCCATGAGAGCGAGTCAGGGATCATTCAGCAGGTACAATCTTGATAGAAAGATCGATCTGATAGTCATCCATCTATGGTCTATTCCATGCTGAAGCCTTTCCTACCCTAGATTGAAATTTTCAAAGCACTAATAGCGGGGATGTTATTGTTGCCCCCTCTCTCACTTGTTCAAAATGAAAGCACAATAAAAACAAAAACCATTTTAACAGGCACGATAAAAATGAAAGTCGAAAGCCATTTTAATAAGTCTGGTAAAAATCTTTAAAGGGCACAATAGTCAAAGAATCGCCACCAAATAATGTTTAGTGCCACAAAAACCAGCATACACACACCCATACATTGCCGGGAAAAGAGACAAGAAACAGGAGAAAAAAAAAAAAGAAGGTGGGGCACACCTGATCTGTTGCTGCAGAAAGGCCCTTCAGGAAGTTTTATTGCTGTCGCTTGCCCAATACCCTGGACCCACGACCTTGATTTTCTAAAAACCCCTTTTCATTTTTGATGAAAAGGCCCTTGTCGTTTTTGAAAAACCCCCAAATGTGGTGTTTCGTGAGTGCCCACTGTGCTGTGCCTTTGTTCCTCTGTTCGTGTTCTGTTCCCTGTTCCTGTTCTTTGTTCTGAAAGGGGAATGAAATCAACGTATATTCAAAGCTACAGATGACTCAGTTCAAGGTAATGTAAGGGGAAAAGAAAATTTGGAGGGAAAAGGAAAATTGGGAGGGAAATAAAAAATAGAGTTTAGAAAAAAGGCTTTTTTTTTTTATTTTCTTAATTTAAGCCAAAATTAATATTTTGTCTTAAATTAATGTCTTAAATGGGGGCTTTATGTAATAGTGGCCGTACGACCATATGGCAGTGAAGGAGCAATCAAATTGAAGTTTATAACCATACAATAGTTAGCTTAGACGCTACTATATGGTCCCAATTTTTTTACTTCCATTGGACAATACAATCTCCTTATGGTCTTTCTTTTGCCATACAATGTACACAACATCCATTCTAATTGTTATTTTCTGCCTGACTACACAGCCCTTCGTTATACTTACATTTTTTCTTGCTATACAATTAGGCTTCTCTTGTATGACCAATCCAGCAAGGTGTATCCTCCATACAACTTGTTCAAAATATTCTCCATGGTATACCTTCCCATGCACTACAGTTATCACCTACAGCTCACTCTACTATACGACTTGGTCATTTCTATTTGTCTTTTGTTGTACAAATTGACAATTTATACCTTCCAACTGATGTATGGTATGTCCAATATAATTTTAAAAGCTTAATTTTAATTTACAGGTGCTCCAAAGGTTCACTGCAATGGTATGCATATTTCCGCAAAATGTATAAAATAGGAAGACTTTTGTTTGCTTATGCAGATAAGCATTGAGTAGAAAACAACCATTCATGAAACCACAGAACCAACGCTTTCCTTAAGCAAATAAGGACAGATTTACTTAATGAAATAAAACACAACTAAAATGATCTAGCCACATAACGGTTCCAGAACAATGAAACATATCACTGAGATGATTGCCAACACACCTCCAGGTTTCACACAAATTTTCTCTTCAACGCTCCTTCCAACGCATACACTCTTCTCCCCATAGTGGTTCCATAATAGTTCTCTCGAGTTCCCAAATATGGAATTATGCTATCCTTTTGGAAAGAATGCTGAGAGAAATGTTGTGCCCAAATCACTCAGAGACTTGGTTGTTAGTTGAGAATTATATCCAAGGAATTGTTCTTTCCTGTGCACTCCTTTAGATGCACTCACGTGGTCTCTTTTTATCTTATGTTTTTTTTCTTAAATTTGCCTATGTCACCAATACTCAAATTTTCATCTGCATTTTCAATCTCCTTCAAATGGAAAGAGTTCTTGCCACTATCTTTTGCACAATTATGATCCCCATTTGGACTTTTCACCAATTTCTTTCCATTTGTTTTTTTCTATTCTCTGCTTTTACTTGCCACTTGTGGTCCTTGTGGAGGGATTTCCTCTCTCCCCTAACAAAATCATGTTTTATCATTCTCCAATCCCTGAACAACCATATCTTGTGAAAGTTCCACTGAAATATGCACAAATGAAGTTAATTTAATTTTAGAAACTTAATCTTTATTATAAATAGTCCATCATTAAATTGTTTTATTTTTTCTTTAAAGGAAAACAATTTTGGTAATTGCAAAGTCAATTGAAAATATCATTTAACACAAGACTAATACTTTCATAACTGAAAAATATATCTACAACTAAATCAAATATGTTATTCTTAGAATTCCACTAAAAGACCTTAACATATATATAAATATAAAAGCAAAGTTGGAATGCTCAATAATAGGTGGGGCCTCACATCTTTTTAGTTTGATATGTTTTTTTAAGTTTTGATTTATTTTTGTTGAAGTTTGATATGTTATATTTTCATCCATTGATTGAAAGGGAGGAAAGTAAGTTTTCTTGATTAGTCAACATGTGATCTTATACTTATAATAGGTGTTTCCTATGTCCAAGAAGTAGAGGCAAAGTATAAATAGTTGATATGTGGTTATGTAGTTGTTCATTGATTAAAGATAAACTTCAAGGAATCATCACGGTAGTTGTTATTGTATTTGGGCATTTGACAACCAAGACAATGAGAAATTTTGGTAGTCAAGATAGTGGAGTAATTTAGTTTTGGATCTTTGACAACCAAGACAATGAAGTTTTGGTAGCCAAAAAAATGAAGGAACACTTTTAATGTTGCTTATATTCCATGTTGTACATCCTTGGAGAAATTTTAGCATGATTATTTAAAGTAGTGTCAAGAAGTGGCAATGCATCTTTAGGTTATGGGAGGTAGTGGCACAAGGCATTAGATGTATAGGACTAACAAGTGTTGTTCAAAAATAAATGTGAAGGAAAGGGTTGGATGCTTTGGATCAATTTTTAGCCTCCCTTAAATTAAAGGAGGTTAAAGACAAAATTTCTATAGTCCATAAAGATAGTAATTTACAATTTTTAGATTAAATGTATGAACAATTTTTAAGAAGTATTTCTTAAATTTTTAATCTAAAATAAATTAATAAATAGTTATTGAATAATATCATACTAATTTAATTGTTTATGATGAGTAATTTATATTTTGAATAATTTTTTAAAACTGATGGATATTTAATGATTACCCTTATAATTTAAAAAAATAGCTTTATAAACAAATATAAATTTAACCCAACATAATAATTTTTTAACTTTTTGAAGCTGCAGTTGATCTCTCCCTTCCCTGTTGATTTTCCACGATTTCTTGGTGAGATGAGAAAGAGGAAGCCACTAGTGTAACATTACAATGGGGATATACATGGGACTTTCTGTAGAAAAGTGGGTTGGATTTAATGAAACGATAAAACAATAGCCAAAAGTTCATGGATAGCATGGAGTGGAGAGAGAAATGCAAGACAGTGAATGGCTTTCAACACCAGGCCAGTGAAGGGTGAAAGGAAGCCGAGTAAGCAAAAGCAACTTCCTACACTAATCTAAGTAGGAGAGATTTGAAAAAATTTCTAAACACCTTTAACTGTTAGAGATTTAGATGCACATACATATCATAAACAAATAAACAATGAATTCATAACACAAAGATTTACATGGGGAAAACCCTTTTGGGAGAAAAACCCCACACTCCAAAACACAACTCAATCATATTATTTAGCAACAAATAAACAGTTACAATATAATTGTTGAGCTATGCTCTTGTAGGAGTCTTCACACTTCTGTGCAATTTTGGAGTAATTTCGACAACATAACGGTACTTCACTACAACAACAACATACAACTCCAAAATACAAGTGCTCAATATATAAGAGCTTACAATGCATAAATTGGACATTTATAAAACAACTGCCAAAGGTTGAATGTGCAACATGGAAAGCACCAAAAATACTACAGACACACAATGGTAAGTTTCCAATTGTCACCACACTACAAAATCTACACTGACCAAAATAACTACATATTGAAAACTCACATTCCATGTAAACTCAACACGAAAATAGAAAAAACAAATTTATGCACAACTCCACTTGTAAAATCAACTTTCTAACTTGACTCCTCATCTGAATAGAAACTGCAAGTTGTAACTCACAAAGACAGAGTGAGAAAATCAACAACTTTAAAAATTTAGAAAAATCAAAGGTTGAGACAACTTCTTTTTCCAGCATTCTCCCACTTGTCAAACACCTTTGAAGAGCCAATAAATGTAACAGGATTTAACTACTAGAGGTCGTGAGGCCCATAAACTCCGAACACCATCTAAACTTTTTTGTACTCACTAGCTTTGTCAATACATCTGCAACATTTGTCAGGGTGTCAACCTTCTCCAACTTCACCTTTCCATCTTCCACCATATCACGAACAAAATGAAATTGAACATCAATGTGTTGTTCTAGCATGGAAAGTATGATTCTTTGCCAAGAAAATGACATTTTGACTGTCACAATAGATAGTAATATTCCCTGCATCAAAACCAATATCAAAACACAAATGCTTAAGCCAAATGGATTCCTTGCAAGCATGAGTAGCTACCATGTACTCTACTTTTGTCATGGACAAAGCGACTATATAGCCTGTTGCTTACTCATCTAACTAATTGCACCACCATACATCATGAACACATAGCCACTAATGGATCTTCTGATGTTAATGTCACCTGCCCAATCTGAATCCACATATCCATGAATACTCACTGAGTTTCAAGGTCTAGTAGGATAACCATGAAAACATAAGGAATACTTAGAAGTACCCTATATATAACTAAACACTCTCTTCACTACATCCCAATGTATTCATCCAGGATTAGCCATAAAATGACTAAGGACTCCCACTGTTTGGGCAATGTCTGGCCTTGTACAAACCATAGCATACATAAGACTACCAAAAAAAAATTCATCTGGTACTCTAGTCATGCCCTCCATCTTAGTAGGAGATTTTGGACAATACTCCATAGAAAGCTTCGTCCCGTGCACTACAGGAACAACTAATTGTCTACAAGTTGTCATGTTGAACCTCTCCAACATAGTATTCACATACTTGCTCTAGCTTAACCAAATATTTTTATTAGCTTTGTCTCTTATGATCTCCATCTCTGGAATATACCTTGTTGCGCCTAGATCCTTCATCTCAAACTATGTTGACAACTGAAACTTCAAATCTAAAATCAAACTTTTACCATTCCCCAAAAAAACATATCATCTACATATAATGCAATTATGAGAATGCGACCATTATCAAATTTGTAATAAACCTGATAGTCCGTTAGATTAAAAGTAATGACAACACATAGATCAAACTTCTAGTACCACATTGGAAGCGCTTGAACCAGCCACCGTTTTCAACACGCAAACCATGGTAACCATGAGAGTACTTTCTGGTTGTGACATATAAATCTCTTCCTCCAAGTCACCATGAAGGAATAATGTCTTCACATCCATCTATTCCACTTCTAGACCATACGTTGTTGCAAGTGATAACAGGAACCAGATAGATGTTAGCTTCACAACAAGAGATAAAATCTCACCATAGTCAATTCCCTCCACCTAAGAATATCCCTTAGTGACCAACCTTGCCTTATGCTTCTAAAAATTTCCATCTAGACCATATTTTCTCTTGAACACCCATTTACTATTGGCAACACAAGGGCAGGCAACTAAGAGGGGATGTGAATCAATTGTCCTAGAAATTCAAACTTATTAAACTTATTAACTCTTATTCTTAGATCTAATTAATAAAAATGAAATCATAAATCATCAACACATCAAAAACACACATAACACAAAGATTTTTTTGTGGAAACCTTGTTAGGGTAAAAACCATGGTGGAGGTTAGTCCACAAGATTAGTTCCTGTTAAAAGTATAAAGAATAAAATGGGGAATGCACATGCATTTAGGCACACTGCCTAGAGTTCACTACTCAATTACAACAAGGCTTTCTGCCCAAGGGAAGACACATTATCTTACAGAAAGATTTAGATTATATCCATAGGGATTTGAACTAAAAAAATAGCATTTGCTAATGCCTGATCACAATTCTGGTTAAACACATGAACACTTCTTCACTCTTCTTCACTCTTCTCCACACTCTGATCTACCTTTGAATGATTTAGAACATTATTTAAGCATGCACACACTTGGCATACTTCAAATGGAATAAACAATTGCTTATATATATTCGCAACAAGAAATTGCATTGCCACAAGTCAACTTCAACAAAATAATAAAATGATAACAAACTGTCAGCTCAAAACAATAACAATTATTAATGCGAATCAACCAAGGTCAGCCACAACATGGTGAAGACCCAAAATAACATCTCCAACATGAAAACACTCTAAACAATTTTGGTTTGAGGATCCACAACATTTTACCATCACCTTGTCGGCCATGAACATAAAAAGCATGAACACACAAGAGAAAATCACCAATCACGAGCACAACGATCAATGCAGACATGTAACATAGATAGAGAACAATCTAGAAACATCCAAAAACATCATGAATCACCAAAGAAGCATCCACAACAACTAAACTTACTAGAATCGCATCATCTTCAAACAGGAACACAAATTGAAGTAACAAAAAATTTGTCAGAATACAAATCTTCATGCAGATCTTTGGAACTCGATGTGGATAAAATAGATATACTCAACAAGAAACCCTTTAGTCCACAACCTCTAATCATCAAGGAACTAAAATCACCAACACACTAAACTCTACTTCACCACCGACAACCTGCAACTCATTTCATTACAATTTTCTCAATATCCTCGACATATACATCTTCTAATGACTTAATGCTAATAGTGTTGAAATCAATGGCAACCACATATTAGCAACACAACCAAAACATCCAACAATCTCCCGCTTTGGCATTGATGGAAACACATGATGTGAAAAAAACCATCAACGCAACTACACTTACTCCCCCTTAGGTTTCGATTCTTCTTTTCTCAACTTATCCACATGACTCTTCTCCTCGGATAATTCATATTTTTTCACATTGTTCTTCTCCCCCTTTGACATCAATGACAAAGATCTCTAAGCTCTTAACCACATATATGAACATTTGACTACGCCCCTTGAGTAGCAACCACCACAACATCAATCCAGACCA
>VDFB02373346.1:0-15700 GCA_007258455.2 Sequoia sempervirens
AGATGTTGACATCAATGACAACCACATATCAACAAAACCAACGGATTTCCCCCTTACATTCTGTAGCCTAGAGTCCTATGCATTCCACTAACTTTTGGGGCACAATGGGGCATAATTTTTTCAAACGTTTGCTTTGTAGATCTTGAAGAAGGCAACCAATACTTTGTCTCAAAGAGGGTTAAAATGTAGACATGTAAAATTGACCTAACACCTACCATGCATAGTAAATGACATTTTCACATCATAGGCATCATTATTATCAGATATCACTGCATTTCACATCAAAAGCATCAAAAACCCTAATTTTTACTATTAATTGAATAATACGACATTATTTAAATAATTCACTTTTTCATCAATTTTGACCAATCAAATAAATTTCATTTATTTAATAAAGTCCTAATCTAAAATTATTCTTCCTAATTAATTAAATAACATCAATTGTTTAATTATATCGCTAATTCACTTTATTCCCCTAAGTCAGTTAAATTATTAAATCATAATAATTTAATTAACTCACTTTCCCTCCAAATTTGAATAATTTGAATAAACTATTCAAAACATCATCAAAAATAAAATCAAACTAATGCAACTTTTTTTGCAAAAGTAAAACTTGATTTGCACATTCAACTCCAAAAAGAATTGATTAATTAAATCAATTAATTAATCATTCTCAACCACTTTCCTGATTGAGAAAATTATGAATCACTGATTGCTCAATCTATTTCCTAACTGATCAATCTATTTCTCAATCCCACATATTATTCAATCTATTTCTTCAATCACACTAATCATGCAATCAATTTGCACAGATTATGCTCATCTAAATCCTCTCAACATCTTTCGACCGTTGATTAAGATATTCTACTATGCAATCCTGATCGTCCATTTCAAATCACAATTTATATATAACAAACCTCTTTCCTCAAAGAAAAGGATCGGAGAATCAACATCATTCATACAATGAAGTAATTCCTAATTGACATTGACAAAGCTTCAACCAACATCTTCAATCAACAACACACGCATGTTCATCAAGCTCTCGTACATAACAATGGAGGCTTCGCATTGATATGAGCAACCAAATCTTCATGAACACATTTTGACATGGGATGGTAACATTATTTTTTTTAGATTTCATTGCCATTTATTTTTTTCAATTATGTTCTTAATTTCCTTAATATTTTAGCTTCATTTCGTGAGTAATGGGCATAGATCTAGATCATTATTTTGGATTAGATTAGTTTCTATTCGCTGTTTTGATCTCATTTATACTTGTAGATTTCCCCCTTACACATTTTGGCATGCCCGGTGGGACCTCAGTGCTTAACACTAACAATTTTGTGAGCTACATTTGAAGTTGCAGGTTCCGGAGGTGCTTTAGAAAAATCTTCACGCACATGTTTCATAGAATTTTTGCATTTTCTTTCACAGTTCTGGCACCTTTGACCTATTTTCTGGTGTAGTTAACCTGGTTTTTGGCACTTTTGATATTTTTTGGCACCTTTGCTCTCTGACAAAGGGCACTTTTGATAGTTTCTGGCACCTTTTTTCTCTAATAGAGGGTAATTTTGACATTTTCTGGCGCTTTTTCTCTTTGACAGAGGGTGCTATTACTTGTTTTTCTTGTGCTTTTGCCTTGTTAACCTATGTCCAAGATCTGCTAGTTAAATTTTGGTTTCTAATGCTAATGGGTGCCTAATTTGAATGTGTAATAGGTACTAATGTTTGTGTATGCATGATTTTGTAGAGGTATAATGAGCATGTATCCAAAAATCCATTAACTCCTTTTACTGTAGGGAAGACGAATGATCAAAGAAATTTGAATTTTCAAGCTTTCTAAGTTAGAAAAATACTTTCAATTTGGTGCTTAAAACAAACAAAGGGCGCTATTGCTTGTTTTTACTGCACTTTTTCCCTATTAACTCGTGTTTGAGATTTGCGAGTTAAATTTTGGTTTCTAATGTTAATAGGTGCCTGATTTGAATGTGTAACAAGTACAAATGTTTGTGTATGCAAGATTTTGTAGAGGTATAATGAGAATCTATCCAAAAAACCATTAACACCTTTTACTATAGGGAAGATGAATGGTCAAAGAATTTCAAATTTTCAAGCTTTCTAAGTTAGAAAAATACTTTCAATTTGGTGCTTAAAACGAACCCCACAAACAAAATGCTTTCAATTTAGTGCTCTAAAATGAATCTTTTTCAAGCTTTCTAAGTTAGAAAAATACTTTCAATTTGGTGCTTAAAACGAATTCCACAAACAAAATGCTTTTAATTTATTGCTCTAAAATGAATCTTTTTCAAGCTTTTTAAGTTAGAAAAATACTTTCAATTTGGTGCTTTAAAACAAACCCCACAAACAAAACAGTTTCAAATTGGTGCTCTAAAATGGATGTTTTGAAGCTTTCAATTTGTTTTATTTTGAATGTTGGATTCTTTATTTAACCAAACAATTTCAATTTGTTGACGAACACTCGATTTACTTTTTTGACCACTAAGACGAGGTTTAGAACAATCACTCAATTTTTGGGCTTAAAAATGAACAAATCAATCTTTGTATTGCACCTTTGCTATCTCATTGATTGATATCCAAAACACTTCTATTGGGTGCTTTAAAAAGAACTATTTCTATCTTGTACACACCTCATTCCATTTTTTTTTTGGATAGCATTGTTCGAGGGCCTTAAAAAGAACATTACAATGAAGTGGTTTCCATGTATTTTGTGTTTGGAAAACTAGGTGACTATCCTCTCCCCTCACACCTTTTTGGTGATCTTGGGTGAAGAAAATCATCTTGAGTTTCACACTTTTTACTTCAAAGCATACCTTTAGAGGGATTGCCTTTTGGAGAACTCAAAGGCGACCCAAGCAATACTCTTTTTTGGTCTACTATATAAATTATTGTGGGTGTGAGGAAAGTTCTCACCCACCTGGTGTTGTTGTTCTATATCAAATAATGTCTCCCCCAATATCCATGTGATATGTCAAAACCCGCAAGGGCTGGGAGGCCTCTTAATTGAGTGAATCACCACATGTATAGAAATAAAAAATCAATCTCCCCAAAACATGACTAAGAACCAAATGTTTGTAGAAGCTACCCCTTTTATCTAAATCACACTTTGAAGTGGTGCATCAAAATTTACTTCCGAGAAGTTACTTAGCAAGTCTGACTTGTGGTTGAGCATAGAAATCCTCTCCATTCATTGCATGCAAAATCATCCCTTCGGGGCATGAGGTAAGCCCACATAGGAAGAAGTGTCTACCCCTAGGGTGTACTTTGTCTTCAAATTTTTTTTTTCCAAATATGTTCAACATCAAACACTTTGCTTGAATTTAAAATGAACATATCGAAACAAACACTAAACATGATGGTAGAATCATAAACCCTTTGACTTAGTGTATGCTTTTAAGACAAGCCCTATATTTGCACTCCTTAAGGATCTCCTTAAAGGTTTCTGAATATTCAGGCTTTAATTTCAGGCTACACTGGCTCAAAGTAAACGTTGGAAACTATGGCTTGGGTATTGTGATTTCACAACTTAAAGCCATAGACATGCAGGTCACACAATTATATGCTTTTTGAATCAGTCAAATACTATTGTATCACTTGCCAAATCTCAAAAACATATCAAAGAAAATCATCCAAAATTGCAAAAAATCATCCAAGCTACTACCAATTACTGAAATTGGAAAAATTTGAACAAAGGCCACTTCTGCTGATGTTTCTATCGCACTTGACAAAGAATTGGTCACACTTTCCAGAAAAATCTCACTTTTGCTCTCTGTCTCCAACTACTAATGAAAATATGTTGCATTTGACAAAACCAGTGCACTTGCTGCAAAACTTGCCACACTTGAAATTTCCATACGCACTTGCTTCCCAAAATTCAACGCACTTGACAAAAATCTGCTCCCAGTTGACCACATTGGTCACTTTTGCTCGAAAGTGGCCACTTCTGCTAAAAAACAATCACTTTTGCTCTATCCTAATGACAATTAGAAAAATGAACCAAAGTTGGTTACAAGATTCAAAACAATTGGAAACCTAGATACATCATACAACACTTCATCCAGTCTCAACATTTCATCCTACTTTTGGAAATCAAGATCAAAACAAACAAACTTGGATTATTCCCTCACCCACACTTCTAAGATATTAACAATTGCTTGAACCTCAAGACTAGTTCAAGTAAGCTTTTCTGCAACATATCCTCTAGAAGAAGAAGTGAAGTATCAGTTTAGGCCTTTCAACATTTTGTGGTCCAAGAATAGCATCATTCCAAAACAACACTCAAACCTTAGGGTCTTGAGATTCATAAAAACCATATCGAAACACCATTTCACCTTATGACCATTTGGCGTCCAATTGCTTTAGTCCAACAACCAAACCTTGTAGCATCAATCCTACAACCAAGTCTCATACACATTGAAGGTGAAAAAATTGATATCATTAGCAGTTTAAGAAGCTTCATATTTGAGAAGAACGAAACACCAAACCAGTGGAGAAATGTAGCAAACATTCTAGATAAGGAAGAGGAGAAAGTAGATCTCCTAGCTGGGAGACCTGTATTACCATCTACTACATGGCAATAGGTATCCATCCTTCATGATCTCTGACAAGAGAAAAATTCTTAAATGGAAATCCATATTTTGACTTTCAAAGAACCATCCTAGTCTAAAGTTTTCCAAAGGGCACATCTTGAGAACTTACTGCAATCATGACATCCAAATAAGAAATTTCTATTTACTATTTTCAATGGGTGAACCAAACTTGAATACTCAATAGAAAATCTAAAAACAAAGGAAATTTTATTTTCCTTAAAATAAAAAATCCAAAAAAACAAACACATTCTTTTTCCATAGCTAGGAGTCATGAAAACATTAACAAAAGCTTTTCGGTTGTTATGAAAACTATGAGATCACAACATAGAAAGAACATGGATGCAAACAAAAACAACACCAACATACCACCAACGAAAACCACAAACGATGAAGGTGGCCCATGGGGCTATAAACCAAGTGACATTGAAACACCTCAAAAGAGACCCACATACAAAGAAACATTTAGTGAGGAAGAGAAAAACTACAAATGACAAGAAGTGATGGAACAATCAAACTAGGACCAAAAGGGAGTAGTCATAGAAAAAGTGGATACTGAGGAGGAAATAAATGATGAATAACTATTTCAACATTCCAACAACCCCAAGGTGCTCAGACTGATGGACAAATTGTTGAAAAAGGACCCAAATTCTTACTTCTTTAAATTAGCACAAAGTGGTGCTAAATTTCCAATAGACTTTAATGTGGAGGCTCTCAAAGATCCTAACCTTATTACCTTAGGGGATAACTTAGTTGTGAGACAAATATTCAAACCCATCGAGATTCCAAACATGCCACTTGTATTCTCACAAAATAATGTTCAACCCATGGAAAACCTATTGAATAGAAAACCAACTCAAATCAAACAAGCAATAGTGGCCCAATAGTATCAAGGAGGTCCATCCCAATATGTGCCACAAGGAAACAACCTACCACTAGGAAAATACATGCCTCAAAACACATCATATACTGACCCTTCCCAAAATGTATGAAATCAACAAGGGAAATTTCCACAAAAGTACCAACAACCAAGTGTGCCACAGGGCACCCTTTTTAATCAACAAAGTGGGTCATATGACCCCCTTCCTAGTCAATAGTACCAACAACAAGGTGTACCAAAGGGTACCCTTCTCAATTTATCCCATCAATAAGGTAACCCACCAATGCACCATCAGGGAAACCTTTAGTACAATTTGTCCCACCAACAAGGTAACCCGCCAATGCATCATCAGGGAAACCTTCAAATACTTCATCCCAACAACAAGGTATACCACACGGTACCCTTCTCAATTCGTCCCATCAACAAGGTAACCCACCAACACACCATCAGGGAAACCTTCAATATACTTCATCCCAACAACAAGGTGGTGTGCCACAGGGTACCCTTCTCAATTCATCCCATCAATAAGGTAACCCACCAACACACCATTAGGGAAACCTTCAGTATATCTCATCCCAACAACAAGGTGTACCACAAGGTACCCTTCCCAACTCGTCCCACCAACAAGGTAACCCACCAACACACCATTAAGGAAACCTTCATTATAGTTCATCCCCAAAAAAGGAGCTAACTCTCCTTACATTCAACAAGGAGCTAACCCTCTTTACATCCAACAAGGAGCTAACCCTCCTTACATCCAACAAGGAGTTAACCATCCTTCCACCCAACATGGTTACCAAGGTCCCGTACCTTCACAATACCCAATCTATGACCAAAACATGGTAGGACAACAAGGCTATTACACGCAAGGTCCCCAAACAAGCATACTAAAAAATAAGAAGGAAAAAAAGCTACAAGTAATAAATCAAAAGATATCGGATATGCAGATCAGGAAACCAAAGAAGACTTATACCCTTCAGGATATATGTATATTTCCTTTCGATCATTCAATTACTATGCTTCCCTTTCCAAAGAAATTTTAAATACCCAAGTTCAACAAATACAAAGGAAAGGGGGACCTAGTAGAACACGTACATGAAATTTTGGTAGCATGCATGGAAGTACAACTCTTACCTCATGAGGCTCTTTCCACGAAGTCTTACTAGTCATGCCATGGAGTGGTTCGCCCATCTACAACTAGGAGTTAAAAACTTTAATGAATTGTACACCAAATTCATAACACACTTCTCCTTCAACATAGAACAAGACATCACCTTCATGAACCTATACAAAATCAAACTGAGTTAAGGGAGATAATTCACCTTGTACCTTAAAGGACGATGACATAAGGCTAGTTGATGCAAATCACCTATTCCCGACAAGGAACTACTCAACATATTCATTTCAAATGTCCAAGCAGAAGTCAACTACCAACTTACCATGCTATATCCCAAAAAAATTGAAGAGGCCATTGAGAAGGGACTAAACATACAAAGGGCCCTCATAGCAAGAGGGGTGATCAAGATAAACAACCCAAGAGATAGTCCTTCAAGTTCAAGCAAGAATCCAAAAATTTGGGCCAAGAACAAGAACGTTACTAATGATGGGGTAGTAGATGCTAGAGTAGTATATAATATATAGAATCCTAATGTACCTAAAAAAAAACCTCAAGTGGCACAAACAAACTATGCTCCTAATAATGCACAAAACAACCAACTTACCTATCCCTAAAACAATCAAGCAGTCAACCAACAAACAAATTAGGGAGGGAAACAAAGGCAATGTGATAACCAAAGAAGGAAGTTCACTATATTAGGAGAGTCACTTGAGATAGTCATGCGTAAGCTAGTGAAAAAAACCTCATCAAGCTTAACAATCACCCAAACTATGAGGAACCTAGCTTCAAAACATCATGGTACAATGAGAAGGACTTGTGAAAATTCCACAAGATCAAAGGACACACAACAAAAATTTCATGAGAATTAAGAACCTCATCCAAGACTTGATAGACAAAGGAGAAGTGGATGTCAAACGTCGTCTTGGAAACAAGGACCTTCAAATATACACAAACCCAATCCCAAACCATGCTAAAATGAATGACAAAGGAAAGAACCAAGACTTCCATAATGCTAACTACATGTATGATGACACAATCCTAGGCACCCTCTCTCAAGCAGATGACACTAGGGTAGATGTAGCTACTATACGAGGTGGAGACAATGACTGCAATGTAACTACCCATCGAGGGAGAGTTACAATACAAGGAGCCTCACCCAAACCCACAACTAAGTCATCAAATGACCACAACATTGTGGAGTAGCTGAAGAAGACTCCTACCTTAATCTCAATCCTAGAACTACTAAAACTATGACCCGCACATAGGGAGATATTGGAAAAGCATTGGAAGCATCGATCCCTAATGACCTTGATCCTAATCAGTTCCAATCCATGGTTGGAAAAATCATGGCCAACAATCATTTAGTCTTTTCTGAGAAAGATCTTCCACAAAGGACATTCCACAACCAAGCTCTCTACATAAAGGTTGGTGTCCACAAGAACACGATCAAGTGGGTTTTGATAGATAATGGTACAGGTCTAAACATCTCTACCTTGAAATTTTCCAAATGGGGTATTCTAACGATGTGATAGACAAAGGAAAGAGCATTACAATAATGGCCTATGATGATCTTGAGAGAAATTCAGAAGGGACAACCAGGGTACCAGTGCAGATAGGGCTAGCCATCATAGAAACTACATGTCAAGTACTTGACCTTGAGTTGTTGTATAACCTCCTCCTAGGATTCCCTTGGATCCACTTATTACAAGTGGTACCATCAACCTTTCACAAATGCCTAAAGTTTCCCCACAAATGAAAAGAGGTGACATTATATGTTGATCCTGAACCCTTCCACTTCTGTGCATAGTTGGAGAAGTATAATAAGATCCAACATATACCTAGCAATGACATATCCTTCCATGCATTGTCATATGTTGACCCTTCCACACTACCATCAATCTAAACCAAGATCACATCAAGTGAAAAACCAAAAATGGAAGACAAGGTTCAAGTACTGGATAGAGGTAACGAAAATTACCACTTCAACCAAGCATTCTGCATTGGCATGCTTCCACCAACACCCAAAGTCTATGGAGGTCTGAAAGAGATCAAGTATGCTCAGACAGTGTAAATGATAGCCAATCCCACAATTTTTACCAAGTGGGGAGATATGAAAGACAAAGAGATATTCAAAGAGGACTTCTCTTCAATCATTTACAAAGAAGACCAAAAGGAACCAAAAAAGCCACCACCCATTCTAATTGATCCTAATAGTAGAGGTTATCAATTAGCTAAACAAATGGGATATCAAGGAATAGGTGGCTTGGGGCTACACAAACAAGGCCGATGGGATCCTATCATAATGGAATGGAGAAAGAAAAATATGGGACTAGGTTATAATGATCCAAAAGACATGGTTACTCCAAAAAATGGATGAACCTCTTTTAAGAAACAAGAAATTTCTACTAGCATGAAGGCATTGGATATCTACCATATCATGGATAACAACTTACCCATCGAAGACTTATTCAAAAACCTTAGCATTGATAGGTTCCCTCTCCAGTTCATAAAAACTATTGCCAATATCTATTATTATTCTGGAATGGACTCTAACAAATACGGATGGGATTCTCCTTCCTTTATCACTAGATATAGTTCCCCCACTTCTAGTAATGATGACCTAGACACCTAATGGGAAAAAGATACCAGATCCATACTAACCACTTCAACAACCTCGTATAGCTTTGTGGATAATGATGATAGCCTACCCCTATGCTACGCACAATTGATAGATTGGGACCAACAATAGCATACACCTATTCTGGATCAATTCCAACATGATGAAGTAATCACAAAGTTCATGGGACTTCAAATGGACATACTAGTAGGAGATCACAAAGCAAGGTTCATCATGGAGCTCGAACACTATGTTGGATATGACAACTGAGAGGGGGGGGGTGAATCAGTTGCCACCAAATTAAATGCCTTAACCATTTACTGAAACAAGATCCAAATACTGCATGAATGATTTATCAATAAATTCAAAAAATGAAAGTCATCACATAAACACAGTAACACCAGATTTATGTGGAAAACCAAATGAGGGAAAAACCATGGTGAGGATTAACTCACACTATAGAGAATATCAAAACCAATTACAAAAAGGCTCACTTTCTGAGATAAGGCTCATTGCCTGAAATAAGGACTCACTATCCACAAGGCTACAACTCAGAAGGCTCACTGCCACAGAGATACAAAAAGATGGCTCATTGCAAGAATACAAAAGTTATGGCTTACCACCAAAAGTGAACTAATGAATTACACCTTTCTTGTGCTGAATTCAATTCTAGATGAAGCTCTGTAAAGGTAGTACTACATATCAATAATCTCTCAATAATTCTGTTATGATCACACACTTATTGTCTTGCCTACTTCACTTATTCTGATCTGCTACATCCACACACTTTTTTGTCTCTATATCCTTCTTGCATAACCTCGCATTACTATCTTTTCCGGAGAGACACATATGTATATATATATATATATCTTATTCATCAATCAGGTCGGCTGAAACATCCATAAAGTATTGTACACGCTAAGTCAGCCAAGATCTTCAAATATCTAAAATATAGTTTGTCATACGATAGGAACCAAACCTAAAGACCAACACACCAGGCCACATATAAAGGTCATCTTCAAGGGGAAATATCTTTTGGTAAACGAGTCATACATACAATACTGTGTTGACATCAATGAAAACCATTTGATGCAACCTTCAATCTTCCAACAATCTCCCCCTTTGTAATTGATGGCAACATAAGATGTGAAAAGCTAACAACAACCACCTTTGCAAATATTTTGATGAGATGAAATGATTTTCATTCTTTTTCGCATGCTTCCTTTCTCCCCCTTTGACATCAATGACACAAAAGGTTCTCAATCCTTCTTTCCTTAAAATATTTCCTTGTATTTTTCTTTTAGTTTTGGAAGAAATGTCTTTCAGGAATCCACTTCTAGCCTGATGTATAGACAAATAATGTTGTTCTTTTCTATTGAATCAATTGCTTCCAGAAGAGTATCCAAAATAGCAATATTTTGTGCATTGTTCTTAACATCCACAAGGAGACTGAAAAGTTGTTCCAATCTTAACTCAATTGTCTCTTTGAATTTCCAAAAGGTCTTCACAATACCATCTCTCTATACCATAATGATTGCAAGATCAGATTGAAAGGAATTGATCCTTTTCTTTTGTGTTCCATCCTTGTCATTAAGAACATCATATATTTTTCCAATATAATTCAATTCATGCTCAATAGTATCGATTTTTGTTCTATAGTTCCCAATAGTAGAGGGCCACCAGAGACAATACCTATACACTCTATTTACACTCTTGATGTAGGTTTCTAGTTCATTTATGCTCTCAGTCAACCTCTTCTGTGCATTTCGACATCTTTCTTCAAAAGCCAATTGAATTTCATCTTTTTCTATTGTTTCACTAGGTGACTGTTCCCTTAAAATGTCTTCAATATGCTCAATCAATACTTCTGGTAAAGTACTTGTCAATTCGCTTAGATCAATATAATTATGAATTATGTAAATAGCAAGAGTGTCTATAGTTTGGCTTCCTTTTATTCTTCCTTCTCCTCTTTCTTCAACTTCTTTATTTTTAGAGGGGGACATGAACTAATTCTTCTTGCTTTCCTCTTTTTAGAGGAGAATCCTGCCTTAGACATCATAATTGGACTGGAAACCACACCAGAATTCCATGCATTTATTTTGATTTCAACATATTCTTTACAAACCTTTTACTTTTTTGCTAGAAAGTTCAAATATTGGTAAACTTGCTTCACAACTAGTATTGTTGAATTCCACACAACATTTTCTTTCAATAGTAACAAATTCAGAAAATACATCATCAAACATATAACCAGAGATCCAAAGAAAAAAGCATAATTGTCATTCTTTGTCATAGTTATATTTTCCATTAATTGATTTCTCAACAAATCACACAAGTCAAAATCCTCCTTTTTCTCAACCATTTGATACGCAACATAAACAAAAATTGCTGAGGTAGAACCTTCCCTATTCCTGAAATAAATCTTATATGAAATGCTATATGCCACATACCTTATCACTGGGTTGGTGGTGTGAATTATAAGTTCCCTTTTATCTCCTGTTACCCCAGTTAGGGCTTCAACCTCTTTGTTCTTTACGGACTTCTTGACTGGAATGGGTCCATTATTGCATAATCTTGTTATTACTGCAATTGCTTCTTTCGTGATTTCATAGGGTTTGTCAAAGATCATCTAATCACCTTGAATTCTGCTTAGAATAACCCAAACAATGTCCACATTTGAAAAGTATGGAAATTCACTCCAAATTTCCAAACCCTTGTGCCCTAAATTCTTGACCTTTTTCATTTGCTCAACTGAAAGAGAATCTCGAGATTTCAAAAAATTTCATGATTAAATTCATCAACCTGTAACTTACTCAATTTCTACAATTCATTATTGCACGGATTAAACACCACCATTGCCTTTGACTCCATTGCTTTTTCCTTGTTCTTCATACTTTTGCTTGCTAATGACCCTATTTCTTTACTTCTTCAACTTGTTCACTTCAAAAAGAAATGACTACTCAACCTTCCTTATTTAACTTATCACTTTTAGGGTTTCATCATAAAGGATAATTTATTGCTTGTGACATCATCATCTATACTGTAGTCTATCAGTTCCTCCTTCCACCAAAGTTGTCAACCATATACTGTAAGCAAAAAGGTTTTGCAAATATTCTATATTGCTTGTTTTCTACTAGAATTTTCTTCATTGCCTTCAAAATAAAAATTTACATCACATATCCTTGTGTCATCGCATGACACCTCTTATACCGAGGGTTTGATAGATTTTTCTGTGACTACTCCCCCTGAAGCCATTACTAGATTCAGTTCATAGAATGGGTATCTGCACTAGATGCAGATACAAGATTATCTATTTTTTCCTTGTTCTCAGGTTCTTCTTTCTTTCTCCATATCTTTTCCATTTCTTTCCTCACTTCTTCTAGATTTACCTTATTTATAAACTTGTTCTTCTATTACGGATTCAATTTCTTCCCAACTTTTCTCTTACAAACTTTTGAGATATGTCCTGGTTTATTGCAAGAGTGGCACATAACAAATATTTGATCAAGAGAGCTTGTATTAATCTTTATCCTACACTAATTAGCCTTCTGTCCAAAAATATTGCACATGTAATAGTAACCTTGAAAAAAATGAAATATTCTACTCGTATTAAATTTGTTCATCATTATCTGATTTCTGCATTCAATAGATTTAAGTCCAAACTTGTTGCAAACATAGCATTATCTAGAAAAGAATCTAACATTCTGACTTAATCTATTTTGGTTCATCATACTTCTACATTCTGTTGCTCTATGTCCAAATTTATTGCATGAGTAACAAAAGCCATTAAAAGATGGGTACCTTTGATCATTAGGCTGTCAGATGGGTATCCTTTTGGTATTGGTCCTTATATTCTTGCCTTGATAAGTATTGCCTTGAAATTTCCTTTGACTATTCATTTTGTTGAAACTTGGATTAGTCTTTGAACTTTGTCCTTCTTCGAGTTCTAGACCACCTTTATCCTTTGTAGGCTTCTGAGATGAAATCAACTCATCAAGCATTCCCGAACTTATCTTAAATTTGTCTTCAATTTTTTTTTCCTTTTCCAGATTAGATTTAAGAGTTACTACTTCCTGTTTAAGCTTATCACATTTTTCTATCTTTTGATTGATATTTTCTTTGCTTTGTCCAATTTCCAATTTCAGATTCTCTTCCACTCTTTTGCTTTCTTCAAGTTTCATCCTCAGATTTTCAGCAGTCTCCTTTGCTTCTTTTAGTTCTGGTAAACTTATTTATGCATCAACTTAAATTTCTAGATCTGATTTCTTAGTTTTAAGATACATTCCTGCTTGCTTGACATTTTCTTTTAGATCTTCATTCTCAGACTCTGAGGTCTCTATTCTCAATTCTTCATCTAAGTCAGATCCCTTCATCATTTTGTTAAACCTGCTAAGATCTCCTTCAAGTTGTTAAACTTATTCCAAAGGACCTTGCTCTGATACCAATTATTGAATAGGACAACTAAGAGGTGGGGTGAATCAATTGTCACCAAATTAAATGCCTTAACCATTTAACGAAACAAGATCCAAATACTGCATAAATAATTTATCAATAAATGCAAAAATTGAAAGTCATCACATAAACATAAAAACCCAAATTTACGTGGAAAACCCAATGAGGGAAAAACCATGGTGGGGATTAACTCACACTATAGAGAATATCAAAACTGATTACAAAAAGGCTCACTTCCTGAAATAAGGACTCACTATCTAGACTCATTGTCTATAGGGCTACAACCTGGAGGGCTCACTGCCACAGAGATACAAAAAGATGGCTCACTGCTAGAATAAAATTTATGGCTTACCACCAAAATTGAACTGATGAATTACACCTTTCTTGTGCTGAATTCAGTTCTAGATGAAGCTATGTAAAGGTAGTACTACATATTAGTAATCACTCAATAATTCTGTTATGATCACACACTAATTGTCTTCTCCTGCTTCACTTATTTTGATTTGCTGCATCCACACACTTTTTTGTCTCTATATCCTTCTTGCATAACCTCGCATTACTATCTTTTTTGGAGAGATACATATGTATATATATGTATCTTATTCATCAATTAGGTCATCCAAAACATCCATAAAGTATTGCACACACTAATTCGGCCAAGATCTTCAAATATATGAATCATAGTTTGTCATATAGTAGGAATCAAACCTAAAGACTAACACACTAGACCACATATAACGACCATCTTCAATGGGAAATAACTTATGGTAAATGAGTCATACATACAGTGTTGTGTTGACATCAATGACAACCATTTGATGCAACCTTCAATCTTCCAACATAGTATGCATACTTCAGTAGTGAGAATGAATCTGCTAGTCGCAAAAATGAAAGAGAAAACATAAAAATAAAAATGTGATCCCCTAGAGAAGACCAAAAAATGGCTCTATTAGATCTGAAAAAGAAGAAAATAAAGGACACATCTAAAGGTGAAAACCTCCCTGAGGCACCCGAGGATGGAGGGTTCAATCTTCCCATATTTGAATATCAAGAAAGATCAACGCTCCAAGTGGAAGAAGCAAAAGCCATGAATGTTGGCACAGTAGAGGACCCAAAGATCACATACCATGCGGTGTTGCTTGATTATGAAGAGAAAGAAAACTTCACAACATTCATCAATGACAAAAAACTAAAATTTGTGTGGACCTATGCAAATATGCCTGGACTAGATCCAACACTAGTGGTACATCATTTAGCCGTATCCCCTAGAGCAAAGCCTATCATGCATAAACTCATAAAAATGCATCCCCAAATAGCATTATTGGTAAAGGTAGAACTAAAGAAGTTACTAGATGTGGGTTTCATTAGACCCATCGATTATCTAGAATGGATATAAAATCTGGTACTAGTGTCAAAGCCTACTGGGGGCATAAGGATCTACAAAGATTTCTAAGACTTGAAGAAGGATTTTCCAAAGGATGACTTTCCTCTACCAAGTATAGACATGATCGTGGATTTAACAACAAGACATGAGATGCTATCTTTGATGGATGGTTTCTCTGGGTATAATTAGATAAAAATATCCCTTGATGATTGACATTTAGTCATTAGGTCCTATCACTTTAGTTGAAAATGCATCAATAATATTGACCAGGTAGTGTCCGAAGGTTGTATGCAATAGGGGAAATCTTGGCTAACTCTTTTAGATTTTTTGAGTTCTTGAAACAATTGTAAACAAAAATAATTAAACTAGAAAGCATAAAGTTGTTTAAGCTAGAAAGCATGAAATGGTTAAGCTAGAAAGCATGAAATTGTTAAGCTAGAAAGCATAAGTTGATTAAACTAGAAATCATATAAACTCTAAACTAGAAAACATATGAACTACCTAAAAGGAATACTTGCAGTAATCTGTGAAGTTTAAATGAAAATAACTAATTGATTAACAACTAATTGTTAACAAAAAGTAAACTTAACAGGCTATAACTGACTAGAGTGGGAGCTCCAAAATTTTAGATAAATAGAACTAAAAT
>VDFB02373347.1:0-12760 GCA_007258455.2 Sequoia sempervirens
TGCTAATAAGGATTCAGTCTTTTCAAGGCTACTATTACACATGCAACATCTTTGGATGCAAGGATAATCAGTGCAGGTCAAGGATGAATGCAAATTCATTTGATCAAAAATATGTTGTGTGTTACACTTGCAACAAACTAGGACATATCTCAATTTTTTATAAGAGCAAAGTTGGGAAGAAACCTAATATGGAGCAAAAGAACAAGCCTATGAACAAGGTAGATCCCAAAGAAGTAAGAAAAGAAATGGAAATAATTTGGAGAAAGAAGGAAGAACCTGAGAACAAGGATGAATCAAATAATCTTGTATTTGCATTTGATTTAGATACCTCTTCTAAGAACTGAACCCAATAATGGTTTTAGGGGGAGCAGTAATAGAAAAATCTAACAAGCCCCCAATATATGAGGTGTCAGACGATGAGACAAGGATATGTGATGTGAATCATTATTTTGAAGGCAATGGAGAAAATTTTGGTAGAAATTAAGAAAATTAGAAGAATTACGGAGGTCTTCTTAGTTTATAGTATGCTTTACAAAATGATTGACAACTTTAAATCGGAGAAGCAATAAATGTAAAATTAGGGAAAATTTTGTAAATAATAAAGCAGGACACTAAGTTAAAGAAAAACATATTCATGCAAGTTGGAAGAACCAATGCAAGCAGAAGTGAGATAGAAAGTGATTCAAAACATCGTACATCAAAACCCTAGTTTGTGACAAGTAGAAAAAGGTATTCTCTGTTATTTGAACTATATGGCCTTTGAAGTGGAAGGAACTCTTTGTTAAGTTTATTCAAGGTTGTTTGAGGAATATGGCCACTCCTACTATTGTGGAAATTTTTGAGAGGCCCCAACCAAAATTCAAAAGATGTTCATGGAAAGTATATGAAAATGACCAAATGGGTGCGTTCTCACACATCCTGAGTCATGTGCTACCCATCGAAGACCCAAGAACATACATTCATGGGAAGCTCAAAGAATTTGATCATCAAGAGATGAAGGATTTGTGGGAAAATGAGCTAGTTGATGACTTACTGCTCAAGGCAGAGTATGAAAACCTAGTTCGGATAAAGCTAAGCGTTTGAAACTGGTTTCCAAACTTTTCCAGCTAGAGTGAGGTGAAATTTTTCAAGATGGCCCTTAGTAGGGTTCACAGCAATCTTGTGTGGATAAATGAACTAGGGATTATCAATAAGGAGGAAATTCATGTTGTTACTAGTCTTTGTGACACTGGTGCCATTCCAGTTCTAAAAGTAGTGAAAAATAATTAGGTCACAAGGCTAACTAGTGCCAAGTTTGATGGGAGAGCCTTAACCACAAATCCTATCACAAACCCTATCATCAAGTATGCTTCCATTATGATTGGACAAAAAGTCTACTTCATGAACAGAGCAAACTCAATATCGGCCACGACAATTCATACTACTTATGAAATGGTGGTAAATGGAAAGGATTTTGATCTCTATGAGTTGTTGAGGTTGCAACTTATGGAAAATATGAGCATGACAAAGAGGAAGAGACGTGTCTTTAAATTTGGCACTCTAGTTGTCTATTTGTTATTCTATTTTCTAAAGGAGTTACCAGGAAGAAAGAACATAATATGGGACAAAACTAGGTCAATTACCCATTAGATTTGTGATCATCTACGCAGTCTAGGAGACTTTAGGGCACAAAACAATGCCCTAACTACTTTCTTTGTAGTCTTTCAAAATGAAATGAATGAAAGATACAAGATTCTAAGGAGTTTGGTGAAGAAGTATGAGAAGGAGATAATGTTTCTTGTTTCTACAGATGAATGCATCATTGAGGCCGTAGAACCTAGAATTCGATGGATTGAACCCCTAGGATATGAGATTGAAGAGAAAATGGCAGAGAGATACATTGAGATTTTGTTGGCTAGTTCTAAACACCCCTCTCTACCTAGGCTTGGTACATATGAGGAGAAATCTATTGAAATTCATTTAGAGGCTGCAAAACCTAAACAAATAAATAAGGTTGAAGCTTTCTTCCAAGATCAAACATTCACTAAAGATGATATAGAACAGTTCAAGGAGGTTATTGATAAAAGGAAAGCCAAATTTGTTGAACAATCCTCTAGACCCAAAAAATCAAGAAGGTTATTATCTAGCGCTACCCCAACACCTATTTCCAGTTCTACCACCCTCAGTGGTGCTAATGTTGATAAAGGGAAAAGGAAAGAACAAAGTGCCCCAACATCTGCTGATATTACTACCCCTACCAGTCCTAGTACCAAGGCATCTAAGAAGAAAGACATACCTGCTGCTACACCCTTGGTTGCTTCGAGAAGAAGAAGAGTGAAAGAAAAATATCACATGAAAAGGAGATTGAGTGATGCTATTGAGGAAGAAATTGAGCTTGGCTTAGAAGAAGAGAATCAACTGAAAAGAAACATAAGAGGTAGTAGCTCCGATGAAGGTGTCAAAACCAGAGTTGAGATCTCCACTGATGAGGAGACAGAGGAAGAGGAGGACGCCTACCGAATACATGTGCACACAAAGAAGAATGAAGAAGGCGCATATGATCCTATGGAGAACATGCCTAGTTCCCCTACAATGAGTAATCATCCACCCTTGGTCCTTGGAACTTTAGTGAACAATATGATTAACAATGATCTTATGTCAACTGCTGAGTTATATGATAAGGTTAATGATGAAGGGAAATAAACCATCATAAATGCTTTTGCTCAGTACATAGTTATTTGTAATATAAACATATAAACATGGATACCATACAATCAAAAGTTACTGAAAATGTCTGGAAAGATTTAGTACTCAAAAGGAAAGAGGCCTTAAATGTTGAAGACAAGATGAGAAGTGAAGCCTTAAAATCTGTTAGTTCAACATATTTAGAAGTAGAAGGTACAAATTTTTTGAATGAATGTTCTACATTGTTTAGAGTCAACATGTTAATGACTAAGGAAGATGACTATGTTAAAAAAGTAAGGAAAGAGACTCAAGATGTGATCGGGCAATTAGTAAGGAGCTATGGGACAAGAACCAGTTCTTCGTCTCACATTGCTCGGATTCAGGAACATGCTACTATTGCAAAAGTTATGGATAACCCAGTCTTGGAAACTATTGGTGAGACACTTGGTGCTTCGAAGACCCCTCCCCCTCAGACGGACATAGATGAAACTACCAGCAAGAGGTCTAATGACCATCACAGAGATCAATCTGGTGATAAGAGAGAAGAACATCAAGAATCTACCAGAAATAGGGAAGAGAAAAACCAAGATGAAAGTGAAGGGAGTAAGGACAAAAGGAAGGAAAAAGACAAGGATGAAGAGGATAGAAGGGAGAAAGAAAATAGAGAAAAGTCCTCTGGAAAGTCATTCAAAGAAGAAAGGGAAAAAGAAGACGAAGATGAAAAAGAAAAGGAAGAAGAAAAGAAGAAAGAGGAAGATAAGAAAGTCATTCTAGTTGAAGGTGAAATTCTCAAAGGCCCTGAACCATCAAAGCCATCTAGAGAGTCATCTGAAAGTACTCTTAAAGGTCTTCTTTCAAGACAAGTTGTAATCCAACCTACGCTTCCACCTCAACTAGTCAAGCTATCATCTCACCCAAGTTAGTGGATTTGACAAAGATTACACCCAGTGACAGAATAAAGCTAAGTGGCACCTTTATCATCTCTGTCACACAGGAGGCTACAAAGTCATATCAAAAGGGAAATGAATTGATAAATGAAGCTATCAAATCTCTACAAGCTGAGTCAGCCCCCGGTGTTACTTCACACAACTCTTTAGCTTTGATTGAAAATTTGAGGCTATAGTTGATTCTGTTAAAGAATACTCATTGAATCTTAAAATGCAGATTGCAAAAGAAGTGGAGCTGAGCTTATTAGAGAAAAGGTCATTATTTCTGCAAGATAAGTGTACAACTGCTCGTGACAAGGCTTTGCAAACTTTGAAAGAGGTAAGAGAATGTGACGATGAAGCCCAACTGCTATTTGTTTACTGCATGAAATGGTTGGAATCCACTCGAGGTATCAAGGATTTAATGGACTCAATTGAGTCTCAAATTGTTGATGCCTCCAAAGATTATAAGATTGTCGGCGATAGAAACTATGTTAGGTGGGTTTCTATTGCAGATCTTCAAAATAAGTTTTTCATCCTGCAGAGGTAGAAAGAAGAGGTTATGAGGCGGTATGCCCAGCTTGGAGATCTAGTTATGTCCAGACATGTTATCATATCAAATGCATTGATGGAAATAGAAAAACTTGAGAAAATGAGCACTGCTCCATCCACTCCGGAAGAAGGAGAAGAATGCCTAGTGGAAATAAAATCTTTGCGTAAAACACTCTTTGGGGAAAAAGGAGTATGGGATGATGGAAAGCCTGCTTGGGAAGCAATTCTCAAGAAGTTACAAGGTGCCTCCAATTCCTGATTGAATTTTTGGTGTTCCATCAATTAGGCCAACCTAATTGATAAAGGAAGTTATGGTTGTTTATATGTTTATGATGGAAAAGTGGTGAAGAAACAAATGGAGAATGATATGCGTATGTTGTTGCAAGTATAATAGTGTGAAGTTTCTAACAATAATTTCACACCAACAGAAGAGCAGAAGTTTGATATTATCAGAGCATAACCAAAACTATTTTTAGCACTTTGTAGATGCATCTCTCCAGTTCATTTTGGCAGTGAGCCACACCTTTTGTCTCTTGGAAATAATCCATATTCTATATTCAGGCTATGAGACTTTCAAGGATAGTGAGTCTTGGCAGTGAGCCATGTCATATCTTATAACCGGTTATAATATATCATGAGCTAATCCTCACCGTGGTTTTTCCCACTTCGAGTTTTCCACGTAAAAATCATGGTGTCAATGTGTTATGATCTCTCTTATGTTTTGGTTCACTATTGCAATTAGATGTGGGTTGATAATTAATTTCGCTAGCAGAATATCGATTCAACCCACCCACCTCTCAGTATTCAGTGTATTCAACAGAATTTATACTTCTCTCCACCAACCCTATTTCCCAATAATAAACTCAATTGGGAATTTAGACTTCTTTGTACCAATCTTATTTCTCATTAATAAACCTATAGAGCCGGAATATTATTCTCAATATTAAGAGGCAAGTAACAAAGAGTGCTAGAATAAAATTAGCTTATATATAAATTTTACAGAAAACCACCTTTATCGTCATTATCAGTGTTTGTAATAACATTGCCTGAAGTCACATTAAGAAGAAAAAATATACTCTTCCAGAAACTTTAGTGGAATGGGTGATCAATACCATTGATCGATGATCAAACACTAGCTCCCAGCATCTAATACCATAAAATCCCCCAAAAAACTTAATTAGTAGAATCAATGATTTGTACTTCAAAAAAAACCATAAAATAAACATGAGATGGTTCATTAGAATTTATAGCTAAACTACATGTCAAGACTTGGGAAAACCAATTATTTGTAGATACCCATCCTATGGAAAAGTGTTAAAACTTGGGAAATCCAAATGTCCATATGTCCATCCATTGGACAGGGAAACATGCATGCCAAGAACAAAAAAATGAAGGAACAAAACAAATCAAAATGCTAAATATTTCTTTGATAAGGTCTCCATATGGATTTTAGTTTAATATTGCACGAGGCTCAATTGTTTGACTACATTTTTTGTTTAGCCTTTAATACCTTAGCATGTTGAGTAAAGAATTAATTTTTTGTGTATCATCAATTAGGGGAGGTTCAATATTTTTTCTTTGAACTTAAGATGGTGGTTAAGCATTTACAATTCAACAATTCTAAAGGCCATTTTGAGGTTATCGGTTCTTTCGCTCTTCCTTCTCTAATGAATGGCATTTTGAATAGGTCTGCTAAAAGCATGGAATCATCCACGGGGTCACTTTCCATCATCTAGAGGATTGTATAGTCTCCTAACTCCTACTCTAAAGGGAAAGTGTTGGCAACTACATGATAGGGAAGGGTTTTCAATGAATGGGGAGTCAAAAGACTAGCCTAGGTTTGGTGGATCCCCTTTCTTTCTTTTATTTGATTCTTGAGGATTGAGGTTGGTAGTTTTTATTAGTTTTTGTATGCTTGGTGCTCAATGATCTTGATTGGGACATAATGCTCCTATACCAACCTGCATAAGGCCTAGTTTCATTATGTTAACTTCTGGCCTCTATGCCTCTTTTGGTTGTTTTTTGTATCTATCTAGTTTTTCTATGGATGAGGGATCCAATAAACTCCTCCATTAATCTACGAGCACAAAAAATGGATTTTCCCATTGTCACGAGCAATAGAATATTATGCCTTATTTATTTCTAGAATAAAAGAATTTAAATTTCATAGTTTCTAGAGTTTACAATATTCTTCGAATAGATAACCTGTAATATTAAGGACATAGGCATTTTGATGGCAAAAAAATCTAATACATAATGCAACCCCAGTAAATCACCAGTTGGAGCACCTGCACTTCTAATAACTTATAATATATTATGTTCCACATCATCTATCATTTTTATTTTAGTTTTCTAGAATAACTAGTGTCTTCTCTTATTGGTTATGTCTCAAACTACACACAAGCATTTCCATGACTTACAACCCATATCTCTAGATTTTGAGAAGTATACAAAGAATCACCCCAATAAGAATTTCCCTCTAGCCTAATTCAACAATTCCATCTTCAGACCAACATCAACAATAAATTATTTAAAACTATCCAAAGGAAGTTAACATCTTTAAGGCCAAAGGTGAGAGCAAGCATTCACATCTTGGTCCAAGGAATATTATGTCCTACCTTTAGAGGATTGAGTGCAAGTTTATTTGAAAATCCTGACTACTAAATAAAATGTGAAACCTAAAGAAGAAATTGTACGAGGCATAAAGATGTGAAGCACTGGTCAAAATCCTACTTTCTGAAATAAAACAATCTAACTAACAAAAAGAAAAACTATATAACAAGCAACTCAACGGTGCAATCTACTTTAAACTCAATTCTTAGTCAAGATAATTAATTTGGATCCACACTTGTTATCCTAAACTACATGCACTATATCCTAATAGCTTAACATCCAAAAAATTATATTCAAATATGTATTGCCATAGCATACCTTCTTTCAAGCATAGGAAGATGGTGACTCTACTTTGACTAAAATGCCCATATCAAGATCAATCTAATCCAACCCAATCCAATCCAATCTTAGAATTAGCAAACTTCATAGCCCGAGCATGATGAGTTTTATTTTATACACTAGACCAATCTCTGCACTGAAATTGGTAATCCCAAGAGAATGAGCATGGATGGATATAATGATGTGTAGAAATGGAGAGGAAATTTACAGCCTAATTTTAGGGAATCAAAAGGTACCAAAACTATATTGGTTTAGAAATGAAGGCCTATGAATACTCAGCGAAAAACATTGTTTGTGAGTTAATGTTTTTTTTTGGGTATGGGTGAGATGTTCAATTGTCTAAAGGTTGTTTTCCCCAACGTGGGTAGATAACAACAGAATTTTTTTAGAATGAAATAAAACATAACAAAAAAATGATCCAGTTGCGTATAGATTCCTAACAAAGAAAACTCACTAAAACCATGGAAAATGACTTACCTCAAGATTTTGCACAAATTATGTCATGTTGTCAATGATGTCGATGAGAGGAAATAGGTAGAATTTACAAGATATTTTTATGAAACCCTACCACAACAAAAAAAAATCAAATGATACTAACCAAAAGCAAACTCCCCACTATTGTTTGCTTCAATATATTAAAAAAATCAAATGAGACTAATTGAAAGCATATCTACAAATATCTAGGTTTTAGGGATACCAAAATCTGATTTGATTAGAAGATTTGACGTACAATTTTTTTGTAAATTTTTAAATGAAAATATTAAATGCAAGATAAATTTGTTTTCAAGTGTGAGACAACTTTCTAGTAAACTCAAGATAGTTGGACAATGACCAAAACCTATTTTTTAGGTGTGAGATAGGTTTACAAATGAATTGTGAACTAGCAAGTCCACAAGGGAAGCCTATTGGCTAACAATTGAAATTTTGTAGAGAAGACATAATTATATTTGTTTAAGGTATAAATTATTTGTATAATATATTAAGTAAGCAATGTGTTATTATTTTGAACTAAATCAATAGAATATGATAATATATGTAAATAAATATATTATTATATTATAATTTAGACTAGATTATCATGTAATTTTTGAAGAAATGATATATAGAATAAGACATCATTTAGAATATAAAGTATTGTTCATTTTGTGTATCACTTTGGTTATTAAATCTCTATTGATTAGTGTGTGTGTGAAATATTGTGCTAATATGAACAATTTAAACACCTAAATTGAACAAGTACAACAACAAGAAAACACTTGAGATTAGGCATTAGATAAACAAATAAACATAGAAAGCATTGACACAATCCATGTTTGATCACTTCGTTGCATGAGGTGGTCTTTCCATTTGATATGTTTCGCGTGTGCTCTCTAGTTCAGTAGCATAAACTTGCATTCCAAATTGTGATGATTTCGCATGGGTTAAGGATGAATTTATAGTTTTTTGATGGGGAGATCAACAACGAGGATTGAGTGGAGAGAACAAAGGATGATATTAAATGGGATCTCTCAAGTCATGAGATTGTGCCAAGTGGCACAATGTGGTGGATTAAGAAGATATTGGTACTTATAGGAGTACTTTGGAGTATGGGAAGATCTTGTCATAAAGGAAAGATTTGTCCTACACTCCAAAGAGGATGGGGATGAGAGGAATAAAGGATTTCTTAATTCCTTGAGTGTGGGAGGGGTGTAATTTTAGGACAAGGACCCATGTGGGGATCTTTCCCAAAAGGGGAAAGCCTTTAAGGCTAGAGTACAAAAGGGGTGAGCAATAAATGGAAAGGATTTGACCCTTTCTTAATCATGGATTAGGGATGTACACATGTTTAGGGGGGATTATGTGGACGATTAAGGTTAGATTTAGAGGGCAAATGGGAGAGTTGGAGGATGTGACATGTGAGGATAAAATAAATTTTATTTATTTAATTTATGAGAAGGGGTAGGGTTGGATAGGTAAATAATTAATTAGGAATAATAATTAATTTACCTTAGAAAAATAAAATAGATAAAGAATATTAATTAAATAAAAAATATTATTCAATTAATATAGAAGAGAGGAAAGATTAATCAAATAAAATATTATTTAATTAATATAGAAGAGGTAAAATATTAATTAAATAAATGTGACTTTATTTAATTAATAGATGAAATCGAGAATAGATAAATTAGTATTAAATTGACCAAATATAATGGTCAATTTTAGGTGTCTACATTTTCCCCCTCTTTGAAATGATGTTGAGATAATCTTATTTTAAAGAAAAATAAAATATAGGTAACATAATGAAGGACTGAGTAAAAAAACTTGCCCCGATGTGGAGAAAGTGGAAAAAGAAATAAATATAGGTGATGCCCCCTCGAGAGGGTAGGTGGGAGGAAAGGGGCCCAGATAGCCTCTCAAAAGAGGAAAAGGGTAAAAATAGCAAAAAACGAATGAAAAAAGTGGCGAGGAAAGAAGAAATAAAGAGAAATAGGGTTAAAATGAATAAAAAAGGGGGGGAAAAAGACTCTAAGGGGGAATAAATAGGCCATGGAGGGTAAAAAGTTCTCATTTTTACCATTTACAATAGTAAAATTGAGAGCTTAAAAGAGAAGAGATGGTGAATATTCCATGCGGAGATCATCGTGCGGAGTGTGTGAGGGTGTACTTGTGGTTGGAGGGAGCGAGACCACGAGTAAGTCGCGACTAACTCTAACTTTGTACTTTATATTTGCATTTTTTGGGTCAAAAAATGAGGAAGAATGAGGCCACCCGAGAAGGATTTTCATGGTGGGGCGGCCTCGTTGGGAAGTGGGGTAGCCTTGGGGAAATAAGGTGGCCTCATGTAGGGGTAGTCTAGCAGAAAATAGGGTGGCCTCATGGAGGGATGACCTAGGGGAAAATGAGACAACCTCATGTAGGAGTAGCCTCATTGCAAGGTAGGGTGATTGAGGGTAGGGGAAGTCGAGGGGAAAACAACGCAACTTTGTGCAAGGGTGCCTTGGGGGAAAATAGGGCGATCTGGGGGAAAACAAGGCGACCTCATAACAGGTGGCCCAAATGAGGAGGGGGAAAGCAAAGAAGGTTTTAGTGGTATGTTGGTAGGGATTGGGGGTGCTTGGGAAGTGTAAACGGTTTAGAGTTTGTAAAATGATTAGTGTTAATGAGGGATAGGATGGGAAACAATTTAGGGAAGGATAGAACCATTTAAGGTTTAGGGATTGATGTAGGGATGGAAAACAGAATGGGGAATGGTTTAGGGAAGGATATAAATTGTTTAAGTCTTAGGGATTGGTTAGGTATGGGTTAATGAGGGAATGGGATTACAAAACTAATGAGGTGGATGATATGGTGTGTGAGAGGAGTTAGAGGTCTTGGAGACCTAAGAGCAATGACCAAGAGTACTTGTTGGGTGAAAATTATGTAATCAGCTTTCGATAGATTACACAACTTGGACTTCAGCCACAGCTATGTGAGATGTGAATCTCTCCTCTCGAGGAAGGGGGCCCTTCTTCTTGCTAAGAAAACAATAGTAAATCACACAAGTAATTACAAAATGTACAGAAATTCACGAATGGGGGTGTGTTACATTCATCCTTCTCTCTTTTTTCAGAGAAGATGTTTACAATGCTTCACGTGTTGGAAGTTCTGAATTCTTGATAACTGGAAACGAACAACTAGCAGTAATACCAATATCTCTATCTAGTCAAAGCGAAGCGTAGAGATACCAGAAGAAATTAACAACAAACAAATAAATTAAAAAGGGAAAGCTCACGAAGGCACAAAGTCGTTCCGTAGCTTTATCAATGTTGGATCTGCATAAACGTACCGTTTGCTACATTAGAAGCACAAAGTCTTCTTAGACGCAACAATTCTTCAAACAGCATGAACGATTACAAGCACAAAGTCTTGTAGATCATCCAACAAAAGTGTTAATAGCACGAACGATTACAAGCACAAAGTCTTGTAGATCCTTCGACAAAGTATCCAAGAGTATGAATAATTATAAGCACAAAGTCTTATAGATTATCCAATCAAGAACATGCAAGAGCATGAATGATTATAAGCGCAAAGTCTTATAGATCACTCAACCAATGATAAACAAAATAACAATGCAATCTAAATAATAGATGTAACACAAAGTTTACATCAACCACTTAGAGTCTTTCAGATTCCTTGAACTAATCACTACCAAATCAAATCAACTTACAAAAGTATTGAATCCAATGCAAAGTCTGGCTTGCAATCCTTTTCTTTATTGATTGAATCTCATTCACAAAGTATGAACGCAAAGTTTCACAAGTTTGCTTACAAAAGGGCAGCACTTCGTTGCAAAAGACTAAAAGATAATATTACAATGAAAATCCCTCACCTTATATAGAAAGAGGGATGAGCAAAAGAAGGAAAGAGATTGAGAAAATCAGGGAGAGTTAGGTGAGCAATTTTAGGAAATCTCACCTAACTTTGACCAAAGTCAAAGTGTAATTTGTTTTGAAAATATTACATCTTTGGACTTGGTGTAATTACAATTTACAAAATGACATTCGAAAATGTGAAATATTTACAAGATGCATAAAGGATGCACGAATGTCTAACAGCGGAGGAGAATAGGTGGCTTCCGTCTCTTTGCATTAGTATGATCTTCAAATTTCCTCTAGTCTCTGCCGCGAACTTCTCATCACGGATAGCGGTGTAATAATCCACAATGGTGTGAATTCTCGTGATGATCTCATAGCTGAGATAGTGAACCTTTTACCTATCAAGATGCGTCTTCAGGTTGTCCAATGTGAGCCTAGTATCACAAATGATGTTCAGCGAAGCTTTTGAGAAGTCTGAACTGTCGATCAAATTCGTGATGGCTTCCTTGAAGATCGGGGATATTTCTGTGGCCGGTAGGAAGATACGATTGTCTTCAAGAAGTTGACCAGGCAACTCTCTGATACTTTTGTCAAGAATGTTGCGATGCCCGTCGACATCTTCCTGTACTTGGTGAAGATCTTCAATGAGAGATTGAACCACTTGAATCCTGTGTTTCAGTGATTCTCTTACCTCTACAAACTTTTCTTTGTCGGGAATTACCCCAACCTCCACCAATTTGCTGAGCTTTACCTGTTTCATTTCCGACCATGACAACAGGCATTTTCCATGTCTCTGCACTCCTGGGAAAGTACGCTCTTTTCTTTGTCAAGCTCTGTGGTGAGCTTGGCCAACATGGTGGTTTTCTCATCCGCGGCCAAAATTATCTGAGATCCGTGTTCAATGATCTTTTCAACAAAGTCATACAACACTCTGCCTTTGGAGGCGAATTTCTCAGCTTTCTTGACAGCTGGGTCTTCAATACTTACCACTGTCAGCGGTTGTGCATTACTTGGAGAACCGGAAAGTCTCTTTACAACAGTGGCATAATGCTCTGCCCTCTGTTTGTACATGTTACGAGATTTCTCAACTTTGTCCAGCCTTCCTGCCAAGATATCCAAAGTGACTTGCGCATCGGCTTTTGCACTTTCGTTGGTAACCTTGCCATTTGGACCTTTATTCTTGTGTAGTCCTTCATATTGACATCACCTTCTTGATTCGATTGGTATGCGATTTCAATAACGTAGCCCGGACTTATCCAACATTGACCTCGGTATACTTTGCCTTCTTCTTCCCTTTGGCCTTTGGAGAACTATCTCTTCAGGATTAGAGCT
>VDFB02373349.1:0-149303 GCA_007258455.2 Sequoia sempervirens
GGGTATATAAAGGGGGGAGAGCCAAAGCTGTACCCCAATCTAGTCACGTCGTATCTAGTGAAGCATCGAAGCTAGGGTGATACCTAGATAAGACATGGAGAGTTGGTCCAAGTTTCCAGTACCTCACTGGGGCTTCTAATTCATGCTTGTGATAGGTTGGTGTTCACGATTGTGCCTCATGTATTGTGCATATATCGAGGACTCCCTAGTTTTCCTTGTTCAGCCTAGATAGAGGACAGTGTTGGCCATATCCTTGTTACTAATCTTAGGATTGTGTTGTTTGAATTATCTTCTTTGTGTGAAACCAGTGCATGTCCTTTTGGTCAAGTCAGTCATTTCCCTCTGCTTGCTATTTGCTGCATTTTTGTCCTTTTCCATAGCCATTTCATCCAAGTCCAGTCCAAGTCTGTTGTTTGGGCGAGTTTTCCTTTGACAAGGGTGAACTTGCTACTAACAAGGGTGACCCTATTGTCCATAGGGGTGACCTTTCCTTCTGTCTAAGTCATTTTCTAGTTTTTTCCTATCAAAATCGCCCATCCTTCACTAGTTAGGTGATCCTGTCTCTGAGAGGGGCGATTCTACCTCTAAGTTGGGCGACCCTACCATCTAAAGGGGCAATTCTGCTCTCTTTCTGGGTCACTTTTTCAATCAAACAACCCATCACATTCGCCTGTTTCATCAAAAGGGGTGATTCTTCCTTTGAGTTGAGCGACCATGCCTCATACTTGGGCGATTGTGCTTGATGTTTCAGTTCCCTATCAGTCCTAGAGTCATCATATTCACCCATTCCCTAGAAACAAGCGATCTTGCCCCATAGTTGGGTGATTTTGTACTCTGAACAGCTAATTTCACCTTTCGTTTAGTCAATCCATTGGTCCATTTCCCCATTCAGTTAGTCTGTTTCTCTATTTGGTTGGTCCATTTTCCTATTCCAATAGTTCATTTGCCCGTTCTGATAGTCCATTTTCCCATTCTGATAGTTTGTTTGCCTATTTCGATAGTTTGTTTGCCCGTTCTGAGAGTATGTCCATTCAAAGAGTCGGTCACCCTGTTTATCGACATCATTTGACCGTTTTCAGATTTAGACAAGTCCAAAAGTTGAATTAGGTGACCCTGCACCTAGTTGGGTGACCTTGCCTCCAAGTTAGATGACCTTTCCCCCTAATTGGCCGACCTTTCCCCCTAGTTGGGCGACCTTTCCCCCGAGTTGGGTGACCTTACCCCCAAGTTGGGTGACCTTGCCCCTAAGTTGGGAAACACGACACCTAGTTGGGCGACCTTACCTCCAAGTTGGGAAACCTTGCCCCCAAGTTGGGTGACCCTGTCCCCTAGTTTGGCGACCCTACCCCCTAGTTGGGAAACCCTACCCCCTAGTTGGGTGACCTTTCCCCCACGTTGGGCGACCATGCACCTTAGTTGGGTGATTTTGCACCTATTAGGTGAGTCTAATCTTTGTCCAGAAAGTTAATCTTTTGGGCTCCCGAAAAGCTTGTTGTTTTCCAAGCCAATTGCACCTTCTGTTCACTCATAATTCTCACTTTAGTCCATCTACATTTTCCAAAGGTCGTCCATTTATCATCTAAATCATATAGGTACATCCTTAATCATCTCTAGGTTTCACATCCATTATCATTTTCTTAATCCAAATCCCTTGAACTTCATTTGAGGTTATTATCCAAATTGGCCTAGGTGTCTGAAATCGATCGTCATCCTTCAACATCTACCTAGGATTGTCATCTGTCTTGATTTAGTCATTGTCTTTGGCCCAATCAATCCCCTTCCATCTCAAGGTGGATTCAGTGCCAAAATCATCTATCTATTCTTTTATCTAATCAATTAGCACCTTAAGTCACCTAGGGTGATTTTTGAACCTGGTTTAGAGTCCCTTTCATCATCTTATCTCATCCATCATCAAATCTTATCAATCGTTTCATCAATCAATCTAATCCAATCTAATCCAATCACATCTCTATCCAATCATCCCATCAACTGCTCCATTATCCAGTCTAATCAATCCTTCAATCATCATTTAGGTCATTTTGGCATTGCATCATAGAGTCTAGCCTCATATTAGCCCATATAGTATCCATGCACTTTCATGCCCGTTCAGACACAATTGCAAGCCAAGAAACAAATGGCAGAACAACAAGCCTAGGGTTCCTAGTCGAATATCCCACAAGATCCCAACAATGGTGCAAATATCCCTCAGGATCCCAATAACGGTGCTTCATCACAGTCCAATACTAACATTCAAAATACCTCACCGACTGGAGACGAGAACATGGTTAATCAGCCCAAATTTATAGTTGACGAATACCTTAGCAATCCCAGTAATGTTCAAATGACAGATCACCTCCTCAATGAGCGTGGGGATAATATTCTCACCACTCTGATCATGAAAGGAGTCAAATTACCACCCGATTTTGATGTCACAATATACCGACAGCCAGTCTCTTCCTGCACCTCAAGACCCGCAGACTTCGCAAAATGTTCTGGGAAATACATATGTCCCCGAAGGTGCACCTATAGACAATTGGTATCACCCTGAGTTCAAAAATGTTGTGATACATCAAGTCGTAAGTTATCCTGGCCTCCCCTCCACAGCCTCTACGGCTCCACCTAATCCTAATGACCCCTATGCCTATGGCATGCCACAAAACATTTTGTCTGCTCCACCACTCCCACCTCAACATCCTAGTCAACCACCCATCAACACTGGGGGCACTCTTGTCCTTGCATTGATGCCACCTCCAGGGCCTTCACCCACTGGCAATCTACCACCACCACCTCAAGGTAACATCCCTGCATTCCAACAGCCTCCCATTAATCCTCATCACCCCACTACGTTGCAAGCACCGCTGCAAAACACTACTAGTCCCTTGCAAGTGCCACCACAACATGTTGTTGTCACTACTATCTCATCTCAACCACCTCATCAACAACCTCCACCCCATCAACAACCTCTATAGCAAAACGTCGCAATCCCCCAGCAGAGCGTTATAATTCTGCAATAAAGCATTCCAATTCCTCAGCAACACACTACTACTCCTATGTAACCATCACACCAAGTGACACAAACTGTGTTGCAGCCTCAACAACCGCCCCATGACGCCTCCGCAACAATCCCACAATAGCAACACATTCCATCTCGCCCACTTTATCAGCAACCACCACAACAACAACATCCACCCCAACATATACACATTCCTATGCAAATGCAATGTAACCCCCTCACACAATATCTTTATCATCTATCAAGCATGTACACCGCTTATGCTACTACATCCAATCCTAATCCAAATATCCATGTGGTCTCTCAGAATCCACCGCAGACCCAATTGCCACTTTACACCAAACCCTCACCATCACAACAAACATCTAATCCACAACCACCTCTGTATACTACACAACAGCCCAACATTGCATACAATTACCAATCTAATCCATACTACACTCAGTAGTAGCCCTCATACCAACAAGGTGCTTCATCCACGTCCTACACTTAGCAACAACCACCTTATCAACAAGGTGTTACATCCACTTCCTACTATCAGCAACCACCACCATACCAGCAAGGGGCTTCCACGTCATCTTACTACCAAGCTCCTATGCAATATTAGCAAGGTGCTCCATCCACTTCATATTATCAACAACAGCCACCCTATCAACAAGCAGCTTCCACCTCTTACTACCAAAATCCATCATCCTCCTATCTGCCTTACATCAATCCGCCAACACAATCCACTCATGCCAATCAATACCAACAAATGCCTCCATATACACCTCAACCCACATATGATCCAACTACTTTGGCACTTTCCTCGTCATATCAGCAATATCCTCCATACAATCATCCTAATCCATCCAATCAGACTCCCACAATGCCTATCAATAAAGATCTAGAAGAAGTCAAAGTTGCGTTGAAGGACTTGCAAGCAGGGACTGGGAAACAATCATTCAAGTTTGAGGACATTTGTCCCTATCCGTTTGATCCCTCTATTTCATTAGTTTCTTTCTCGAAGCTTTTCAAAATGCTGAAATTTAATAAATACAAAGGAACAAAAGACCCCAAAGCTCACCTTCAAGAATTTTATTCCCATTGTCAAGAAGTCATGCATAATGACAATCACCTCATGAGATTGTTTCCTAGGATTTTGCAAGGGATAGCCCTTGATTGGTTTATGGGTCTCGAGAAGGGATCTATCAAGTCTTTTGCACAACTTTCAGAAGAGTTTGTCTCCCACTTCTCCTTTAATTTGGAGGATATTGATACATTAGATCTCTTGAAAGAAAAATAGCGTGAGGGAGAAACCTTTGCAAGTTCTCTCCAAAGATGGTGAGCCTTAGCTAGTCAAATGAAATCCCCATTAAGGGAGAAATACATGGTCACCCTGTTTATCAAAAACTCTCATTCAAATATCGCCCATAACTTCAGACTTCACTATGTCACGACCTTCGTAGAAATAGTGGAGAAAGGTCCTATCCTTGAGAGGGCACTTTTCACCAAAGGGTTAGTCAAAAAATTTAACTCTGATAAAGAGAAGTCATCTAGGGATAAGCCTCATTATTGGAACAAAAAAAAAAAATTGTCAATTATGGTGTCATTGATGCCAAACACGTCCAAGTCGAAAATGCTTCCCAAAAGCTGCAATATCCCCCTCCTCAGTAGTCAAATCCTCATGCTATATTAGCGCCACATGGGGCACCTCGTCCTACCCAACAATCCAATCAGAATAACCAAGGGAATAGAAAACGTCAATTCACTCAACTAGGAGAACCCTTGAGCATCATATTCCATAAGCTCCTTCAAGCTAATTACCCAATCACATATCCTGTGACCAATCCCATTGATGAATCCAAGCCCAAACCAACATGGTACAAAGAAAATGAGTATTGTGAGTTCCATAAGATTAAAGGGCATACATTAAACAAATGCCGGAGTTTAAAAACATACGTTCAAGATCTCATAGATCGAGGTGACATACATGTAGATGCCAACATGGCACCCTTGTCCAATGCTCAATTCAAAATTCTTTCCCTAAGCATAATCAAGGTCCTAGCACATCCAACTCAAACCCAGGGCCTAGCAACAATAATGATTAGAATAACAGCACCAATAACATCAGTTACAAAAATGTGTCATTTAATTATCAAGGCATCGTCATGCACATCGAGCAATTAGAACCACGTGTATCCATGATACACATAAAAGGCAAGGACCCACAATGTGTTGTTACCACCCGCCGAACCCGTATCATAGTCCCTAGAGCCTCCACATCCACCCAACTGCCACGTATGAGTTCTCAATACAACATTCTTGATCATCTAGGAAAGACTTCGGCATAGATATCCATCTTGGATTTGCTCAAGTCTTCTCCTATACACCAAGAAATATTAAATAAGGCCTTACAGGACACCCAAGTTCCTAATGACATGAACCCTACACAATTTCAAGCATTGGTAGGACACCTTTCAGCAACCTATCAACTAGGTTTTAGCCAAAACAACATGCCATGCATTGACTCTAACCATAATCGTCCCCTCCATCTAGAGGTCCTTGTAAACCGTCATAAAGTAAAGAGGGTCTTGGTAGATAATGGTTCTACCCTAAACCTTTGCACATTGAAATTCATAAAACAAGTGGGATACGCCCATGCTGACTTAAATAATCAAGTCATCACTATCAAGGCCTATGATAATGCAGAGCATGATTCTGAAGGGACAATTTGTCTTCCAATCTAGGTTGGGCCAGTTGTGCAATACACTACATGTCATAGCCTTGATCTTGAACTCCCCTATAACCTCCTCCTTGGTCGTCCATGGATCCACGCCATGGAAGTCGTTCCATTTACATACCATCAATGTCTAAAATCCCCATTCAATGGGGTAGAAGTTACCATACACGCGGATCCTCAACTGTTTGAATATTGCCATGCATTAGAAGCCTCTTTCCCCCACTCTCATTATATTCTTGGAGTGGAAATGGGACCACCACAGACGTCATCATCCCACTCATCTACTAATGCACTAGCCACCACTTCATCCACTCCATCATCCACACCTAATTCCACCCTTACCAAAGTCCAGATCATTGACAAAGGTTGTGGTGAATATGAAATGCGCACAAATTTGAATGTGGCAACTATAGCACCCTCACCACACACATATGGCCAACCTTCTCAGTCAGCACCAAAGGAAGAAGAGAATATTGTCACTTTGAGTTCCAAAAATGTGGGGTCCAACACCTTTCGCTCTCCTGGTTTAAGGCAAGACACACTTGAAGATGACATCAGCTAGTGGGTATATCATGAGGAACCTGAACCCTCTCCTCCCATGAAAGAATATTTTCAAGAGGTCTATCCTTGGCCCTCTAAGTTTGTAGAGAAACACAATTATTGGGGGGGAGGCCTTGGTGTGGAAGAACAAGGATGATGACAACTGATAAACACCTCTATGCAACCAAGAAACTTGGGATTGGGCTATGATACCAAGCAAAAGGGTCATATGGCATCATCTAGTGGCTGTAACAATGTCGGTGAGAGAAAAACTCTCCTTAAAGACATACTAGAGGAGGAATCCATCAAACAAGTGTACGATGATGACTATCACACTGACATTTCTTCCATGTTCAAATGCCTATCCATTTGCACCATTAGCCTATCCCTTCAATATCCTGAACTCATAGACTGGGACCTACATGGTAGTGCACCTATCGATACCTTTCCTTCTGTAGATCAGTACGTACACCTTATGGGATTGGGGAAAGATGAATGCACTAACTGCAAAAGTAAAAAGAAGCAAAATAAAAAAAGGTCACCTAGCGAAAACCTCCCCGAGGCGCTTCTTGACCTAGAAAAATTAAAAACAAAGGGGTGTCTGATAGCGAAAACCTTGATGAGGTGCTAGAAGATGGGGACGTTCATCTTCCCCTTGTAGGAACTCAGCTATCTGGACGATCATCCATCCTGATCAAGGAAATGCAAGTAATGAATTTGGAAACTAAAGAGGATCCCAAAATCACATATGTAGCCAAAGCACTATCAAAGGACAAATATTCTACCATCACCAAGCTTCTTAAAGAAGGCATCATCAATTTCACATGGACATATTCAAACATGCTAGGTCTTGATCCCACTTTAGTAGTACATCATCTAGATGTACATCCTGATGCCAAGCCTGTCAAGCAAAAGCTCTGAAAAATGCACCCCCAAGTGGCTTTACTAGTCAAGAAAGAGTTGGAGAAGCTATTAGAAGTTGGATTCATCAGACCCATCGACTATTTTGACTGGATCTCCAACATAGTGCCAGTCGCCAAACCAAACAGGGATATCAGGATCTGCACAAATTTTTGGGACCTAAACAAAGCTTGTCCCAAAGAAGATTTCCCTTTGCAAAACATTGACATGTTAGTAGACTTAACTACAGGGCACAAGATGCTTTCCCTCATGGATGGCTTCTCTAGATATAATCAAATCAGAATTGCACCTAAAGACTAGCATAAAATAGCTTTCACCACACCATGGGGCACCTTCTGTTATAATGTTATGCCCTTTGGGGCCTTAAAAATGTGAGCGCAACCTACCAACGAGCCATGACCGTCATCTTCCATGATCTCATTCACATCATAATGGAATATTATGTTGATGGTCTATTAGGGAAATCAAGAACAAGGGAACAGCACCTGATAATCCTTAAGAAGATCTTTGAGCATCTAGAGCATTATAAACTATGGCTAAATTCAAAGAAGAGTGTCTTTGGAGTCACATCAGGAAAACTACTAGGTTTCATTGTCTCTAGAAGAGGCATAGAGGTTGATCCAACAAAATTTAAGGAAATCATGGATATGCCTCTGCCGCGTAACCTCAAATAGTTAAGGAGCCTTCAAGGCAAGTTGCAATCCATTTGGCGGTTCATAGCTCAATTAGCCAATAAATGTCAATCATTCACTCATCTCCTCAAGAAGGATATTGCCTTTAAGTGGAATCAACAGTGTCAACTCGACTTCAACAAGATCAAAGAATATTTGGCTCACCTACCCATCCTTATGCCACCAATTCCTGGAAAACCACTCCTATTGTATATTTCTACTACTTTAGTGGCACTGGGGGCATTGTTGGCACAACAAGATGAGTCATCAAAGGAAAGAGCGATCTACTACATCATTCAAACCCTAGTGGGCTATGAACTGAATTATTCACCAATGGAAAAAGCTTGCCTAGTTGTGGTCTTCAGTACGCAGAAACTCCAACACTACATGCTCAGTCACCCAGTGAAGCTCATCTCCAAGGTCGATCCACTCAAATATCTATTATCCAGAACAACTATAACTAGTCACATGGCTAAGTGGGTCATGTTGTTAAGTGCATTTGATATAGAATATGTGGATTGAAAAGCTATTAAAGAACAAGTGATAGTCGATCAGCTAGAAGATGCTCCCCTAGTAGATGCATATCCTTTGACAACAAAATTTCCTAATGAAGGAGTCTTCACAGTAATAGAAGCGACCACATGGACACTTTATTTTGACGAGTTGTACACACACAATGGATTGGGGGCAGGAATCTTGCTTGTCACCCCCAAGGTGATTATATACCAAAGTCATTCATGTTGGCTTTCTCGTGCACAAACAACATAGCTGAATATGAAGCTCTTCTTATTGGCCTCAGAATTGCAATCCAATGCATATCACTCACCTAAGAGTCTTTAGGGATTCCCAACTAATCATCAAACAAGTCAACGATGAGTTTCTAACAAAAGATGGTAAGTTGTCTTATAAACGCATGGTAGATGACTTCAAAAATTATTTCACCTTCATCCAATTTGATCAGATTCCAAGAGTGTAGAACAAAGCAACAGATATGATGGCTACCATTGGTTCCTTAATTGACATGCCTAAAGACAAAATAGAGTGTGAGTTCCTCATTGAACAACTCTTAATCCCAGCTTACGATATCCCAGAAAGTGATATGGTGTGTGACATTGTAGGTCCTATGTCACCATGGTACCATGATATCTACACTTACCTTCATGACAATATCCTACCTCCCGATCTCACACACAATCAAAGAAAATCTTTCATCCAACGAAAATCCTGCTATACCATCATAGGCGATACACTTTGTCATCATGGGTATGATGGAACCCTCCTCAGGTGTCTGAATGAGACTGAAGCCTACACTACATTAACAAAAGTACATAGTGGTGTATGTGGGGCCCACTCAAATGGTATGGCACTAGCTAAGAAAATGCTCAGAGTAGGATACTACTGGCCTTCATTGGAACATGATTCTTGTGAGTTTGTAAAGAAGTGCCTACCATGTCAATAGCACACAGATTTGATACATGCTCCTGCACAAGATCTGTAGCCTCTTATAGTACCATGGCCCTTCTCTCAGTGGGGTTTTAACCTAATCGGCAAGATATATCCCCCATCCTTCAATGGCCATACCTTTATCATCAATGTGACTAAGTACTTCACCAAGTGGGTGGAAGCAATGTCACTCTCACAAATCACAAGTACTTAGATTTCCAAATTTTTCCTTTTCCATATTCTCTGCAAATATGGAATTCCATCCACCATCATTTCTGATAACGGAAAACCATTCAAGAACCAAGCCATGAAACACCTTTGTGACACCTTCCACATCCAACATCGTTGGTCGACACCCTATTACCCTCAAGGTAATGGACAGGCAAAAGCCACCAACAAAATCCTAATTAGAATCCTTAAAAAGGTGGTCAATAATACTAGTCGCGATTGGCACCTTCACATCCATCCCGCCCTTTGGGCATATTGCACTTCCATCCACACTCCTACCAGTGCCACCCCGTATTCTCTCATCTATGGTTTTGATGCAATCTTGTCGATTGAGGTAGAAATCCCATCACTGAGAATATCCCTAAATAATCTTATCAGTGATGAAGATGCTCGAGTCACAAGATTCAACCAGCTGGAACTCCTCGATGAAAGACAGATCAAAGTGTATGACCATCTTCAAGCCTATCAGAATCACCTTAAGAGAAGCTACAACAAGAAGGTCCATCCTCACCAATTCAACATTGGTGATTTAGTCCTCAAGGAGAATCAACGCACTCAGCAGGACCGAGATAAGAAGGGAAAATTTGAAGCAAATTAGCTTAGTCCCTATGTCATCACAACAAAATATAGATCAGGGGCATACAGACTTGCCACACCTAAAGGATAGCCCCTCGAGGATCCTATTAACATCATGCACCTGAAAAGGTTTTACACTTAAGTCAACTGGGTTATTCTATCTTGTCAAAAATCCAAAAAATAGTAAAGAGAAATAATTCATCCTATGGTGAAAACCACCCCTGGTGGTGCCTTGGATAAGTACGTTTGGTGAAAACCTACTCATAGGCGCCATTCATATAGGGCTTAATCATTATCTACCTTGTGTCCTAGTTACTTTTTTCTTCCATCCATCCTAATCTCATATCCTATCATCTTATCGATCCTATCCTTCCATCTACATCCTTCATCTGATCGTTTGGTATATTTTGGTTGAGCATTAGACAAGCTTCATCTGCTATCTGTCATCCTGAGCTTTTATCCTAATTTGAGCTTGTGTCATTAGTCCTTGTCATCATGTTAGTCCTTCACTTCCATCTAGGTTCCTTCATCACGTCGGTCTCCATTTAGCTCCCATCCTGTCATGTCGGTCTTTTAGTCCTTTCTGAACTACGTTGCCCCTGCACTTTCATGTAGGCAAGGTCAATCATTTGATCCACCCCTGAGGCTTTACTTTTTCTCTTTATTTTTTTGGATAGTTGTCGTTGTCCTCCATCACTCATCCCCATTGTCCTCTTTCCGCGTTTATCCATGGTCTTTTCTTGAACTACGAGGGCTCTGCGCTTTCATGTAGGCAAGGCTAATCTTTGATCGGCCCCCGAGCCCCTAGGTCTTTAGGGTGTATCATTCTTGTGTCTCATGTCTCATGTCTCATGTTGTGTCATCAAGTATGTCCTTATCTAGTTGGTTCTTCACAAATGAGATCCACTCGTATCATGAGATTCAATTGGTTTTGAATCTCCCACATCATGTTGATCTTTTAGTTTAGTATCTATCTTTGGTCTCAACGGGATGCATCCTTCCTAACAGACCTCATCAACCCCATCCATCCTCTCGATCCTATGGAAAAGGACATTTGAAATTTATTGTGATCTTTTGATGCCTTTGGCTTTTGTTTATCATTTGAGCTCCCTATCACAACTCGCCAAGGCCATCATGATCTATCATATCATGGTGTGCTTTGACTGGTACACATAGGGGCATATCTTGATCTTTTGTTTGTTGTTGTCTTCTTGGTTGTCCCACGTAGTACCCACCAAGACTCTTGTGGTCTTGTGTTACGTTGGGGCATCCTTTTGTGCTTGTGGTTATCCCAATTCTTGGCCCAACCAAGGTCTTCGCAGCTTTGGGGTGTTGGGAAAACCTTCTTCTCTATTGTGTTTGTTTTATACATTTGACACTAATTCACCTTGGTTTATATACCTTCGCACCTGGTGTCTTATGCTATAGCAAAAATCAGTGCTCCAAAAATGGAAAATTGCATTAGGATTGCATTTCATGATCAATTTTGTTGCATTACATCCATGTCTAACCTATGACCTATGATTTTGGTTGTGCAAACATTCACTTTCCATCTTCTCTTCTTCTCAGGATACCGGTTCTTGATAGGTGCAGTTTCACACCCACCTTCCCTTAATTTTGTAATGATTATAGGGAAAGTACTTGCCACTAAACTAAAGCCAGTATGATATGTCTACCATCAACCCTCATCACTATGCAAGCCCTTATTTACACTCATGTTCATGTTGCATTCCATTTCACATTAGGCCATCTCACATCTCCACCCAATCTTAATCCATTCAATCTAACACAAATCATCTAATCACATCCTTGGTCTTGTTCCCAGCCTTGTTATAAGCCTTGATCCAATCATCACCATCGTCATCATAATCAAGATGTATCCTTCCCTATCCTTTCATGTTGTTTTGGGATGTATCCTTCCCTCATCAACAACACTTTCATCATCATAATCGGGATGTATCCTTCCCTCATCAACAACACTTTCATCATCATCATAATCAGGATGTATCCTTCCCTATCCTCATGTTGTTTTGGGATATATCATTCCCTCATCGAAAACACCCCATCCATCATCAACCCATTTTGGGCTTGTAGCTTGACTAGGGCAACATCACCTTTATCTTTAAATCCATTTGTGCTTCCCAATATCCTATCGCTTATCATTCTCTCTTATCCATCACTTTGAATCATCTTCCTCATATATCCTTTCATCATCTCATCCACTTCGATAGCACACTCGTGTTCTCTTGAACCCGCATGTCCTCTTGAGGGGGCATCCTCAATCCCTCATCTTCATCTTCACTCCCATCATCCTTCTTCCTAGTCACTCCTTTGATGACTGGGGCATCTTTCCCAATCTAATCATCTTCTTCATGGTGCTATCTTTTAATCTTCTTTGAAATAATGCTACTTCGTAACACCATCTCAAAGAGGGGAAAAATGTAGGCATCCAAATTTGACCACTCCCACATGGTCAAATCCATCTATTTCATCAATATTAATTAAATGATTTATTTAGTTAATATTTCACCTTTTTCCTAAGGTTCCTAGAGTATTTAATTTAATAATTAAATACTTTACCTTTTATCCCTTCCTCTCTAAATTAAATAAATACACCAATTTATTTAAATTAGTCATTTAGTCTTTTGAATTTAAATCAATTTTAAATTCCCTATTTTCTCTCTATTTGTCACATCCTCCATAACCTTCTTCTAATTTGGATTAGTTTAATTAATCCACGATTAGGATGTGCACACCCTTAATCAGGATTAATGTCACATCCTCCATATTTTTCCACTTGTCTCCAATCCTTCATTAGTCTTCTTAATCACTTGTTTGTACAACCTTAATATAATCCTCTTTTCATCTTTGGTATGTCCTCCAAGTCAACCTATCATAATTATTTTCTTTATTAAGCCATGACCTCTTCCCCATGTGAATTAAAAACTCACATTTATTCATTCAATGCTCCCCTCTTCCCCATGAAGGTTGTTGGAAAATTGTAAATCTTCTTATAAGTCACATCACTCACATGGGACAAGGACTTACTTTATGAAGACCTTGTCTTATCTTCAAGGTACTTCCAATCATGTGAATTTAAAATTCACATTTATTTCCCCAACCACTTCTCTCTTCCCCATGATGATTAGTCATCACTTGTCACCATCCTTCCCACATGGGGACAAGAACTTCCTTTTTGAGGCAATCTTCCCCTAATCCCAAGGTACTTGCAAGTACCTCCACCTCGCATGTCCTTCCTCCACCTCACATGTCATTTTTTCCATCTCATTTCCACATGGAAAGATGTGAGGGCTTGTGAGTCCTCAATTCACCACAGCCCTCCATCTTGTCCATGTTGGTTAAATTCTAGCCATTGAAATCTCTAGAGATCTTTCCCCTAAAATAGAGGATTTGGTCTCATTTTTCATAAAATCACATTCACAATTCAATCTCTAACAAATCTCAAGCACTCTACATTTTTTCATTCAAGTTCATCCTCCATTTTTGAATCCTCAAGCTTTCATTACATTCATCTCACACACTTATCCAAATACCCACCTCCATCTTTGCATACACCATTCCATTTAGAGCACTTTTCATATCATTTTACCTCATTTTCTATCAAGGAGCACACATCTAATCTACATCAAAGGTCCAACCAAAAGGATCACTTGGACAAGGTATATCTCTTGCTTTAATCTTTGTTTTGTTCAAGTTAAACTAGGCTTATCTTGAGGTTGTGTTGTGTGTGTTTCTACTTTGCATTTCTTTGTGTTTTGCACCTTTTAGGGTAGGAAATCATGTTGCACACAATAACATTACATGATCAAAAACTTAAAACACAAAATTGAATCAAAATTTCATATCAAATTAGGTCTCCTAGTTTTTCATTTAGCACTATTTTGCATTTGCATTTAGACTTTAATTTATAGAAAATTCAAATTGCAACCACCTATCTTAATCCAGAATCTGAAAACCATAAGAATCCACTCATAAATTTGTAAATTCATGTTTTTCAAAACCCTCAACTAGGACTCATTCGCCCATGGGAGAATGAGTTCCTAATTAGAGCTTTTTCTTGCATTTTTGGGCATCAAAATATCTATTTCTATATTTTTTTTATTGTTTTTAGTTTGTTGTTACAAATTACAAAAATTTTGTTATCTCAAATTGATCATATTAAGCTTCATTTGATAAATTCAGTACATTGTGTGAATTCAAAATTGTATTTACAAGACATAATTTTCAATTTTTTACTTAGCATAATCAAAAAATTATCTTGTTTAGAATCTAAAAATTGATTTTACATATTTGCATTGCACTTTACATTCTAGGATATTCCATTGCATTTTACCTTTTATCCATTTTGGATGAATATCAAGTTTGTGAAACTTGTATGAGCTTCACAACTTGGTGTCCTATTTCCAATACTATCATGAGACGTAGTTTGAGAATCATGTCATCCCATGATACACCATTCACCGTGGATCTTGGGTTTTCTAACTCTTTAATTCATAGTGTTGACACTAGTCAACCCTCTATGGATCCTAGCTTTCATACCTCATTTCCAATGACTTCCCTATCCACAACTAATGTGCATGATGTCAAAACATGGTTGCTAATGTCGTGCAAGAGAACATAAGAAAGATACATGAAGAAATAGATAAATTGCAAAACTTTTTTACTTCTAAGAATATTGCTAATAGTGCAATTCATGCTTTAGATAACATGAGTAAAATTCTTGAAAAAGAACATGGAATAGACATTGTGCAAAGTCTAGCTCATATTATTGATAAACATGCTCCTACATTGGCTAGTTGTGCTCAAGCTTTGGGGTATACTCAAATTTGAGGTAGAAATATAATTCCTCCTTCCACAACCCTTACCTCTATTCCTACCTACACTAATCCTCATGTTACTACAACCATCCAACCTACTAGCAATGTCAACACTTAGGTTTTCCATTGGGAATCACTCTAGCTTTGTGTATTCAAATCTCATATCTCCTCATCCATCCCCCCTAAAAAAATTACAATTCACTTGTCCTCTACATAAATACACAACTCCACCTTATTCACCTCCATCTCACAATACCAACAATGATACATTCCTTAACACACTTTTCAAAATATGTCATCCCTCCAACAAAAAATCACCATACTAAATCAAAACAACAATGGCCAACCTTCACAATACATCAAAACCAACCCATTATCCTTGGAGATATTGAGAACACAAATGCCACAAGCTATAGAGGTTCCTAGGTTTGAGAAATATGGTAGGAAAGGAAATCATGTTAGCCATGTTTCCGCTTACACAACCTTATGTAGTGACTTCATTTTTGAAGATAAACTCTTGGCTAAACTCTTCCCTATATCCTTGAAAGATACTACTTTAGAGTGGTTTTTCTCTTTACCGAATAATTCAATGTGTTCATTCAATGAACTTATTGATGCTTTCTACAACCACTTCCAAATTCACACGGGTCCTAAGATGACCTTAGTAGATTTAATGACATGTAAACAAAAGGATCATGAAAAGGTCATTGATTTTATAGTGCGATACCAAATGCTTTACTCACAAATAAACAATAAGATTCCTAACACCGACCTTCAAAGAATGTTTATTTCCAATTTGAAAAACAAAATCCAAGCCAAACTTGAGATGTTGAAATTCCCATCCTTTACCAATTTTTGTACAACCCTTCATAGTTACCAAAATTCGGTTAGTAGTTGTGAAGTGAAAACTCCCTCTAACCGTCCTAAAAAGTCTTAATCCACACCTCAAACCAACTATCAACCTTTCAAGAAACAAAATAAGGGATTTTTACATCTTAATCCCCCTCAATCAAATCAACATGTTGACACCCAAGTGGTTGTTATAAAGATGAAAAAACCATATGCCTTTGAGGATAGAAATAGACAATTCACCCCCCTACTTGATACCCTTCATAATACCATGTTCCAACTCTTAGAAAAGAATTGTATTTCCCTACCTCCTATTAGATCTCTTGATCCTACTAAACCTTTACCTTCAAACTGTAGACCAAATTTTTTTTTCCATTTTCATCGACAAAATGGACATGGTACAAAATATTGCAAGTGTCTTTAACATCTTGTACAAGACCTCATTGATTCTAATCATATCCTAATTGGTGGTGTTAATGATCAAAGTAATAAATCTATAGCCCCTCCTAATCAAAATTTACAAATCTTTACAAATCCTATGCCAAATAATAATATTTCCTTTATCAAAGCTAATGAAATAAAGAATGATGTGATGAATGTTGACACAAATGATGATAACATGAATGATAATGAGGAAGAATCTATAAAATATATGGCTGGATTTATTGACATTAAACCTTGTAAGGTCCAAACTAATATGCCTCTTGACATTGCTTTCTCACAAAATGACATAATTAAACATGCACCTGATGTTCCTTTTTACATAGCTGGAAGAATCAATGACAAGCCTATCAATGGGATATTGATTGATCTCGTCTATGTAGAGAATGTGATCACTAAAGAATTCCTATTTTTGCATGAGCTTTATCAAGATACTTCTAAAAAACTAAAAGCATGGATCAAAACACATAATGGATTTGCTTTCCCTACGATAGGTTCAATAAATCTCCCTTTAAAAGTTGGACCACAACAATTAAATGTCTTATTCACCATCATCCTGAATTTAGACCAATTTCATGTGAAGTTAGGCTACCCATGGCTTCACTCCATGAATAGCGTTTTGTCGGTTTTGCATAAATGCTTAAAGTTTCCATTTGGCAATGAAATATTTATTTTGCATCATAGTGGCTTTAATCTTATGTCTTTCCATGGGAAATTCTCATTAGATTTCTTTTTTCCTGAGCCTATAGAGCCTATTAGACCCCGTGAGGACTTCTTTTTCAAATCCTATCAAAATTTTAAGGCAAAGTGCATAGCAGAATTATCCCTTACCAATATGCCTCAACCCGCTATTGAGCCTCCTATCCTTGATGAGACTACGATTGAACCAAAAGACCTTCCAAGTAACCAAGACCAGCCTATGACAAATCCTCCACCTATTTCCTATAAGAGACCATGATATAATCAAATAAGTTTCGTTGTGCCTCCTAAAGTCAAACAAGTTTACAAAGCTAAAGAGAAAGTGGTTCAACAACCTCCCATGGTTCCTTTCGTTGCTTCCTTAAGGGAAGAAAAGAAACCAATGGTTGATAAACTTACACAATCGCAACTTGAAAACCAAATGAAAAGAAACCAAAATGCTAGAGAGCGTAGGCATAGACATCATGCTATTGCTCATTTGTTGCAGGAAAAAGAAGAATAGAACAACATAGAAAATCAAAATCCAAACTTGTCTCAAGAAATGCATGATTCCTCTCCACCTTTGCCGCAACATAAAAAACAACAAGCTTCTATGGATATTGTCATTAGACCTTCTATTGTGATTAACTTGGATGATGATAATGAAATTGCTAAGATTGATGAGGAAGTGCATAAAGAGCTAAATTTATTGTTTTCCTCTTCCATGGGATTAAATGATAATCCTCCCAAATAGAGTGTTGAGCTTGGTGGTTTTCCTAGTTTGGAATTTGATGTTGTCCCTTTGGCTAGTTGTCCACCTTCTGCATACAATGAAAAATATTGGGATGTGAACAACCTGTTATAGGTTGACTCACATGTGCCTTGCTAGTCTTTGTCTTTATTTTCTTTTCATGTGTGATTGCATGTGCACAATGTGATATCCTTGTATTTTTTAGTTTGATGTATCTCTTCATGTCCATTCCTCTATTTGTATCTACATTCTTCTATATGTCATAAACATTTATCTTTTCTTTTGTCTTGTGTTTTCCTTTTGGGGATGATGCAAGGCATCAAGACATTTTGGTATCTTCCATGTTGACCCAAAATCTTTTTGCTACGCCCTTAATATTAGAGTACATCAAGTTATGAATAGTCGGCTTGTGGCTATCTTAACTCCTAATTAAGACATATTATAATTATTGTATTGTTATTTAGTTTTTTATATTTTCTGATGGATTATATAGGGTTATCTAAGTTGGCCTAGGTGGTATCCTAGGCATAAATAGGTATATATAGGAGGTTGTGAGTCTTATTTCATCATCATATTGTGAATTGTGTTCTCATTGGAGATATTTGTCCAGGTTTCCCCCCTCAAAGTGGCTTGTTATTCTCAATTATTATCAAGAATTTGTAGCATATTTCATATCATATTCTTCTATTGTGTGAGTTATTTCATTACAAGTGGTATCAAAGCATGATCTTGGCACCATGACGGTAAGGCATTTTTGTCAATTTTGGAGGTCATTTTGGAAGGCACATATATTTAAGATTTTGGTGAATTATTTTTATTTTTAAAGGGTTTTTTAATACCATATTAAAGAAGCTACAATCCAAATTTTAGAGGAATTGGAGTAGATTTGAGTGAATTATTGCAAAATTAGGGTTTCTACACAATTTATTTGGAAGTTGAATATCTCTCACATCCTATAGAATTCAAGCCTGATTTTTATTGGGTTTTTGAAGAAATCATAGAGGAGTATACACTCTAAAATTTACATAAGTTAAAGTAGAAATAAGTGAGTTATTTAAAAATTAGGGTTTCCAAAAAGTTCTCTCTCAAGGTTGTAAATTTGCTAATTTCTTGGATTTTTTTCTAGGTAAGTGGTATCTTGACTCTAATAAGTTACAATAAAAATTTCAAAGAATTTAAGTTTCATTTTTGTGATTTATTGCAAAATTATTTTCTACCATCATGACAAGTCTTGCAACAAGAGGAAAAAAGAATGCTACCACACCTGGGAAGTCTTCAGAGAATTAGGGAGTAGAAAATGAGGATTTTAACCCTAAGGATGAAATAAACAAAGTCAAGGATGATATTTCATCATTAGAGAAGAAGATTATGGAAGAATTGGGTGAATTGAAATCATTTATTCAAGGTATGTAGTTTAAGGGTTAGGATTCACCTCATAAGGTGGACGATAATACTTTTGTTGGACATGAATTCCTTGGACTTGACTTGGGTTTCAAGAAGGATCCTTCATTTAATAATCATATGCTAAGTCAATTCATACCTAAGTTGGATATGAGAAAGTTTGAAGGCAAGGATCCAACCAATTCGCTATGCCAAATGGAGCAATTCTTTGATATTCATCATGTTCCTAGTCAAAAAAAGGTGGCTATGGCATCATTATACGTAGAACTAGAACAATGTATTTGATATCATTGGTTATGTGATGAGAAGAGAAAAAAGGGTTGTGTTGTCACATGGTCAATTTTTCAAGAGGAACTTGCTACTCATTATGGAGATAACTTTATGGATAGCTACTTCTACTAACTCACCCAATTAAAGCAAATAGGCATGGTCAAGGATTATATTAAGCAATATCAAACCCTTTCTCTAAGAGTAGAGAATGTGGTAGAAGAGAATATGAAAGAACTATTTCTAGGTAGTTTAAAGGATTGCATAAAATATGAAGTACGATTGTTCCAACCACAATACTCATCACAAGCAATAGTAATGGAAAGACAAGTGGAGGAGAAGTTTCTAGCTAGTAAGGGACAAGGGCATCTGAATTTCAATGAAAGGAGATCTCCTACACATTCACTACCACAACCTACTAGGTTGACTCCACAACAAATTGAGGAGAAAAGAGAAAAAGGGTTATGTTTCAATTGTGACACCAAATATAGTCGAGGGCATAGATGTAGTGAAAAGAAATTGTTTTATATTAAAGGACCAAGTGAGGAAGAGGAGGAACCAATATTAGAGGGTGATAGGGATCTAGATGATGAATCACATGATTCCCAACCAATCATTTCTTATCATGCACTCTCTAGGTTTAGTTCCCCTCAAACTCTCAAGGTAGTTGGATTCTCAAAGAAGCAGAAAGTAGCCATGTTGATCGACTCAGGTAGTATTCACAATTTCATCAACAAAAAGTTGGTTACTCATCTAAATTATTTTATATATCCAGCTCCAGAATTTTAGGTCTTGATTGCAAATGGTGGTACTGTCATTTGTTTTGGAAAATTTCATAGCATTAAATTATCCATGGGATATTATCACCTTGATATCCCAATGTATGTTATCTCCATGGATGCAACATATATTGTTTTGGGAGTACAATGGCTTACTACCTTGGGAACAATTGAGATGAACTTCCAAGAATTATTTATGAGGTTCTAATTAGATAGAAAGAAAATAGATCTACGAGGGTTGAAGGAAAAGTCCCCACAAATAGTTAGCTCTCATCAAATGCAGAAGTTGCTCAAGAAAGGAGTTGATGGATTTGTGGCCTAGTTATGTTTATTAGAAGTCTCTCAATCTAATGCTCCTACCCATCCAGATTTACAAGCAATAATTGAGCATCACTCAGTGGTTTTTGGAGATATGCCTAAAGGACGTCCTCCTAAGAGGGATCATGATCATGCCATACAACTAGTTCCAGGGAACCAAATCCCTAACATCAAGCCTTACTAGTATCCGCATATACAAAAAAGTGAGATAGAAAATATTGTTGAGGAGATGTTAGAGGCAGGAATTATCAGACATAGTCAAAGTGCTTACTCCTCACCAATGGTGATGGTACGAAAGAAGGATTATACTTGGTGCATATGTCCAAACTATAGAGTGCTCGACATGTACACCATCAAAGATAAGTTTCCTATTCCAATCATTGATGATTTGTTAGATGAATTGAATAGAGCTATGTATTTTACAAAGTTAGATCTTAGATCTGGTTATCACCAAATTCGAATTAAGGAAGAAGATATTTGTAAGATAGCATTTAGGACTCATGAGGGTCATTATGAGTTTCTAGTGATACCATTTGGTCTTACTAATGCTCCATCTACTTTTCAAAGTTTGATGAATTCCATCTTTTAAAAGTTCTTGAGGAAGTTTGTATTAGTGTTTTTTGATGATATATTGATTTATAGCAAGACATGGGAAGAACACTTGCAACATGTAGATCAAGTATTACAAGTTATTGAAGAGAGTATCAATTCTATGCTAAGCCATCCAAGTGTGCTTTTGGTCTTAATGAGGTGGAGTACTTTGGACACATAGTTTCACATGGAGTAAAGGTGGATCCTAACAAAATTAAGGCTATCATGGATGGCCTATTCCACAAACAATTAAGAAATTGAGAGGTTTCTTGGGATTGAATGGATACTATCATGGATTTGTGAATAATTATGGCCATATAGCAGCACCCCTCATAGCTTTATTGAAGAAGGATTCTTTTCATTGGAATGAATCTGCTAATTCAACATTTGAATTATTAAAGGAGGCTATGTGCACAACTCCAGTACTTTCCACGCCTGATTTCACAAAGGATTTTATCATGGAATGTGATGCTTCTGGAAATGGTATAGGTGTAGTTCTCATGTAGGAGGGTCAACCCATTTCTTTTGAGAGCCATCAATTAAAGGGGAAGAATCAACTCAAACCTATTTATGAGAAGGAAATGCTAGCCATTCTTCATGTAGTAAAATAATGGAAGCCTTATCTAATGGGTAGACACTTCAAGGTTAAGAAATATCATGATAGCCTAAAATATTTTTTGGAACAAATATTGTCTTCAGAAGAACAACAAAAATGGGTTACTAAGATGTTGGGATATGATTTTGAGATTGTATATAAGAAAGGGAAGGAAAATGTTGTGGCAGATGCACTATCGAGGAAGGATGAGAAGGATGAATCTTTATTGTGTGCCCTTTCAATATTACAAGAAGATTGGGTAGAAGAAGCCAAAGAAGAGTGGAAAAATGGTGTGGCTACTAGTAATCTCATTCAACAATTACAGAGTGACCCTAGTAGTTTAGATAAATTTTGTTGGAAGGGAGATACTTTGTGGTATAAAGGGTGATTGTATCTTTGCAAGAATTCCTCTCTCAAACAAAATATTCTCACAAAACTGCATGAGTCTCCAATGGGTGGTCCTTTAGGATTTTTAAAGGCATATCATCGAGTCAAGAAAGACTTCTTTTGGGAAGGGCTAAAAGGGGATGTTCAAAAATTTGTGGCAGAATGTTTGGTTTGTCAATGAAATAAAGGGGAGACAATTAAGACACCTGATCTCTTGCAACCCTTAGTTATTCCTAGCCAGCATTGGGAAGAGGTCTCCATGGACTTCATCATAGGGCTTCCAAGGTCTAATGGTAATAATGTCATCATGGCAGTGGTGGATCACCTCACTAAATATGCACATTTTATTGCATTATCACATCCTTTTACAACAAGTACAGTGGCAAAAGTATTTTTGGAGAATATTCAAAAGCTACATGGTATACCTAAGGTTATTGTTAGTGACCATAATCCTATCTTTACTAGTAACTTTTGGACATATTTATTCAAGTGTTTGGGTACTCAATTGGCTCATAGTTCTTCATACCATCCATAATTTGATGGGAAAACAAAGGTGGTTAATAAGTTTTTGGAAGGATATCTACGTTGTTTCACTTCAAATAAATAGTCTCCTTGGGTAGATTGGCTACCACTAGCAAAATGGTGGTATAACACTTCATTACATTGTTCATCAAAAATGTCTCCATTTATGGCATTGTATGGATATCATCCTCCTTCCATCACATCATTGAAGGTGTCACCAAGAGTTCATGTGGTGGAGGACCACATGATTCATCAACAATGAGAACTTTAAGGACTTAAAGAGAATCTATCCATGGCACAAAACTGAATGAAGCAACATGTATACCAACATCATAGTGAAATAATTTTTGAGGTTGGGGATTGGGTTTTCTTGAGATTGCATCCTTACAAGCAATTGTCACTGAAGCAATAGTCAAAGAATAACAAGTTGCCTCCAAAATATTATGGCCCATATCAAATCATGTAGAAGATAGGTAGTGTTTCCTACAAGCTTGAATTGCTATCAACAACAAAGATACATCCAATTTTTCATGTTTCTTATTTGAAGAAGGTAATTAGGAATAATATTCCTACTCAAACAATATTACGAGAGCTTGATGAAGAAGGAAGAATCATATTGGAACCAAAATGTATTCTTCAAACATGCACCAGGAAGCTAAGGACCAGAACACTCACCCAATATTTCATCCAATGGAAGAATTTACCAATTGAAGATTCCAAATGGAGGATGAGGAGTTCATTCAAAAGCATCCAAAATTTCCTAGCATTGAGGATAATGCTTATCTAAAGAGGGGGGGCATGATATGCCCTTAATATTATAGTACATCAAATTATGAATAGTCAGCTTGTGGCTATCTTAACTCCTAATTAATTCATATTATCATTATTGTATTGTTATTTAGTTGTTTAGGTCAGCCTAGGGCTTATATAGGGTTATCTAAGTCGACCTAGGTGGTATCCTAGGCATAAATAGGTATATATAGGAGGTTGTGAGTCTTATTTCATCATCATATTGTGAATTGTGTTCTTATTGGAGATATTTAGAGGTTTTCACCCTCAAAGTGGCTTGTTATTCTTAGTTATTATTAAGTATTTTCAACATCTTTCATATCATATTCTTCTATTGTGCAAGTTATCTCATTACACCTTTTCTTTTTTTTCACTCTCTATGTGTTATTCCTCCAATTTTGTGAGTATTTGGGCAATGATGACATTTTTGAGCTCTCTAATATCATTATACTAACCCAAAATCCATAGATCCCTTATGTGTTTTGGGGTTTCATTTTGGGGGCAACCCCTTCCCCTTCTTTTTCATGATAGCTTCATTTGGAAACATATGACTTGACATAGGGATTTCTGAATAAGCTCTCATGTCTTCTTTATTGTTAACATTGATTTTTTGCTACTTTAAAGTAAATTGCTCACAACAATGGTGTTAGCAATTTTTTTAAAGTGGGGGCATACATTGGCATTAGTATTTTTGAAATTTTTGGCATTCCTTATGTTTCATTGTACGATTTTATTACTTCATACGATGTGCCATTTTTCTTGGTGGTGTCATGGGGTTTGATATCCTTTAAGAGTGTGACCTTTCTTGGCATAAGACTTTCCTCTTAGTGGTGATGCTACGTGTTGCATTCCCTAAGTTGTGAGTCTTTTATCCTTGCCTTTTCCTCTCTTGGATACATTAGGCACAATGTTCCCTAAGAGGAGACATTACATGAACTAAGAAAAATCCCTTTGAACATGTTTATTTGCATTTTTGTTCATAAGTGTTTAGCATAGCGCATCTTGCTAACCTTGTGAAGCTCGAACCCTTCTCAAGGCCACCAAGCATAACACACTTTGCTTTCCAGTGGAGTCTTGCCTTGTTTGTTCATAGGTGCTTAGCATAACCAACTTGTTAGGCCTTATGAAGCTCAAATATTTGTTTTTATTTGTGGTGCCTCACTGAATTATCAGATATATAGCTTTTGTAATATGGTATGTGAGCCTAATAAGACTCTCTCATTTTCCACCCCTTTTATGTTTTGTTTTTTTGTGTGGTGTCTTACTGAAGTTATTAGAGATATAGCTTTGGTATGGTATGTGAGCCTACTAAGATTCTCTCATTTGCCACCCTTGGGGGCTCACCTAGTGGACATCCAGAGTTCCATTATCCTAGGTGAGCATGTGTGTTGTTTGCATAGTGGATAGCCAAAGTTTCGCTTGTGAATGTTTTTGGACAAATATTTGAAGCGTGTTCCACATCATGTTGGACAAATGAGGCTTGATCTACCCTTTTTATTTTTACCTTTTCTTTAAGTATTTGGTGTTGTATGATTGAGTATCTTGTTGTTGTTGCATACATATGTTTTGAATACTTTAGTGTGAGTTTGATGCAAGGTCATCCTCTCACTAAAGTGGGGGTTAAATGTAGTAACAAAAAATGTATCTCTTTATATTTTCTCACTTGTTTGATCCCTCCTAGTTAAATTGGACTTAATTGTGCCTTAATTTAGTGTTGTAAGGTGTATCCCTTTACACTTTCACACTTGTTTAGGGATTCCTTAATTAATTGAGCTTAATTTTTCCTTAATTTTCCCTTTAATTCATCTACCAAGCCTATTAATTGTATTTTCTGAAGAGGAAACCCGAAATTCATTAATGCCTTAACATAACACTTCTCATTGAACAATGCGTGTCCTAGTTTTATGGACCTAGGACCCATTCACCCATGGGCGAATGGGTCCTCCCTAGACCTTAGGACCTAAATTTAAATTATGTTCTTGGCGGTATTTTAACATGTTCAAATCTATGATTCAATGTTGGCTTATGATATTTGAATTTTGGGAAATTGAGGATACATATCTATAAATATAAGGTCATTTCACTATGTTTCACATAGCATTTTTTATCTAAGCAATTCTAAGAGTTTCCATGCAAGTTTTCAAGAGTTAAAGTTGTGATCAAGGACATTCAAGAAAAGATTTATTAGAGTTTTATTGCAACATTCAAGATCCAATTATCATGTCAAAGTCTTCTTGTATCATGCATATTTTTGGAGTTAATATGGTGATGTAGGTTTCATGATCCAATCAAGCATTCAAAGCACTATTTCAAGCAATATTCAAAGTTCAAGATCCACATCCATTAAAGCCATTTCATACAAGTTCCAAATCTATATTCTAAGGTTTATTCAAGGGTTTGTTGAGTGGTAACATTGCATTGTTCATTCTTCATTCCCTCTTTCATGTTTTTATTCATTTCAGGGTTTGACCAAGGCAAACTCCAATTCACCAAAAACAAACAATTCTTTCATGTTGTGTTTGAAAATCTAGGTGGAAGAAAGCTTGAAGATCTGTTGAAGAGAAAATTTGAAGAAGTTGACAAAGTTGCAAAAGTTGTCATCTCACGGAAACTCATCTACAAAATTTATTTTTGATGTTTTGACACTACTACTTGGACAAATTGGAAGATTCAAATTTGTATCAGAGACTCACCAAAGTTGTAGAAAATCTCTAACAGTGGACCCATTTTCCCCTAGGCAAATAAGTCCTAGTCAACATTTTAAAACTCACTTTTGGGGACTAGTAAACACAATTTTTCCCTTCTTAGATTTGCAATTTAATTTTTGGTTTTGCTTATTTTGAGTTTAATATTGTTGTTTTAAGTTTAATTTTGCATAATTAGGTTAGTTTACTAATTTTAGTTTTTCTCCCAAAAGTGCGTAGTGAACCTGACCCCCGTCCTTTAGTCATAAGTAAATCTGCAGATTCACACCTTGAGTTGACTCACCTAAGGGTTGTAAGTCAATTATTTATGTGGATCTCATTTCCTAATGAAATAGAGGAAGATAGGTTTATTATATCCCCATTTTACCATCCCCAAACCTATTTTCTTTCATTTCAATTTTTTTTGCATTTGATGAGAGCTACCCATTTGTGGGGACTTTGCTTTCAACCTTCTTAGCTCTATTGTATTTCCTTCTAATTGGAAACTTGTGAAAAATTCTTGGAAGTTCATCTTAATTGTTCCCAAAGTAGTAAGCCATTGTACTCCCAAAATAATATCTATTGCACCCATGGAGATAGCATGCATTGGGCTATCAAGGTGATAATCCTTCATGGATAATTTAATGTTATGTCACTATACCACCATCTACAATCAAGACCTAAAAATATGGAGCTAGATATATAAAATAGTTTAGATGAGTAGCCAATTTTTTTATGATGAAATTATGAGTACTACCCGATTCGATCAACATGGTTACTTTCTGCTTCTTTAAGAACCCCGCTAACTTGAGATTTTGTGGGGTACTAAAACTCGAGAGTGCATGATAAGAAATGATTGGTTTGGAGTCATGTGATTCATCATCTAACTCCCTATCACCCTCTAATATTGGTTCCTCCTCTTCTTCCTCACTTGGTCCTTCAATATGAAACAATTTTTTTTCACTACATCTATGCCTTCGACTATAATGTTGTCACAATTAAATCATAACCCTTTTGCTCTCTTCTCCTCAATTTGTTGTGGAGTCAACCTAGTACAGGTTGTGGTAGTGAATGTGTAGGAGATCTCCTTTCGCTGAAATTTGCATTCCCTTGCCTCCTAATAGCTGTGAACTTCTCCTCCACTTGTCTTGCCATTACAAATGCTTGCAATAAGGATTATGGTTGGAAAAATCGTACTTTATATTTTTCATGATCCTTTAAACCACCTAGAAATAACTTTTCATCATATTTTCTTTTGGGCCACATTCTCGACTCTTAGAAGAAAGGGTTTGAAATTTCTAAATATAATCCTTAACCATGCCTTCTTACTTTAATTTAGTGACTTGGCAGAAGTAGCTATCCATAAAGTTATCTCCATAATGGGTAGTGAGTTCCTCTTGAAAATTTGACCATGTGACCACACAACCATTTTTTCTCTTCTCATCACATAACCAATGATAGAAAATAAATTGATCTAGTTCTAGGTATAATGATGCCATAGCCACCATTTGTTGACCAGGAACATGATGAATATCAAAGAACTGCTCCATTTAGCATAGCTAATTGGTTGGATCCTTTCCATCAAACTTTATCATATCCAACTTGGGCATGAATTGCCTTAGCATATGATTATTAAAGGAAGGATCCTTCTTGAAATCAAATTCAAGTCTAAGGAATTTATTTACAACAAAGGCATTTTCTTCCCCCTTACGAGGTGAATCTTCACCCTTACATCTCATACCCTGAATAAGTGATTTCAATTCACTCATTTCTTCCATAATCTTCTTCTCTAATGATGAAATATCACCCTTGACTTTGTTTATTTCATCCTTAGAATTAAAATCCTCATTTTCTAACCCATCATTCTCTGAAGATTTCCCTAGTGTGGAAGCATTTTTTTTGCCTCTTGTTGACGGCCCCGTCATGATGGTATAAAATAATTTTATAATGAATCACACAAATAAATTAAAAATAATCTAAAATTTTTACTGTGGCTTACCAGGTCCTAGGTCGCACTCCAATAGAAAAATCTAAAATCTCCCCAAAATTAGGTGATTTGTAGCCTTGAAAGTGATTTTTTTGAAAACCCTAATTTCCAAATAACTCACTTATTTCTGCTTAAAATTTTGTCCAATTTTTTTTTGTAGACTCCTCTAATATATCTTCAAATACCCACTAAAAATAAATAACCAATCCAATAGGATTTAGGAAATATAGACCTTCCAAATAATTTGGGTAGAAACCCTAATTTTGCAAATAATTCACTAAAATTTGCTCCAATTCTTATGAAATCTATACTGTAGCTTCTCTAATATTTCCTTCAAAAACCCTTTAAAAACTAGATATGGGCTTCACAAAATGACCTCCAAAATTGAAAAAAATGACTTATCATAATGATGCCAAGATCATGCTCTATTACCACTTGTAATGAAATAACTTGCACAATAGAAGGATATGATAGAAAATACGTTGAGAATACTTTATAATAATTGATAATAACAAGCCACTTCGAGGGGGGAAACCTCCAAATATCTTCAATGAGAACACAATTCATAATATGATGATGAAATAAGACTCACAACCTCCTATATATACCTATTTATGCCTAGGATATCACCTAGGCCAACTTAGATAACCCTATATAAGCGCTAGGTCAACCTAAAAAATTAAATAACAATATAATAATGATAATATGACTTTATTAGGAGTTAAGATAGCCACAATCTGACTATTCATAACCCAATGTACTCTAATATTAAGGGCATAGTAGAGAGTCAATAGTGTATTAATTAGTAAAAATATAGAATCCAAATAAAATTATATATCTCCTCATTTCATCTCCCCCAATCTACAAATATATAATGTGAAACCCCTACACCCATTTTTATGATATATTATTTCACATCTCCTTTCATATCTGAAATTCATCAAAGTTATCTCGTGGGATCCTAACTATCTTAGCATTATAACCATATTTTAGATGTCAACTATTTAACAACCAAATAAGGAGTATAGCATGGCAACATTTTTACTACATTCACTCCCATAAGATTTTCCCAACTAATAAAATATTGTTTTTTATTAAGGGTAAAATAGGTTTTGAAGGGACCCAAAGCCCTTTACAAGCAAGTTTTGATGGGACCTAAAACCCAATCCAAATGGAATGCTGCCAAAGATAAATCATAGACAAATAACAACCAAACTATAACAAAAAATCTACACAACAAAGGCTAATCCAAAGCAAAGAAAAACAATAAGCACTAGCCAACAGCTAGATCAAAACATTATAAGTGCTTCTAAAGATACAAATACTAGAATGTATCACCTTTACTAATCTCAATCCCCACCTCAATAGGAGAAAGAAGACCTAGACAGAAATAGGGATCAAAACCCTTCTTATTTATCCACCTCAATAGGAGAAAAAGAGTCACATGGTGTAGATCCAAGATCTCATCAACATTCTCTAACTCTGCCTCAATAGGAGACATGAGAATAAAACTAGAAATAGAAAAAAGGACCACAAGAGTCCCCTTACACCTTCTTCAATCCCCATCAGCAAAAATATTATCCACCTCAATAGGATAAAAACCAGATGGTGCAGTCACAAATGGAGGGTTCAGAAAGAACAATCCAAACTGTGCAGCTTAGAGTCAACACATTAGAAATAACACAAGAAAATAATATGTAAATATGATTCTTTATTGAATTGGAAATATTACTTGTAACATATGCCTCATGGGAAAATAACCAAGGCTCATAGGCTTACCGCAAGGGCATTCAACATTAAAACTAGCCAAAGGCCTTAGTACAATCCCTCAAAGGGAAAGTGTGAAATATTGAATCCTAAAACATACTTCTAAAATTACTAACTTCCTATGAATTACAAATGATTATAAATATCCTTCTCAAGCTCCAAAAAAGGTCCGCATTGGCCACAAGGGTTTACAAAACCCAAAGAATGATCATACATGAAGGTTGGACTCAAAATATGAAAAGATAATCCCTTGCAAAATGAAATAACTTGTGAATCTCCAAGATAGATCCATTGGACCCAAAATTCTTGTATGATGTCCCATTAAGCTCTGCACATTTTGAAATAGGTCCACACTAAGAAATCTAGACCAGGTCGACCCCAAATGCTTTAACTATGAGTTATAGTGAAATTCTAAGAGGGATAAATTTTGGTAGACAATAACAAATGATCTAAAATCTAGATATGTGATAGATGTTGATGTGTAGATGTTATATCCTACTCCTCAAGCTGAGAAACAATAATGTAGTGAAATAAAAAATGAAATACTTAAAAAACTACCGAATGAAATGTAAGAAAAGAAATGTTTTTGGTTGATATAGGATTGCTTTACAACTAGGAATGCTCCTGCATCACCAGAGATGTTGGAGAGAGAAAAAAAAGGAGAAAAAGTAAACCCCCAACCAAACACAGGAACATGCTCCACCTCAATAGAAAATAGTGTGATTAGGAAGAGGGTAAGCTGACCAATAAATAGGGAAATAATAGCTCCCTTTAGAAGTAAGACCATCCAATTTTTCAATAAAACCTTAAGTACATCCCAGCTAGCAACATCATACCAAAGAAATTTGACCCCATCATCTTGAAAGGCTTCACAATCCATATGGGGATCAACAACAAGTAGAAAAGATTGAACTTGGAAGAAAAATATTTGAATAACACCAAAAAAGGTTGGGTCTTTAGATAATACTTTGTGTAGAGTCCCAATAGCCCATCCATCAACAAATAAATAGGATTAGGGACAAACACAACACCCTTTAACTCCTATAGCAAGGACACTAGGAAGTTAGCATCCTCCAAGAACCAACACCAAAGGTAAAAGACCACCTTCAAAAGACAAAAATCTAACCCCACCATTATCAGAAGCATCATAAAACACATGGGATTCAAACTAGATCCCTTTATGAATAAGAGCATCTAGGACTACAAAATAGGCATTGGTTGTAGCCCATCCAGCAAAAAAATAAAATACAAGGGCAACAAATGCTCCCTTAAATAACTTTAGAAAAGAGACCAGGAAACTAGCATCCTTCAAGAAGAAATCTAACCCCTTCAACAACAAAGGCTTCATAGTCCAAATAGGTCCCAACACCAAGCACAACAACATGAACTTGGAACAACAATAGTAGCCAAACCAAGCAACAACCGCAACAACAACAAAAATAAGAGCAACATTGAGAGCCAAAAAACCAAACTACTCCAAGGTTATTCAAACCAAGGAATATTAAGGGGCCACCCCCAAAAGAGAGCAAGAAACCCAACTGCACCCCACAAGCATTGAACAAGTGCCTCTAACCAACCAAAACCCACACAGGGAAAAAAAGCATAATCTCCACAAATAGCTCCAGGTGGTGGAAAGGAAATCCCCACAAGAGAGAAGGCACCAATCCAATTTCAAAGGACATAGCCATAGCCAAACATCCAAGGAAGGGGAGTGAAACCTTTCCTACACCATTGCCTGAAATAACAGCTCCAAACAATGATGCCCCAAACAAAGAAGCAGCAAAGACCTCTCCAACTCCAAACACCTCACAAGCAACACCAGACTCCAACCATAAAGAATACACAACAAAAATAAAGGCACTTCTAATTGCTCCCAACAGTAGAGCTTTGAAAAGACCCACCATGAATTGATGACCATATGGATCATCCCGAGATTCACCATCACCATCCTCAGATTCAGTAGAGTTCAAAAATCTTACCCCACCCCTTTTCTTGCCCGATGGTCCCACTCACTCAACTCACTCCATTTGCTCAACTAATAAAATATTATTAATCTAAAGGAATGTTCATGATTTTTCCATGTCATCAATAGTTCAAAGTCGCCATACTTATATTGTATTGAATAGAACACTATGAAGGAGTATAAAAATTATCTCTTGTGCTAATATCAAGACCATTCTTATGGATTGTAGGGACTATGGTAACACTCTCGTAGCCTAGGGTACTTTAACTCACCTTGTAAATGTGTGTGGTAATGCCAAGATCAACCATATATATTCCATAAATAATAAACTAAATAAATGGAATAAAACACTCTACACAAGATCAAACCTAATGACAACTAAATTCTATATAAACCTTATGTGGTTCCACCCATAGATCAACACAGTATAATAAACAGGTTCCAAACTAAACCATAAAATGTAACTCACATTGCATAATCATTGTCATGATCCAAGTGGCATCCCTTTGCATACCAATACCATCTTCTTATTTGTGTCTACAAAAAATAAAGTATCTTTTAGTGAATAGTGCACCATAATTCCAAGAATATCCCACTTGACATTTACTACACGAGAGTTACCAAAAAATTAGAAAGAAAACTAAGTATCCATTGCATCCCTAAACCAATAAAAAATATATTAAACTCATTGGATTTGTATGAGTAAGCTACATTTACAAGAGTATCAATTTTTTATCTAAACTTTTTATTTTCTAACATATCCTTAAAAAAGTTATACTAGACATTGATATGCTTGGTATAGGAAAAGTACATTAGGTTATTTATTAAATAAATTGCACTTTGACTATTATTATTGATTTTCAATGCTTTCTCCTCAAATCAATTCTAACACTTGGTCTATGTATCAAAACTAATTATTATTTGCAAGCATGTTTAGTAGCCATATACTTATCTTTAGTATTAGACAAGGTAACTATAATTTTCCTTTTTCTTATCTAGCTTATTGATCCTCCAAACAAACTTAAACATAACCACTTACCAACATGATCAATACTATCATAATGCATGTACAATAATCAAAAGTTCCTCTCAAGTACCTGAGGACCCTTTAAACATAGGTCCAACTTTATCTAAATATTAGGATTTGGAAAATCTACTAAGCCTTCACACTACTTAGGAGACTATACATGACATACATTAGGCTTCCTACAATACTAGAATAAGGAACATTGTACATGTCCTTAAAATCCTCTTGAGAATAATTATTTTATTTCAATGACAACTTAGTGGCTATATGAAAAGTTATGTTTATAGTTTTATTATATATTGCATATTGAACTTTCAAAAGATAGTTTCAACATATTTCCTTTTTTTCACCATAGGTTTATGTTATACCTATATTTATTAATTTCTATATCTAATATAATTTGTATATCCTAAATCCTTCATTTAAGATTTCAATGAAACTTGAGTTTTTAGTTCCTAATTATTTCCTTATTATTTTTAATGAGAAATATATCATCAGTATACCAAAAAAATGATTAAATGTGATAACTAACTTGTCTGTAATAAATATAATGATTAGTTTTAATCCTAGGAAACCCACCTCAAAGAAATATGGATCAAACCTTTGATCAAATTAATTATGACTACTTCAAACCATATAGAGACCTTTTCAAATACAAACTAGATTTTAGTTCCTCTTAAACTAAAAAAAATAGGATTCTTATATAAATTCCCTCTAAATTTTCATGAAAATGTGATTTTCATAATCATTTTTCATATTACAAGATTAAAATAAACAACAATGGAAAACATAAGCTAATATATTTTAGTTTATCTATAAGATAGAAAATTTTACTTAAAATATAGTCCCCTAAATAAATAATATCTTGTTTCCACAAATATTTGTTGCACCTCTCAAATATACCATTAAAATTCATTTTTTTACATCCATTCACGACTAATAGGTTTTATTATTTTAGTTAGATCAAGTAGATCCCAAGTCTCATATTTTTTTCAAGGTTGACATTTCCTCCTTCATGGCCTTCTTCCAAAACATACATACTTTCTTTAGAAGATAAATATCTCTTTAGAAATATTGGATTATCATTAGTATAAGATAGAGAAAAATTAAAACAAAAATCTAGTTCATCCTATACTAGTCTTGTTGCTTTCGCCATCTAGTGGAGATCCTTATAGGTAGTGGAGTATGAGACTCAAAAAAAAATCTCCTTCAAAATAAAATGGTTACCTTTCTTCCTAGAATTATTCATCTCCATCATTTATATCTTGTTCTTATCAACTCACCATACTTTTATTGTATTGAGTAGAACACTATGAATGGGTAGTGCAACAATAACTCTCATGATACTACCAAGACCATTCTTATTTATTTTAGTAACTATCATAACACTCCCATAGTATAGGGTACTTCAAAGAACTTTTTATATGCTCATGGTAATGCCAAGATCAATCATATAAATTCTATAATGTCACATAAACTCTATTAGTGACATAAAAGACTCTATAAATATTAAAATTAATGGTAAATATATGTTAGCTAAATTATGGTTTTAGCATGGCTTCAATTTAAGGTGTAATAAACCTTCAAACTAAACTAGTAAAAATGACACACTACATAGTACCACTCAATCTTGACCACACTACATAATCATTATTATGATCTAAGTGACACCCTTTGGATATCAACATCATAGACTTTTGTTTATGATTTAACTATTTGTTTGTGTATACAAATAAAGAATTATCTACAAGTGAGTAACACACCATAATTTCAATATTCTTCAATTTTATATTTGTTATAATATTTGTAAAAAATGAAAAGAAAACTAAGCATAGCAACAAATAAAACCATGACATCCCTACACCAACAAATTAAGTTCTCAGTAGCTTTGTAAGTGAGTTAGCTACATTTACTAGAGTATCAAATTTTTCCATTTGAACCTTTTTATTATCTACCATCACCTACACAAAATGATACTAGACATCTCTATGCTTGGTACAAGCATAATACATTAGGTTCTTTACTAAATAAGTTACACTTTGACTATTCTTATTGTTTTTCAATTTATTTCTCTTATAACCAATTGCAATACTTCATAAATGTAACAACACTTATTCTTTGTGAGCATGTGTTGCATTCATATATTTAGCTTTAGTATTGGACAAAGTATAAGTTACCTTTTACTCATCTAGCTTACTACTCCTCCAAATTGAGTTAAAATATAGCTATTTGTAGATCTTATACTATCAATATATTCATCCTAATTTGAATACAGAAAGCCCTATATATTCACCTTACCAATGTCATCAATCTCATGATAATAAATACAATAATCAAAATTTCCTTTCAAGTACCTAAAGACCCTTTTCAAATAGGTCCAGTTTTCTCTATTAGAACTTAACATAAATATACTAAGGCTTCCCACTAATTAAGAAATATATAGTTTTTTACTAGCCATGGCATACATTAGGCTTCCTACAACACTAGCATAAGGAACATTGTACATGCCCTCAAAATATTATTAAAATTAGGACATTCCTTCAAAGGGAGCTTAGTTTCTATAGGAAAAGGGATTTTATAGTTTTATTTTCATGTATGATAAACTTCTATAAAATATTTTTAATGAATTTATTTTAGCTCCACCATACTTTTTAATTAGTCCTATCTCTATTTATTCCCATACCAAATATTTTACATCTCCTAAGTCCTCCATTTCAAATTTCTTTAAAATTTGATCTTTGAGTTCCTTTATTATTCCCTTATTATTAAAAATGAGTAGGATATAATCAACATTTAAAGTAATGATTTGAATGTGATCACTAACATATTTTTAATATATATAATGATTAACTTTACTCCTAGAAAATCTAATTAAAATGTATATGAATCAAACTTTGTATGTCACATTTACGGTAACTGCAAACAATACAAGGCCCTTTTTTAACTTACAAACTAGATTTTTTTCCCCTTAACCTCAAGTTTTTCATGTTTCATAAATATTTCCTCATATAAAGGTATATGCAAGAATGCATGTTTGAAATCCATTTGTTCTATCTTAAGCTCATAATAAATTAAAATGAACATAAATCTAATAGATTTTAATTCAGTTACAAGAAAAAAAATCACTTGAAATATATTCCTTCAATTTGGAAATATCATTTTTCCAACAATATTTCTTGTACCTCTACAATGTGCCATCTATCCTAGTCTATTTTTTGTAGATACATTAATGACCAAGACATTTTCTTACTTTAACTAGATCAAATAGATCATATTAGGAAATGTGTCTCAACCTTGATCCTAATTTTAACTCTGTGAAGAATGCATTTTTTGAACTATGAAACATAGAAACACACTTTCTAAGCTATAGACTTTTTTCTTTTTTTTTTAAATGAGAACTTGTTCAACATCAATTCTATGGACACCTTTTGTGTAGATATTTTTTAGCTCTATAATTTAAAAAGGGGGCCAAAAGAACCTCTTGAATAAAAATATATGGAATTTAGTGTTGATCCTCCTACATCAAAAATAAAAAAACATATAGGACAAAAAAGATGATCTAGGGGATATTTTTCACTAAAAATTGAAGTGTCCCCAATGCTCCAGAATTTAGCACCATCAAAAAGAGATCAGAATCCTAATTCCAATGCAACTTGAACGAAGTCGAAAGGAGCCTGTATGCTCAAATTATGGTCGGTCAAACTTCAGTCAAACTAGTACCTGAGGCCATCAGAAAAGTGAAAAAAATGGTCATCTCAGAATTCATTGAAAATAGCATCAAATTGAAGAGCTCAACAACACGAACCCAACAATGTTTGTTTCGTCGAATTCTGAGTTCGTATGCCCGAGATATCACGAGTCAAAGTTGGAGTTGACTAGGGTGAACTAGTGGTATGACTGATGATGTTAGCATGATGTTAGCATAGTGACTTAGCAGGCCATATGGTATAGACATCGAGGTGGACCAATCAGCGGGTGACATGTGGCATCTAGCCATACAAACCATATGAGTGATGTGGCATGCATGTGTGGCAGGTTGGTGACGTGTCTTGGACAACATGGCGATGACTAGACTGTACAGATGAATCATGTCACGCCACGTGGCTCCTCCTTGTTTTTCCACGTGGCACCCCTCATCGGCGGCCATCAGGTTGGTTGCATAGTTGAACAAAAGTTTAGGGGATTCGACCCCGTGACCGGTCGGGGTCTGAAACCCTCGTTGGTTGTTGCACCACACACGAGCACGCCTAACACATATATAGAGGCAATTTGTTTTGTTATGTTAACCGCTAGAGGGCTGTTTTAAAACATGGTTGGTGGGGTTGGAACCACTGACCACAAGTCACACAAAACCTTTGTATACCTCCACGACCGAGTCTTTCAAGAACTTATATGGTGTTGATTATTTTTATCATGTGTTTAGGGCCAAAGCCTTAACAAATGGCTCTCTATTGTTAAAACAACAACCCCTAATCAAATAAGACCAAATGCAAAATTCCAAAGGGGGGTTGAGGATGAGCATAGGGAGGTTTCTAGGAGGTTAGGCATTTATTTTGATGGTTAAGCCTTATTAGGCTTATTTTATGTATAAAAGGAGGGGTGTAGGCTCTTAGAAGCTAGTCAGATGATACGAAGGAGGGAACACCTTGGAGATATTTTTGAAGCCATTCTTGTACGATGGAGGAGCGTCATGTCACCATGCTGAAAGGGAGTGGTTCTACAACACATTTGTAATTCTGATTTTAGAGCAATTAATCAAATCAGTCACTATGTTGAAGAGGGACCCAAAGACGTAGCCCTTTGGAAAACTTCGTTAACAAATTGCGTTCGATCTTCTATATCATTTCTCTCTTTCTTTCTTTCATCATATTATCATGTTATGATGTTTAAGTAATTATGTTATGTTAATTTGTTCATTTGAGCTTTGAATTAGCTATATTTAAACATTAAGCATTTTGTACACAATTGGCCTAGATCCTTAATCAGATCAAAAGAGTTGTAAGAGGTAGTTACACTTGTTGACCAACTTGTGACATCTGTTAAAACACATCATAAGTCTTCTTTGAATATAGATAATGAATCCAAAATATGATTCTCAATTTGGTGAGTGGCATGATGTGCTTCTAACGGGTGGAAGGAATATGCATTTTATCTTGTGAACACATCTTGTATGGGTGTTATTTTCATAACTAGGTATTTGGGTGCTAATTTTATGATGGTTTTGTAATGTCAAAAATTGTACCCCATGCAATTTCACATTTCATATGCCTTCCTCTTTAGAAAAACTAAGATAATTATGTTTTCTCAACCAAAACAAATTTTCTCACTACCTAGCATGGCCCATTCCTTGACTGTTAAGTCTAATTTTCCCATGAACTAATGAGCATCGTGAAGACGTTTGTGCGCCGCGCTCCTATCCCATGAAAATATGTGACTAAGGTGGTCATTGAGACATTACACCTACCATGTTTTGGAAATGTAACACCTCGTACAACCTGCAACCATGTCGAGAATTGCTCAGGTTGGTTGTTTGAACTAAAAAAGTCCCTCTCTTTTGCAAGAAAAGAATTCATTCTTCATTCTACATGTTTTAACTTCTCCATTCTTGCTCTCATGCTCTCTTAAAACACATAACTTTTTCTTCCTCATTGTAGTGTCAAAAAATGTACTCCTTTATATTTTCACACTATGTTCAGGTCCCTTAATAAATTGGACATAATTAAGCCTCTAATTAGCCCAATTATGCATCTACAAGACTAATTAATTACAATTTCCGAAAGGGGAATCAATATTTAATTAATGCAATTATCATTTTTAACACCCCAATTTGAATAGGTCCTAGCAATTTAGGTCAAGACCTATTCACCCTTGGGTGAATGGGTCCCCTTTAGTTGCTAAATTTAAATTTTTAATATGTTTTTGGCAGCCTTTTTATGATCCAAATTCAAATTTTAAATGTCGGCTTGTAATGTTTAATTTTTTGAAAATTAGAAAATTACCTATAAATACAAGGTCTTTTTATCAATTCAAATCCTACAAATTACATGAGAGAAAATTATAGCAAAGATTATTGTCAAAGGTGTTCAAGAGTAGATTTCTCAGACATTTGTTGTAGCATTCAAGGTCTCGAGCATCATGTCAAAGTTTTCTTTATGAATGCATGTTTTTGGAGCTAACATTGTGATGTAGGTTTCAAGCATTCAAGTCAAATTTCAAGCATCAAGATCAACATCCAATCAATCCATTTCATGCAAGATCAAGACCTTGGAGAGATGTGCTAAGTCTTAGTTCTTCGAGGATCCCAATTAAAGGGTTTGGTGAGTTGCAACATAGCAAGTGTTCATTCATCATTCCTTTCATGCTTCATTATTTCATTTCAAGGTTAATTACCAAATGGGGTTTGACAAAGGAAAACCCCCATTCACCAAAAACAAACAAATTTTTCCCTCTTGTGTGTGTTGCAGATCTTAGGTTGAAGAAGGATTAAGGACTCATCAAAAGTTCAATTTTGCAAAGTTGTCAAAGTTGTCAACATTGTCGTCATGCTATGAAAAACTCACTTTTAGAATTTAATTCCAAATTTCTGACTATGAAACCTAGAGGAATTAGGAGTACAAACCTAAGAGCAGAGGACTATAAAAGCAGATTTTGAACCCCTGTAGAAAGACCCATTTTCCCTTGGGCGAATGAGTCCCAAGGGGACACTCAACATAGGCTTTTGTGACAAGTGCATAAAATCACATCCTTCTCAAATTTGTTGAAAATTTCTAGATTTTATTAGATTAAGGTTTAAAACTGGTGTTTCATGTGTTACATTGCATTATTGCATTCATTTGGTATTTTTCATTTATCTCCCAAGAGTGCACTTCAAGTTGATTTACCTCGTCCTCAATCATAAGGAAAACAATAAGATCTTTGATCAAGGTTGACTCACCTAAGGGTTGAAATTCAATCTTGTCCTAAGGGGCCTCTTTTTCCTAATGAACTAAGGAAGATAGGTGCATCATACCCCATTCATATTGGTAAACCTATTTTCCTTTGTTTCACTCATTATATAACATTTTCTTTAGCAAGCACTAGCTTTCTGCACCTTTTTATATACACTTCTTGCAACGGGCTCATCCACGGCTTTTAGAGAAAGCTCCATTATTACAACACAAGATCTTATCACAAGGAAGTTGTCATCTCAGAGGTTCTTTTCACTCCTTTGTTGCACTAGAAAGCTTCACTTTTGGTGTTTGTATGGGGCGACTCTTCAAGAATATTTCTTTGAGTAGCATATGCTTTTCTTCATATTTTTTACATATATTATTATTACCATCTTGTCTAAGGTTTTCTATGGAGGTAGAAACACCAATAAGATGGTTTTACCGAGGAAAACTCCTAAACAACCACCCAACATTTTTCCTTGGTCGTATGTGTGTGTTGGAAGTGGTTGTCATTGATGTCAACACATAAGGTGTTTGTTGCATGTGCTTGGGAAAGATAGTTGTCATTGTTGACAACATTATGTATGGGTTTTCATTATTGTATGATGGTGTGTTGCTAAAGTTCATGGTTGGATGTCATGCCTTGTTTGATGATAATGAGAGAAGTATTGAGTATGGTTGATATTAGCAGAGTTGGTTTCATAATAATATATTAAGATGAGGATTAGAAATATTAAGATGAAGATTAGAAGTATTGTTGATGATGGAGAGATGTTGTTGATATTCTACAATATGTTCCATGCTCTCTCCTACTATTTTTGATGAAGTATATGTTGCTAAAAGAAATTCTTGGCCTTCACAAATTGTTGAAATATTTTGTGTCTGAAAGTTGCATTGAAGTTTATTTGGGAGAATGCTCTACATTCCTCTACTATTGAAGATATGGTCTTGCAGTTTGGGATTCAAAGCTACTGTTATGTGGATGTTGCACTCCTATCTTTTTTGGTTACCAGAGTTTCCAAGGATATTTAAGTAAGTTGCAAAAGGTTAGTAGTGTTGTTGGTTATTTGGACTAGTCTAAAAAATGCTTTGTATTTCTCTGCATTGATGTATTTGCTCCTATGGCCTGGTGAACATGTTCTCAATGTTTGTGCAGTGTCTCAGTTCCAATTTTATGTGTTGAAGTGGTCTACAAGTTGATCTGTTAATGTTATATCTCATGAATGATTTTTTTATGCTTCTAGGATGAAGTATTATGTTCTTGTTTGGTCTGTGGTGGTTGTTAGTGTCATGAAAGTATAGAATAAGTGTTGGTGTATGTTCAAGGAACATCCCCATGTGATTTTTATGTTAATATTTGATCTCCTTGGTACTGAATATTGTGTTGAGATGGCTTTTTGGGTTATCTGTGGATATATGGCTGAGATGGCTTGTTTTCTTGCTTGTGGTAAATGCTTAAGGGTTTATGCTAGCATATAAAGTTGTGGTATGATATATTTGGGTCTTGACCTATCTTGGTTGAGAATGCATTGATTTAATTAAATTGGAAGTATGTTTTGTGGGCCAACTAGTTATGTGCTTCATGTTTCATCTACACGTTTCTTTGTTGCCAATTTGGGTTGATGTGTGTCAACAAGTGAAGTATTTTGGATAACATTGGAAGATGCAATAAGATTGTTTTTGGTCTTCTCTATCCTTGGGATAGGACTGCAGTATGTTGTTGTGCCAACTTGTTTGAGTTTATTGTTTATCTTCCTCCTGGCCAACCTAATTGAAGTTTTGAAGAATTGTAGTGGATATAAATACACAATCATTTTAGTTGCAAATGCATGGAAGTGTGAAGAAGTGCAAAGAAGTGAGAGTGTCGAATGTATTGAATATCGAATAGAGTTTGTGCTAAAGTGTGAAGAAGAAAGATCAAATGTGCTTGAATGCCTGAGTCAACAAAGTGGATTGTTGATAAATATTGTAATTCCATATAAACTTTTTGTATCTTTCTCTGAGATATGAATCTCATTCAGTCCTTTGTATCTTTCCTGAGGAGTTGTATTTGCTCTAGCTTTGCAAGTCCTTTTGTATCTTGCTCTAAGGTGGTACGTCTTAGTTTGCAAGTCCTTTTGGTAGTGAGCCTTTATATTGTGAGTTAACTCTCACCATGGTTTTTCCCTCATTGGGTTTTCCATGTAAATCTACTATCATCTTGTGAATGTGTGTTTCTTGTTTCATTTTCATTGCTACTAATATGGTTAAGGATAGAATTGCTATATCTTTCATTGCTGAAGATTGCTAAATTTGTTGAAGGTTTAAACTACTATATCATTCTTTGCTATAAATCTATTTAAGGGTTTTGATTGGGTTAAGAAGTTAGTAGTGTGTTGTAGAGTTCAAGTTTCAGTGGGGTTTAAGTTATTGTTGATACTGATTCACCCCCATCTCAGTATTTGGTGTGTTCAATAGTGTGTAGGTGTAGGTGGGAAGATCTTTTTGAAGCAACCTTGAACACCATTGAACACCCTCGATGCAAACTTGAAACTTTCCACATTCCTTTCATATTACTTTACTTCAATATACTTACTTTAGTACCTTTAATTTTGTGTAATCATATTTTACATCCTTTTGCATCTAGAAACTTGCACAAAGTATTTATGTGTCATTCTATGACATCTCTAGTTTTTTGTCTATGCAGGACTCCATCACGTATGTTTTATCATTTGATAGTTGCATTTTCATCCTAGATAGAGAGCTCATTGAGCTATTCAAAACACCTTTATACCTTTTTCTTTTGGTTCCTAATGCCCAAAATTTTTGAATAATTTGTATTCATTAAATTTCACACTCTTCTATCCCAGTTCACTTGAGTCATGTCAACTGAGGTAGGGGAGAGATAGTTTTCCCATTGAGATCTCGTCATCTTGAGGGTGGAAAATTCCCTCCTCTACATTTTGGTGAACCTGACATGAACTCACCTTCTGGAAAAATCTTGGTCATTTTAAAATTCTAAAACTCTTCATCTTCTCCTGAGTCCTCTTGTTTCTTGGAGTTGGAAAGGATTTGCATTGTAAGTTCTCTTGTATGAAATTTACAACCTAGTCTACTACCTTTGGACATGTAGAAAGAAGAAGCTTGAGGCCTACCACACCCTCAAATAGGTATAGTCCTACTAAACTTGGTATAATATATTATGGGAATCCTGATCCTACTAGCTCTTAGTTGATATTTAGAGGTTCTTCTCCTTCAAATTCTCATCTAGGGTCTCCATCCTTTGAAGATTATGAAACTACTCTTATGGTCCCTTCGAGCAAGTTCAATCTTTAGAGGAAAGCCTTAAATAATTCAAAGATTTTCTAAACCATGGTAACCTATCTACTCAAGTTGCTCCTATTGCCAGTAATATGAGAAACTTACTTATCTCAAATAAAAATGGTCTTGAATTACTTTGTGCACTAACCAATATAGTTTAGACTCATGTACCCTTTTACATGTTAGTCTTGAGTTGACCTCATGATACCCAATCAGCTATCACTGGTACTCAGTTGAATCTTTTGATTCCTGAGGTATCCATGTATATGGTGGATACTAATCCCTCTATACCTCCCATGACTTCTACTAATAATATAAATGTTGTGTTTATACCCCCATCAACCCTAGAGTTAATGTATCTCGTACTCCTTTGGGGTATAACATTCCTCCTTCACCTAGATCCACACCTCAAATCTCTGTCACCATGGCTAATCAACCTCCACCACTCAATCCCATCGTGAAGAGCCTATTCCAAAACATGGGTCAGATGCAATCTCAACTCGCTAACTCAACTAATGTTGCCACACAATCCACTCACACTCCATATTATTGATGTATCCTTCTCACCTTAAACATCTTGAACACTCCCATGCCCCAAGGGATCTAGGTGCCGAAATTCAAAAAGTACAATGGTAAGGGAGACCCATAGACACATGCCAATTCCTTTACCACTCTATGTAGTGATTTTCTACATCAGAACCATTTGCTAGTGAAATTATTCCCATGATACCTTAATGAGTCCATGTTGGAGTGATTTTTCTCATTTCCTAACAATTCTATATTCTCTTTCGATCAACTCATAAATCAGTTCTTGCAATGGTTCCAAGTGAACATCGGCTCTAAGTTCAACATTGTTAACCTTGTCCATTGTAAGTAACAACCAAACGAGAAGTTAACTAATTTAATTTCTCATTATGAATCCATTTCTTTCCAAATATCCTATGCCCTACTTGACCATGACATTCAAAGGATGTTAATGGGTAGCTTGCAACCAACATTAAGGGAACACATTTCCCTGATGAAATTTACTTCCTTCATGCATATGTGTACTACATTGAGAGATTATCAACAAATTTTAGCTTAGTATGGGGCTTTGATCTCATCCTCATGTCTTGATTGTTTTGGGGTTATGTCTTCTTCTGGAGTTTCAAAGAGAAATAAGGCGATAACTAATGTAGTAGTTGTCTCTCAAATAAATGAAAATAATGTTGAAGTTGATGATTGAACTCCACATCACCCAAAAATCACCTGCAAGCAATTATCCTATCACAAAATAAAGATCAAAGCAACTAATTTGCTATGCAACCAAGAGAGAAAAGATTGAATCTAGAAGAGCAACTGATTTGCTATGTATTAACCTGAATGGTTTTGAATTAATTTGATTACAATGAATGTGCATTCTTATAAAAGCATGAAAAAGAAAACCCTAGATGAGGATTCCATTAGATTGTGACAAGTGTCTTTATATCATGCAATGAGACAACTAGACCCATAATTAGCCCAATCTAGTAATAAAAAATCACTTCAAAGTTTAGCTTAAGTGAACCAAAGTAATAAGGGACTTAATAATTAATTAATGAATAATTAATTATCAAGTGATTATCCTAATTACTCCAACACCCCCCCCTTAAGATCAACTTAGGGAGAAGCTATAAAACCCTGATGTAGAATGTAATGATGGATGTATGGATGGGTCCCAAATACAAGTCCTGATGAGGTACCCATGTACAAATAAATGAATCTCTCATAACTAGAGAAAAGGAGAAAATCTCATGGGAAAAAATCCTCTTCAAAAGAGAGAAATAGAAATGACTATACTAGTGAAAGAAGGATAGGAGGACGCAATGTGACCCCCCAAGGATTTTTTTTGTCACACAAGTACAATAGATGTCCCTCGTTAGGAGAGAGAAAATGAGGAAATGAATCCCCCCATAAAGAAAGAGCTCATGTGCCAATGATGAATACCTGATGATAGAATATGATCCATTGCCTGCAAACAACATTTCTCCCCTTAGGAAGAAAAAGATCCACTAGTGATTGGAGAAGCCAATCCAACAAGATGGGAGAATCAAGAATCCAAATCCAAATGGTGTGTGCCTCTAAAAACTGCTCATGTATCCACATGTTAGAAAGTAATGATGTTGATCCAAGATCCTATGAAGAGTGATGTAGAGCAAGCTGCAAAGGTGATGAAGATGGTGGGGAAATAAAATTGATGTGGCTATCAACAAAGAGGAGATGAATGTCCTCAAAGAAATACTCTAGATCTGCAATATATGACTCCACAAATAATGATATGTTTGCTAGATATGAATCCCAAGTAGCTATGTCTAGAAGATGTATGTCCTGCTACACTAAAACAATAGGGGCCAAAGATGTGGTGATGTCAAATTGATTAAGAACAATAGGAGATGATGTAGTCTCAATTTTTAGAGTGGGAACATGAAGACAAGTCTTTGAACCATCAAAAAATGCAAGGCTTGTGATATACTAAAGCTCCTCTAAAGTATCATCATCAAAGGGTATCGAATTTGTATTTGCAAGAGGGATGAGTCAATTTGCAATAGGATCCTCTAGGTATGGAGAGATATGAGGATCTCCACAGATCTCCCAAAGATGCGGCCAAAGTGTGTGGGGACATTCAATGTCTGATATAGTACACATAGTGTCAAGATCAACACTAGAACATATAACCCCTACAATATGATCTTTGATGATGCCCCATGTGGATAAACTCCTTGGTGTGTCTGGTGTAGGTATGAGCCCATATAGATAAGGTGAAAGATCAAGACACTTGAGATGTGTCAGGATGCCATTTTTCCAAGACTCATAATTATCCTTTGCTAGGATAGCCATAAAAGGATGAATAAAAAAATCCATGATAATCAAATGCAAAAATTAGAGACTAACAATCTCAGTACTAATAAATCAGATCAAATGATGTCATTCAATGCAAAAAAATCCTTTCCAAGTGCCAATATGTCCATGTAATTGACATAATTATGAAAACACAAAAAAATGAATAAAATATACCTAGGTCACAACATAATCAGGTCTTTACAAACCTATTTGATTCTAACTCAAGTATACTTCAAAACTATTAAAAGATAACTTAAACACCCTTCCAAAAATTAGATTGCTTCTTGATAACAATCCATACCCTAATTGGTATGGCTCTTCTAAATTTTGTCAATACCATCGAGTATCTAGACATGACACTATGTTGTGTGTGCCTAAGGCGCATGATTCAAGACCACACAGACAATGGTAACATATGCCTCTATAGTAAAAAGTAAACCTCTACTAAGTCTATTGCTAAACCCAACAACCAATTACAAATCTACATAGATCCCTTCCCACCTCATTCTTCCAACTTTATTACTACTTCTTCTTCTATTTCGTCTAATGATGTCACACACATGAACATGGTGTTTATCATTCCCATCTCCCCTCCAAGTTAGAAGGCTAAGATAATTAGCATATCTTTTACACCCAATGAATTGCCCTACCATGGAGAGTATCCTCCCCTATACATTCTCGCTCAGGTCAACGGTAAGATCATCACTGGTGTTATGGTTGACCCTGCTAGTAGGGTCAATGTTATTTTAATGAGGAGACACTTTTCATCAATTACCTACATAGGAAAAGATATGACAAGTGCAAGACTACCATACTTACACATGATGGTTTTTCTCTCTCCCCTTTGGGATCTATTTCTCTTTTGGTCCTTGTTAGACCTAAATCTATCTCTATGACTTTTGTTGTGATATTGGAGTCTGACTTGTTCAAGGTGAAGTTAGGCATTCCTTGGTTAGTTTCTATGAATGTAGTCACTTTGATTGTCCATAAGTGTCTAAAATTTCCTCATGAGGGCATGATACAAACTATCTAGAATGATGGGTACAAACCATTGGTGTCATCTGGGGGTTTCTCTCTTGACCATTTTTGGCTTGCTCTGGTGGGACCCACATTGCCTCGAGGTGACTTGTTATATAAATCATATTACAGATACAAGATCGGGAGCTCAACACCTGACTCAATCCCACCTCCTCCTTTTTCTTATCCAATCCCCTCTTAGATTGCTCCTGTGCAACAACATGCTTCATCTTCTAAGCCTTCTTTATTAGGGGATAAAGATAAGTGTTACCTAATTTTTCTTCCAACTCATTCAGGTAGAGTTGAGTTTGTGTTTACAATTAAAAATAAAAGGTATACATTCTACTCTACTATGTTATATCCATATGCATGAAGGAAATTATCAAAAGACTGCATTATTACATTATGCAAATGCATACAACATAGAAGAGAGTGAACAATTGTTGCAAAAAGTAGTCTTTATTGATAATAATAAGTGTATAGTGTCCCACACAAGTTGTGGGACTGACTATTTTAATGCAGTAAAAGAAATAGACTATACATTTATAGATACATGAAAGTAAAAATGCATATGGAAAGAAAGGGGATCTGTCATTTCCTAAATGACGAATCCCAGTTGAGTTGAATTGTTGCATCTGCTTCAGTTCTCCCGCTTGTCTAGCTTCCATAAGTTGCCTCCAGTTCTCCAAGGTTTCCTGCATGTGTGAGGAAAAGTTTGTTAGAGCTCGAGATCACTAATCATTACATATGCAAACATCTAAAAACATATAGCCTAGTCCTCATAAAGCATTGAAATATTCTGCATATCATAGATGTCCAGGAAAACATAAAGGTTATCATAAACGTCTATCATATGCTCTGTTTTATCTAACATGTTTGTTCATTGTGCAGGTATAGGTGAAATTTTCATTGTTGAATTATCTGCATTTGATATTATAGCATGTGGAGTGAAATGGGATCCCACAAGGGTTGAACCCAGCATGTTGCCCTCTTGTTTTGAAGAGGGATGAGAATGTAAGAGAATCACATTTTTCAATTCTGAACATATATTTTATCATTTATGATAGTGGGTTAGTTGACTTCGCTATCATAAATGACAAAATATTTGCTCAACATGAACAACCAAGCTTTCATGAAAGTAGGAGTAGCAAGACATGGACATTCATATGATGAAGGAGAAAAGATGTCATTGGCATTTAGCACAAATTTTTATCCCCAAGTGTAAAGAGACATCATTAGATGAATGCACATGGCAGTCAAGTTACAATAGACTCAGTGCATTTTCAATGTTTTGAAAGTTTTATTGACATTTCATCAAAAAATTTGCCAAAATTATGAGAGTGGTGCTAGGTCTGTTATACAGCTTAGGGTCCATGTTATGTGTAAGGTTACAAGGTCTCTTTGAATTCAAGAGATGAGATTGCCCACATTTATAGATTGTGTTGTCAACATTAACCTAAATTATGTGATAATAGTGAAGGTCTCCATATAAATGTATGAACTCTTGTGATGAACAAATAGCAGAGACAAGTATGACAGTAGTTTTGAATGCATAGTGAGATAGAGGCACAAAGGTAGTGCTAAAGAAGCATTCATGGTATTAAAGGAAAGGCAGTGATAGAGGTATAAGGGTTCAATATGGAGGTCAAGAGTGCAAGTTAACATGCTTGAGAGGTACTTGAGGACACCAAGAACACAAACCTGCTAAGATAGTAATATAGTGGCTTGGAAATGACAATCACATGAACTTTGAAGATTCGTGTGATAGAGAAAGGCCATGAAGCATGTCAATCTTGAACAAGTTAATAGAGAACATGATGATCAGAGGTCTACTAGAAAGCAAGGAAAAATATAAGTTCTATGGAAAGTTAAGCATGTGACAGATGAACAATAGAGGAGTATTCAAAGGGGCAGTGAAGAAAAGATAAGAGCAAAGGCCAATCTAAGAGCATACACAACACAATGGTCAATCATATCGAACAATGATGAAGAATTAATGGTAGACCTTTAATCACCAATGCTCTATCACCTTGAGTGGACAAAGGGAAAGAAGGCCACAGGTCTGACATAAATAAGTAAATAAGTAAGTCATATAGTACACTATGATATCCATGCCACAAAATTTCATGCTACAAACCTGTTCATAGTAGAAGGACGAGTCAACAATGTAGGCAAGCAAGAAACTTACCACAAACATGGCAGAGGCCAAACAAGAAGTATGAGGTCTAGTCAAAAGACACGCAACATGAAGAATCAATGACCAAGATGGTAAGGATAAAGAAGCACAAAAACCCTAGGAGCATCAAGAAAATAGAGATGAGGTTGAGCGTCAAAATGAGAGAAAAGAACAAAACTTTTATCATCTACAAGGATATAGGCGAAGCCTTGAGATGGAGAAGTTTTCCATTTCACCTAGAAAATTTAGGGAATCCAAAGCCATTTAATGGCTTATAGAGAAATGCACATAGGTAATGATGTTGATTATGTAGGAAAACTAGTACAATGACAAAGCCATGGTTATCCTCGTGTTTCTTCAGAAGTGTCAAGGTGAAGGCTCGGGGCCGAGCATGTGAATATTTAACAAATGAAAATGGAACCTTCAAAATCTTAGCAGGCAACTATAGAAAATAAATGGTAAAGCCATGACTTGCTTATTATAAGCATTATCTGTGGAAAAGAACAAATGAACCCTCAACCAGGTAGAAAATCTGAAACTCAAAATGCAAAGAATAAAGCCATTGATACCTGCAAGAAAGTGAAATCATTGCCATGGAGTACATAAAACTCTTTTTTTGCAAAATGTCAAGTGAATAATGCATACAAAACATAGAAGATTCATCATTTCTTTTGCATATGAACAGGAAATGCTTAGAAACCAAGCAAGGAATGTATGAGTTACACACAAAAGCAAGGAACATCCATCATTTTGCATAGTAAGATAAAAAAAAAAGAGGTATTCATGGTTCTTGACATGGAATGCAAAATGTATGCATTAGAGAGCTTACCTGGACCTTTTGGTTTATTTTTCACAAGAAAATGCCTTCAAAATACGCCATGAGAGTGCAAGAGAAGTCATGGAAGAAACCCTATGCCATCCAAGGAGTTTTCTACAAATTGCAAAGATAGAATGAATGCCTTCACAGACTTTTTGCATCACTTTTGTTTCTAGGGTTTTAACCCTAATGAATACTGATGGGTAAAAGATATTTTTACCTTTTATTTAAAATTTTTGCAATGTAACTAATGCCCTTGAGTTTTTCCCTTTGTATATGCTAATGTATGTCTTTAAGACTCTTTTGCATTTGTTTCTCATAAGGGTCGAGTTAAGACCTTTTTTGATTTTGCATTCACTTTGAAATGTAAAGCATTTGACTAAGTGATGTGTTATAAATCACCTAGTTAAGTGCTATTTTTAATGCAAAAATAAGCATTATGCCTTGTAAATGCTTTAAAGGGATATAGTTAAGCTTTGATGCTTTTGCAAGCATCTAGGGAATGGTTGAAGCAATTGGTCGACCAAGGGAGATGTAGGGCAGTTTACTCACCTTTTGGAGGGAATGAGGGAATATAGGAGTTAGTTTCTCATGCCTTCATGATGTATTTGGTCAAATTTGACCTTGTCAGCACTTTGGAGCCTTCTTGGAGGAGATATAGGAGCTATATTTTTGGCTTTATTGTTGCATACGACCAAGAAGGTTCTAGGTCATATTTTGGTGGATCTTGGAGGAGGATGGTTATAGTCACTTGTTGACTCATTTTGTACTCAGTTCTGATTATGCTCTACTTTTACTTAGTGACTTTTTTGGAGTCCTTTGGAGAGATATTACATATTTTATAACTCTTTTGGACATGTATACCAATTCATACCTTGATGATTAATGGGGATAAGTAGTTTGACCTTCTTAGTTTTATGTTTCATTGTATGCATTTGGATGATTTGATGCAACTACTTGTGAATTTTATCATTCCTAGTTTTGTGTCTCATTAGTGGCATCTTTAAACAGAAAGTATATGCAGTTGTAGGTTGTAAGTTGTGTTGTGTTGCAGGTGTTTCAAGTTTTGAAAGTTTTATTTCCTCCTAGGAGTGTGCATTGTAGCCTTCTTACAAAATACTAATGCAAAACATATCAATATTGAGTTGTGTTCATCAAGCTTATAGTTGATAACCTATGTATGCAAGTTGTCTGCAAGTCTAGTAAGTGTTTTGGTGCATCACCTTCCTTAAAATTTTAGTTTTTTAGCTTATGTTATCTTCTTTCCCATTTTCCTTGGAAAATCATTAGATTAGTTTAGGTGATTATCATTTAGGAGCCAACCTTATATAGAGGTCCATTCCAAGTTTAGGTAACCTACAGCCTAGTAATGTTCCCATGTTTCTCCAAAGTGCTAAGTTTTGCAACTTAGCAAGGGTGCAACTTTGAGAGTTAAGCACACTCCCTTGAGTAGACCCTCTCATTCTTCCAAGACCTCACAACCTCTGGTGGTGCCTTATGTTCCTTCAATTGTGCCTAGTAGAGGAAAAGGAAAGCCCCCAACGTTGACAAAGTTGAAACCCCATGTCTTTGAATTTTTTATTCTTCCTGACATCCCTCACCCTACTATATATAGTAAGGGTGAGTAGTCCTCTTTTTTCAGTCCTTCATGTGTGGTTCTGATATCTTGACCCCTAAGGGTCCCTCTTGTTCCTCCCCTTTCCCAGAAAAAACAAGGAGGAAAGGCACCCATAGTTGAGGTTAAGGATCCTATGCCCCCTAGCCTCTCTAGCCTCTCATGTGGAGCTTGTCCTTCCACTGGTAACAACCGTGAAGGAAACTTCACCCATCATCCTAACACCTTCTCAGGCTCTTGTTCCTAGTACCCATCTCTGTCGGAACCAACTTATGCATAAGTGTAAGTGTAGTCGACATGTGATGGCAAAGGAATGCAGTGCTACATAGAAAGTCACAGATAAGTCTTCTATCTCGATTCCTCCATCTTCTTCTCTTTCTACTCCTACTTTTGTCCTGCTTTTGGTCTCTTCAAGAGACATGGATTAAGCTCACCCCAAGATCTTCCAAAAACTAGAATTTTCACTATAACTCCAAGAGATCCAAAACCATTCTCAAACATCCTGAAACTATATACATGAAATATAACTTAAAGTATAAGAAAGTAAATGTCCATATGTAAATGTCAACTATCAGAGAAAGACAAAGACAAAGACACAACCAAAGAAAAAAAGAAACTCTTCAACAAAATGCATTCTAAAAACTCAACATTCACTTTTGGCACTCACCAATGCATTTTATTTTGTGCTCGCCAAATTTTTCATTTCATTTGATGCTTGCCAAATTTTTCATTTCATTTGGCGCTCGCCAAATTTTTCATTTCATTTGGTGCTCGCAAAAATTTTGCATCTCATTTGGTGCTCACCAAATTTTGCATCTCTTTTGCCGCTCACCAAATTTTGCATCTCATTTGGCAAGCACCAAATTTGGCACTTGCCAAATTGATTGCATTGGGAGATACCAACCCAAAGGATTGGATTTTAGGGTTGGAAAACCATTTCATGTCAAGGACATGATTTTTTGAAAGGGTAACAAAATTTCACACATTTTTGGATGTGCTCTCCATCAAGTTTGCACGTGTTTCAATGCAAATTTATAAAAATATTATGATGATGTTAGGCTCTCTCTTAGCTATCTAACCATATATTTTTTAATGTTTTGATTATGTTAAGGTTTTCATATATAACTTCTCTTGTTAGTACCTTTGTTTTTTGTCAAAAACCAACATGTGTTAGTTTGGGTATAGATATTTATCATTCATTAAATTTTGAAACAAATTACATTTTTAGAAACTAGACTCCATTCTACACGTAATGAAAAAAATGATTTTTGATTCGTTTTCAATTTTTTAGGGGGGAGCATGCTTAAATTTTAGCTTTTCAGGACGTTTCCACTTCGAAAATTAGTAAAATATTATATACTCATTAAAAAATTCACCAAAAAATATGGCATAAACTACATGGTGTTAGCTAATTTCTCACCATAGTGATTTTTGAAATTCTAAAAAATGTCAACTTTTTAGGGGGGGCACAACAGACGTTATGCTTTTTTTTGGATAAAAAGGACCACTTTGTGTGGCCCCCCTTTTTCAAACCCTTAATCTTCATTATTTTAAAAAAATAATTAGTAGTTTAGAAAGTAGATTCAGAGCACTACAACTCTTGTTCTTATTGCATCTTCAAATTTTGAGTGTAACTATCTTCATTTTCTCATGAACATCAAACTTTACTGATTTCAGAAAAAATGTGGCATTTTAAGAGCCATTTTTGTGTCACAACTTGGTGTACATACCCATGTGCTGTAGTTGTTTGGAGCATATTACATCATCTTTGTGCACTAGTAGGATTTGGCATTTGATCTTTTCCAAATGATTGTTGATTTTCACGTTTTCTTTGGGAGCTCCTTGAATTTGTGAACATAGAAAAATAGTTTGAAAAATGATGTCAGAGTAAAATCTTAGCATTTGTGTTTCTAGATGAACATTATGGTTTGAAAAAACAACCATACATCTACTTTTCCATATATTAAACAAAAAAAAATTGCCTCATAGAATCAACAATAATAAAATTTATAGGCCCAAGCCAAAAATGGCTTCTTTCCACCCTAAAACATGCTAAAAAATAGTTGGAAGATAAACAAAAACAACTTTCCATTTTCCTTTTGTCAAAGAGCAATCCCAAAAGATATGTTTCAAACTCTCAATGTGCTTACAAAATTGAAACAGTCTACATTACTTGACATAAATGTAGTATCCGTTATGCATTCCCTTAAAATGACAAGGCGTTTATCTTAATAATTAAAGTTGTCTTTGTCATTTGCTCTTTCTACAATCTTTATTAAAAAAAATTCTTAATTTTGTTGTTTATATATGCCTTTTTCAAAAGAATTAATTAGTAAATTTTATATTGGGATTCTATTTTTGAATTATGAGGTTTTGCTTTTGGGACTCTAATTCTAGATAATTTGTTTTTCAATTGTTTTGAGTTGTAACTTTTTTTTTTTTCATTCTTTCTTTTTTGTATCTTTTCTCACATGATATCCTCTTTATAGTTATTGTTCTTGAGTGCATCTACAACATACTCTTAATTGTATTCTTTCCATTTCTTCTTAAGCATTGTAAATTTTGTTTTTAGTGTTATTTGTAATCAATATACATTTTTGCATCATCTTCTAGTGAAATTGAATGGTTCTAAATGAATCCACCAAAGATTGAATCTTATTGAGTGCAAGGTCTCAACACCATAAGCAATGAGATTAGGATTGTGCCCTAGTCAAACTCTTGGCCAAAGAGGTTTTAGCCTAGGACTCATGCTCCCATATTAGATAACTAAATGATTATGTGGGTTTGATATAAATGTTGGCAAAACAAGGACAAACAACTGAGAGGGGGGGTGAATTAGTTGTCACAAAATATTTAAACTTTTTCAAACTTAACTTAATCTCAGATCTGATGAATGAACAGTAAACCATGAACAAACAACACATCAGAAGCACAAAGAACACCAAGATTTTTTACGTGGAAACCTTGTTAGGGGGAAAACCACGGTGGATGTTAGTCCACAATATTATACCCTGTTAAAAGTATAATAAAAATAATGGGAATGCACATGCATTCAAGCACACTGCCTAGAGCTCACTGGTCAAATACAAGAGGGCTCACTGCCCAACAATACATAGCAATACAGATTAGATCCATAGGGTATGAACTGAGGAAATAACTTCTTCACAAGCCTGATTACAATTCTAGTTAAGCACAGAAAAACCTTCTTCACACTTCGCTCAAACTTCTTCTCACTCTACTCTACAATCGAATGATTTGGACACTTTTCAAACATCTTCACTTTCTTTGGCATACATTCGCTCTTATGCACACACTAACTTCACTCAAGCAATCGCTCTTATATATCCACAACATGGAATTACATCAACAACCTAGTTGACCAGAAATATAAAACATATTTTCAATGTCGACCCAATTTTTTACAAATAAACTTTCAATGTGGATCAAACACTGTCGGCTAATATCATGATGTGACCCAAAAAAATATCCTCAAGCACACCAAACATTCAAAATTAAATCTTCAAGGATCCGCAACACGCCACAACCATCATGTCGACCAAGAACATGAAAACCCGAACATATCGAGAAAAATCTTCAACCATGAGCACACCGATCAATGCAGACGTGCAACAAAGGTAGAGCATGATCTAGAAGCATCCATGAGCACCAAAAAACAATAGAGAAACATCCACAACAACTAGAATTACCAAAATTATACCAGCTTTAATCAAGAACATTAACAGAGACCATAAAGACACTGTCAGAACACAAATATTCATAATTCGAACAAATCTTCACGTGAACCTATGAAACTTCCAGTGGATGGACTAGATACACTCAACAATAAACCATTTATTCCACAATAGTTGATCTTCAACATACAAAACAAGACACCTTCATGACCTTCACAGTTCCACTAAGAACCTGAAACTCTTTCTTTAACAATTTTCTCAATATCCTCGACATATACAACCTTCAATACAATAATGCTAATAGTGTTGAAATAAATGACAACCACATATCAACAATACAACCACAACATCCAACAATCTCCCCCTTTGGCATTGATGGCAACACATGATGTGAAAAACACCATCAACCCAACTCTCAATCAACACTTAGCCCCCCTTAGATTTTGACTCTTCTTCCTTGACTTCTTCTGCATGATCTTCTCCCCACAAGACTCTTTACTTTAGATAAGCAACAGTTTTTCACATGACTCTTCTCCCCCTTTGACATCAATGGAAAAGATAAGCATTATCTTCCCACATACAAGCTCTGAACCACATATCTGCACATCTGATACTCCCCCTGAGTAGCAACCACGTAAACATCAATCCGGATAAGGAAATATCCATGAAGCACATGGATTGATGCAAGTAAATGCATCTTTAGTTCAAATCAGGAGGAGTAATCACCCCTAGCATCCTTCTGAGATACTCAAAAGTATCCTTTGGCAATGGCTTAGTGAAAATGTTTGCAATCTATTCTTTGGTAGGCACATACTCCAGTCTGACTTCTCTCTCACTCACTTTTTCTCTTAAGAAGTGAAACTTGATTGATATATGCTTGGTCTTAGAGTGTAGCAACAGATTCTTTGATATGTTAATTGCACTTGAGTTGTCATAGTATATGGAAATAGGTTCATAATATACTACTCTGATATCTTTCAACATTTGTTTCATCCACATCACTTAAGTACAGTTGTTTGCAACAATAATTTATTATGCTTCAACAGTAGATAGAGAAATGGAATTCTGCTTTTTGCTCAACCAAGACACCAGCTTCTTCCCTAGGAAGAAGGCACCACCACTAGTACTCTTCCTATCATCTACATCTCCTACCCAATCCACATCAGTATATGCATTCAAAGTAATATTATCATCCTTAGGATACCAAAGCCCAAAATCAACTATTCCTTTTACATACCTAAAGATTCTCTTAACATCATTCACATGAGACTCTTTTGGATCAGCCTAAAATCTAGCAACCATACATACAAAATTCATAATGTCTGGTCTGGTCTGAGTTAAATAGAGCAATCCACCAATCATTGACCTATATCTTGTTTGATTTGCCTTAGGAGAATCATCATTTTGTGTCAACTTACATCTAGTTACCATGGGAATACCAACAGGTTTTGAGTCATCCATGCCAAACTTCTTCAACAATTCTCTCACATATTTGGACTAAAATATGAAGATCCCCTTGTCTAACTGGGTAACTTGCAATCCTAGAAAGAACTTCATCTCTCTAATCATACTCATCTCAAATTCACTCTTCATTTCATTAGAAAACTTCATAAATAGATTATCATCTCCTCCAAAAATAATGTCATCAACAAAGACCTCAATAATTAGTTCTTTATCATGATCCAATTTGAAATATAAGTTGTTGTCAGCAATACATTTATTGAATCCAAGCTTCAGTAAGTATTTGTCCAATCTAGCATACTAGGCTCTGGGGGCTTGCTTGAGTCCATACAAAGCTTTCTTCAATCGGAAAACCATGTCTTCTTTGCCAGTCAGTTAAAATCCATCAAGTTGTTCAATGTGTACTTCTTCTAACTCACCATTCAGAAAAGCTGACTTCACATCCATTTGATAGACTTATAATTTTATATGCAACATAAGCAAGAAATAACCTTACAGCTTCAATTCTGGCAATAGGGGCAAAGGTTTTTTCAAAATCAATACCTTCCATTTGTGAATACCCTTTACAAACCAGTCTTGTTTTATTCCAGACCACTTCACCTTGTTCATTTAGCTTATTCTGAAAGACCCATTTAGTACCAATCACATTCTTATCTTTAGGTCTGGGAACAAGTATCCATGTATCATTCTTTTCAATCTGCATTAGTTCTTCCTTCATAGCTTCCATTCAGTGTTCATCATTGTAGGCTTCTTTGACATATTTAGGTTCAATCTTGGAAATCAGGCAATACTCTTATGTAATCTTTCTTCTAGTTTGCACTTCTTTATTCTTGTCTCCTATAATTTGATTTTCAGAATGATTTAGCTTTACATACCTCAGAGTTTTAAGATTCTCTTGAACTTCTGATTCTTCTGTTCTTTCTTTTGCACTTGCACTTGTCTCTACTTCCTGACTATCTTGATTTACCAAAATAAATTGAAGTTGTCTTACCGAAACATATGGTACAATTTGAAGTTGATTTTGTGTCTGAACATTCTTCCCTTTGTTTGTATTGTCTTCATCTGAATCATATCCACAATATCTGGATGATCTAGTAGAATCCTCATCAACTCTGACATTTGCACTCTCAACCATTTTTCTCAGTCTTCTGTTATAGCACCGATAGGCCTTGCTTCTAGTAGAGTAACCTAGAAAGATTCCTTCATTGCTTTTTGCATCAAACTTGCTTATATCGTCATCTCTCTTGATGTAACACTTGCTTCCAAAGATCTTGAAGTATTTAACAGTAGGATTATAACCAAACCATAGTTCAAAAGGAGTCTTACTAGAATTACCATTTACATTTACCCGGTTCAAAGTGTACACAACAATGCTTACAACTTCACTCTAGTAGATGTGAGACACATTTCTTTCAATCATCATTGTTCTAGCAACATCCAGAATTGTTCTGTTCTTCCTTTCTGCAACACCATTTTGTTGAGGGGTTCGGGGAGCAGATAACTGTCTTCTGATTCCATGCTCTTCATAGAAAGAATTAAACTCCTTGGAGGTGAAATCACCACCTCTGTTTGACCTTAAGCATTTGATTTTCAAACCTTTCTCATTTTCTGCCATAGCTTTGAAACTTTTGAACTTTTCTAATGCTTCACATTTTTCTCTTAAGAAAGCAACCCATATCATTCTAGAATAATCATCAATAAGCAACATAAAGTACCTGTCTCCATGAAGACTTTTGACTCTGGAGGGACCGCATAGATCAGTATGCACTAGCTCTAGTAATCCATTTGAATGATGTTGTTTGCTCTAAAAAAAGACTCTAGTTTGTTTTCCCATCTGACACTCCTTGCAAATTGTGTTAGTAGGCTTCACTAGCTTAGGTAAATCTCTTATTGCTTGAGTGGAGCTTACTTTGACTATGTTATCAAAATTCACATGACACAGCCTTCTATTCCACAACCAAATTTCATCTACTTGAGCAATTAAACAACTTTCACTGGCAGCATTCAGGTGAAAAACATTACCTTTTGTCTGTTTACCTGAAGCAATTATATTTCTAGAACTTCCATATATCCTGCATCATCCATCTTTGAATTGAAGATCATAACCTTTGTCCACCATCTTTCCAACACTCAATAGGTTGTGCTTCAAGCCTTCGACATAAAGAACATCATCAGTGTTATGCTTACCACTAAGACAAATAGATCCTCTGCCACGAATCACACAAGCATTGTTATCTCCAAATCTTACAATCCCACCATCATACTTCTCTAGACTTACAAATTTGCTTTTGTCACTAGTCATATGATGTGAGCATCCATTGTCAATGACCCACTCATCCTTTTCTTCAATTCGGGCTGCAAGAGCTTTCTCAACTTTAGCAAATTCAATAGCCACATGACTATTTTCCTTGATAGCAATGAAAACCCAATCATCTTCATTTTCATTTTCTTTATTAGACTCTTCATCAGTCATACCTTCTTCAGCAAAATGACATTTTTCTTGGAATCTAGATTTGTAAGGCTTAGATCTAGGAACTCTTTTAGGACACCTTGATGCAAAATGACCTATTTTGCTGCAAGAAAAACATTTGATAGAAAACTTTCCTTTATACTTACCTTGTCTTCTACCTTCTTTCTTCACAATCAGTGCTTCCAACTCTTCTACCTCTCTTTCTTCATCTTCAAGTTGTTTCATTTCTTCCTCATACTTGAATGTCTTTCTAGAACTCTCTCTCGGATCATATCTTTGCTTGTTTCTTCCAGATATAGTAGCCTTGAATGCAGTTTCAGTCTTAGGAGCAGATTCACCAAATTTGCTCAACTCAAAAGCAACAAGTTTACCAATCAGTGTATCTCTTGTCACATTCCTCAATGATTTGGTTTCTTCAATAGCATGAGCCTTTGATTTGTAGGAGGGAGGCAATGATCTGAGCACTTTAGCCACAATTTCTTCCTCTTCTAGGTTACCACCAACACATCTAATACCCATCACTTATTTCATTTACTTTTTGCATAAAATAAGAAATATTTTCATCTTCACCCATCTTCAAATTTTTCATACTTGCCTTTCAAACTCTGTAGCTTAGCCATCTTCACATGTACATCTCCTTCATACAAAGTTTCTAGCTTCATCCACATCTCATGAGCTATCTTCAGACCTATCACATTTGTCATTTCCGAATCTGTTAGAGCACTCAACAAAGCTTCCATAGCCTTGAAATTATTCTCAACCTCTTTAATCTCATCGGTAGTGGAAGGACCATTCTGAGAAATAACATATTTGTTCTTTGTAATCTTCCAGAAGGGTTCACCAATACACCTCAAATGACACTCCATCCTAGTTTTCCACAATGAGTAGTTTGTTCCACCGAATCTAGGACTATCCTTCTTGTATGATGCCATCTCATATCACCTCAAGCTTTTAAACTTCTTCAAAGGAACCTGCTCTGATACCAATTGTTGGAAAAACAAGGACAAACAACTGAGGGGGGGGTGAATCAGTTGTCACAAAATATTTAAACTTTTTTAAACTTAACTTAATCTCAGATTTGATGAATGAACAACAAACCATGAACACACAACACATCAGAAGCACAAAGAACACCAAGATTTTTTACGTGGAAACCCTGTTAGGGGAAAAACCACATGGATGTTAGTTCACAATATTATACCCTGTTAAAAGTATAAGAAAAATAATGGGAATGCACATGCATTCAGGCACACTGCCTAGAGCTCACTGCTCAAATACAAGAGGGCTCATTGCCCAACAATACACATCAATACAGATTAGATCCATAGGGTATGAACTGAGGAAATAACTTCTTCACAAGCCTAATTACAGTTCCAGTTAAGCACATAAAAACCTTCTTCACACTTCGCTCAAACTTCTTCTCACTTTGCTATGCAATCAAATGATTTGGACACTATTCACACATTTGCACTTTCTTTGGCATACATTCCCTCTTATACACACACTAACTTCACTCAAACAATCGCTCTTATATCTCCACAACATGGAATTACATCAACAACCTAGTCGACCATAAATATAAAACATATTTTCAATGTCGACCCAAATTTTTACAAATAAAATTTCCATGTGGATCAAACACCATTGGCTAATATCATTATGCAACCCAAAACAATATCCTCGAGCGCACCAAACATTCAAAATTAAATCTTCAAGGATCCGCAACACGCCACAACCATCATGTCGGCCAAGAACATGAAAACCCAAACATACCGAGAAAAATCTTCGACCATGAGCACATCGATCAATGCGGACGTGCAACAAAGATAGAGAATGATCTAGAAACATCCACGAGCACCAAGAAACAATAGAGAAACATCCGCAACAACTAGAATTACCAGAATTATACCAGCTTTAATCAAGAACACTAACAAAGACCATAGAGACACTATCAAAACACAGATCTTCATAATTCAAACAAATCTTCACGCGGACCTCAGAAACTTCCGGTGGATGGACTAGATACACTCAACAATAAACCCTTTAGTCCACAACAGTTGATCTTCAACGTACAAAACAAGACACCTTCATGACCTTCATAGTTCCACTGGGAACCTAGAACTCTTTCTTTAACAATTTTCTCAATATCCTCGACATATACAACCTTCAATACAATAATGCTAATAGTGTTGACATCAATGACAACCACATATCAACAATACAACCACAACATCCACCAATAAAATAAAATAAAATTATATTAAGTTCATTAATGTGAATAAACAATTTATTTTCATAACTTTCTATAGCTTTATTGTTATTTATATTATTCCCTAAAATTAGTTTTCATATCTCACAACCTTCATGGTGAGCAAACCCCTCTCTATCATCACGAGTTTTAAGCGCTGATCCATGATACACCCAAGGAAAGCTAATTGGCTACGGTCACTAATAAGCAGGATAAGCGTCTCCATTGTTGTAGAATACTCTAGATGCTTCATTATGCTAACTCCCAAGCCAGACTTAAAATGTGGCTCAATTGTGTGAAATCATTCCAAATTCAGTTGAATCTCTTAGCAAGGTAGGGAGTAATGAACCACATGAGTTCAGTGTAAAATCAATCATGACTCTTCAAGCCAAGGCTTACGAAGAATGACATACCTGCGAATGCCATCTAAACGAGGTAAATGCAAACTCATGTGGACATTGACACGTCCAACCTTGGGTTTGCTTCAGATGTCTACATGGCTTGCAAGAATGCATACCACCGGTAATTGAAGGCTTTGGTGTGAAGTCCAATCACCCCAACACAAACAAAAATCAATGGTCCCCAATGACAATTGGATGAAAGGGACCCACACTCATAATCATTTCGTCGGGAGTTACCACCCCATAATTTGGTAATACTTACCCACAAAAAAAGAAAAGAAAAGGGTTTTCATATTGATTAATTGGTGATGAAAAAATTGTACCTATCATTGTCATGTCAATCTATCACTGTCATCTTGAGACTATAAATCTTGGAAATAGAAACCTAATTACATGCTAACAAACACTTAACACAATTCACACTAAAACCTTCTTATCATAGCATCTTCTTTAATATGCTTTAATACTTTAATATTAACTCAAACTTGTGAAAAATAATTATAATCAAAATTACCGGATTTATAATAATATAATTAAAATAAAGTAATTATTTCTATCATATGTCTTCAATACCACAATAGATGTAACTATAATTAAATAAAATTACATTAAGTTCATTATTGTACATAAATGATTTCTTTTCATAACTTTCTATAGCTTTATTGATATTTATATTATTCCCTAAAATTAGTTTTCATACTTAGTGATGAAAAAATTGCACCTATATTGTCATGTCAATCTATCAGCATCATCTCGAGACTATAAATCTTGGAAATCGAAACCTAATTACATGTGACAAACACTAAACACTTAACACTGGCTCACACTAAAGCCTTCTTATCATATCAACTTTTTAAATATACTTTAATGCTTTAATATTATCTCAAACTTGTCTTCAATATGAATTAGATGTAACTATAATTGTTGTAAGAAATATTATTATGGAATAAAATTAAAAAACTCTTAACGTCCCCTAGATTTGTTTAATGAATACTATGTTATTATACGAGACACCAATCAAAACAGTCGTGGGCTTAACCTTGGGGAAAACTCTATGGTTAAGCGCGCTCGAGCTGGAGCAATACTAGGATGGGTGACCTCCCGGGACGTCCAATGCTTCACCTCTGTGAGCATCACCTAGATGCAATGAGTGCTGAGTGGACCATTCATTATCATGAGAGATGGGTTCTTGTGAACCACTACTCATGAAACTCGGGTCAATGAGTTTGACTCGAAAACTACACAGTTGAATTCTGATAGCAATATCATAGTTTGACACGCTGTGGAAAACACCTCCTACTTATCAGTCGTGGTCTATTTGACTATAGCCACCGTGGCACCGAATGCCTGCCAGCCTAGCAGAAGTGTATCTATGTGAATCCAGAAACGCGCGTAGAACATGAGTATTCTACGTTCCCGACTACATGCCTGGAATACAAACTATTTTAGCTTTTAGGCAGCCTTACATTCTGTGGAAATAATCCTGTCTTACTGTTGGTGACAGCCAACAATGGAGAAGAAGTCGAATGCTCCGTTCAGTGGCATCATCAGTGATATCAAAGGAAGGCTGCCCTGCTATAAACAGGATTGGATCGGTGGATTTACAGCAGGATTCAGGTGCTAACAGTCACCCTCTCTAGCTTAAACTAATTCCATTTGATGGGTTATGCTAAAAATGTATTTTGTTTAATGAATATGTGCAGAATATTGGCTCCCACTGCATATATTTTTTTCGCTTCAGCTCTTCCTGTCATAGCCTTTGGGGAGCAACTTGGCAGAGATACAGGTAGTGTTTCAAACACATTGTGTCAAGTTAAATTTTTGTTTGAGTAAAAGGGGATTTTGAAATGCGTGTGGTTAAGGAGATTCTTTTGTTTAAATGAAGATTGGGTTTTGAAGTGGGTGTGGTTAATTTAAATTTTTTGTTTCAATAAAGTCTGGGTTTTGAAATGGGTGTGGTTTGCATTGTAGATGGGACATTGTCTGCTGTGCAAACACTGGCTTCTACAGCTTTGTGTGGGATAATACACTCCATTTTAGGCGGCCAGCCATTGCTGATTTTGGGTGTTGCAGAGCCTACAGTCCTCATGTATACCTACATGTATAACTTTGCAAAGGGAAGAAGTGCTCTAGGACAGCGCCTGTTTCTGGCATGGGCAGGATGGTATGCATCACAAAACCTTTAATACCTGTTTATCAACATAAATATGCAAAATCCGGATAGGTTTGGAGTAATTCAATCTATAGGGATTTGAAATTTTGAATCTTGTTGGATCACCGTAAGTGCGCAAAATGTAGATGTGTAACTTTCAAATCTCCCTAATCTTTAGAGCATTTACTTTTTGGGTCATCATAAATTTTCCAAAGATGGTTTAAATCTCTTCAATATTTAGGGAATTCGAAGTTTTAAGACATTTTGGGTGATGGGTTGTTGTTAACGCGCGAAATGCAGATGGGTTTAAAATGTCAAATCCCTCTAATAATTAGTGTATTTAAAAAATTAGAACTTTTTAAATGTTTCAGAAGGGTTTGAATATCCTAAATTGGTAGTAGGGCTTTTGAAATTTTGAACCTTGTTGGGACGTTGTAAATGTGCAAAATGCAGGCAGGTCTGAATCTCTTCAGTCTTTTGGGTATTTAAATGTTTGAGGCCTACACGGGTCATTACACATGCTCTGTATGAAGATGAATTTGAAACCCTTAAAGCATTAGGTCTTTTGAATCTTTGAAACTTGTTGGGTGGTTGTAAATGTACCCGAAGGCATGTAGGTTTGAATCTTTTCAGTCTTTGGAGCTTTTGAAAGGTTTGAAACTTTTGACATGGTTTGTAACTTTGTATGCAGGGCATGCGTTTGGACATCTCTCCTACTTTGTTTACTTGCAATATTGGGGGCTAGCGCAGTAATAAGCAGATTTACAAGAGTAGCTGGAGAACTGTTTGGCATGCTAATCGCAGTCTTGTTCATGCAAGAAGCCATCAAGGTAGAGTGCATTCTCTATTCATGTTATGGTATTCTTCTCTTAAGTTTTGTTGCTAGTCCGAGTAAGTTTAATTTTCTTATCTTATACTTTTCAACTTTTGTTCAGGGTGTAGTAGAAGAGTTCCGAGTACCTAAACGGGAGAATCCCAATAATGAAGAATTTCAATTTCCCTGGCTTTTTTCAAATGGTTTATTTGGGCTGATATTGTCCTTTGGCCTATTGATCACTGCCTTAAAAAGCAGAAGGGCACGGGCTTGGCGATATACTACAGGTAATGAGCTAGTCCATTTTCAATGACATTCTGGCTGTGTAAGTTTTTGAGAGGAGAAGCAATATCATGAAGGTATTCTTCCTTGTTGAACACGGTCTCTGTTGCCTGCAAGTTAAATATTCCTAAGGGATAGTACCAAATTATGTGGTTGACAATATTCATCTACTGCTTTTAGTTTTATTTCATTTCAATGAAAAAGTAGTTAGTAAACATAACTGGATGTTGTAAGCAGGTTGGTTGCGAGGGTTTATTGCAGACTATGGAGTTCCATTGATGATAGTAGTCTGGACAGCTGTGTCATTCTCCGCACCAGACAAAGTACCTTCAGGCATCCCTAGAAGACTCTCCAGTCCTAACCCCTGGTCTCCTGGAGCTTCATCCAATTGGACAGTTATTAAGGTAACTGGATTCAAAGTTTTTGGGAGGAGGATAATGCCATATACTAGTGTAAGTGAGCTGATGGATCAAGACCTTTCTTTTGACAGGATATGCTTGATGTACCCCCTTTGTACATTTTGGCAGCATTTATACCTGCTATTATGATAGCGGGACTTTATTTCTTTGATCACAGCGTGGCATCTCAAATGGCCCAACAGAAAGAATTCAATCTGAAAAACCCGTCAGCTTACCATTATGATATACTTTTGCTAGGATTCATGGTGGGTTCTGTGAACACTCCTCTTCTGACTTATGAACTGATGCCACTATTTTTTCTATGCAAGTGGAATGCTTACTTTTGCTACTATGAATGAACTAATTAGCCTTTTGCATTCCTTTCTTTCAGGTGTTGTTATGTGGACTGATTGGTATTCCTCCTTCAAATGGTGTTTTGCCACAATCTCCTATGCATACTAAAAGTCTTGCAGTATTGAAGCGACAGGTGATTTTAATTTCCACACATGTTAAATTTTTGGAATTAAAACACTTTTTGCAACAATTAATGCTGAATTGATCCTTTCCACAGAAAAGAGTGAAGAGTTATTGATCTGTGAAGTCTTTTTGCAGTTCTATTTATAGCGGTCTCATTTGGACCTATTCATGCAGATGATCCGGAAAAAAATGGTACAAAGTGCAAAGAAAAGTATTGAACAACAAGCTAGTACAACAGAGATTTATGGCAATATGCAGGAGGTGTTTATCAAAATGGAGCAAAATGGGCCTGTATGTTCAATCAGTTAAATCTTTGATCCACTGTTTTTTTACTTGAATTTGAGCTAGCTAGAATTTCATTCTTGTATCTTAATTGAAAATTTCCTAATATACCTGTAGACATCAAGGGACTTCCATGAACTTAAGGATTTGAAAAAGTTAGTCCTCAAGAGTACAGGAACTGAAATGGATGGAAACGCTTTTGATCCTGAAAAGCATATTGAGGCATGTCTTCCGGTTAGAGTGAAGGAACAACGGCTGAGCAATTTATTGCAGTCTATTCTTGTGGGTGGATCTTTGGGATTGATGCCTGTCATTAAAATGGTTCCGAATTCTGTCTTATGGGGTTACTTTGCTTACATGGCAATAGAGAGTTTACCAGGGAATCAATTTTGGGAGAGGCTGCTTCTGCTTTTCGTCACTCCATCTCGCAGATTCAAGTAGGTTCAGAATTTCTGTGACCAGTCCTTTTTTGTAGTTGTGTGGATGCGTATTAGGCTTTAGACCTAGCTGTCTGTTTATGTGAAATTTGCCTCACTTTTATCTGATACAGTATGAACATAAAGAAAAAAGGAGTACATCAGTATGCATAGAATGGATTAGAATTTCAATTTAGCAAACAATGGTATCTGTTATTGAAATTTGCCCATGAACCAATGTTCTGTGCAAGTATATCATGCTTGTATTTGCTTCTTTAGCCAATAGATTTTTGCCGTTTTGTTAACTGTTACTTTAATTTTTTAGCAGAGACCTAACAAAATTTTGGCCTCCAATCTTTACGCAGGGTTCTTGAGGATGTGCATGCATCATTTGTGGAAACAGTGCCCTTCAAGATCATTGCTTTTTTTACCATATTTCAGTTCATTTATCTTCTGGCATGTTTTGGAGTTACATGGATACCAATAGCAGGAATACTTTTCCCCATCCCTTTCTTCTTGCTAATACCGCTTAGACAGTACTTGCTTCCCAAGATATTTGAAGCAAAGTACATATTTGAGTTGGATGCAGCTGAATATGAAGAGAGTGCAGCGTTTCCTCGTCGGGATTTGAGCCTCTCTATTCGGGTAAGGACCTTTGTCAAACAGCCATTCTATTTGAAGTCCAGTGCATTCATTTGTTATTTTTTGTGTGAAGGTGACAATGTAAGATTCGTCAGCAGTAAAGAATTGATTTAGTTAAAGCTATTATTTCTTTTTTGTTTAGAGGGTGAGCAAGTTTTTCTTAGAATGTTAGTGGTTATGCTGACACTTAACAAACTTGGACTTATGTATGATTTCCTGAACCATGAGTTTTACTAGTAAAAAATAAAAAATAAGGTAATGTTTGGATTTTCAATAGGCCCACACATCGGCAGTATTTGTTAATTTTGGCTCTAAGGTGACAATGTAAGATTCTTCCAGACAACAGAATTGATTTCATTAAGATATCTTTCTTTTTCTTGTTTCAGTGGCCAAGAAAGTTATTCATTAGAATGCTAGTGGTTATGATAGGTATGTTGACATTTAACAAGTTTGGGCTTTGCCTGATTCCTGAACCATGTGTTCTACAAGTTGAAAATAAAAAATCTGGTATTTTTTATTTTCTCAATAGGCCCATATTTACTAAATTTGGTTTGAAGGTGGCAATGTGAAATTCGTCCAGTTTACATAATTGATTTGTTTAAGGCTATCTTTCATTTTTTGTTTCAGTGACCAAGCAAGTTATTCCTTAGAATGTTTGTGGTTATGCTAGGTATATTGGCGCTTAACTAGTTTGGGCTCTGTGTCTGAATCCTGAATCATGAGTTCTATAAGTTCAAAATAAAAAAATCTGATATTTTTTGGGTTTTCAAAGGTCCTTTAGACTGACAATATTAGACTCCATGATGGGTGATAGGGAACAACAAAAGATGGGAGTTTTGGCATTTGTATGATTATGTCAAGAAGAGGCATTTTTGTTTGAAAATTTATCTGTGGTCATTTAGAGTTGCTTAAACATTTTGTGATAATGCTCTTTAATGAGCTGTCCATTGTTTCAGATAATGCCACCCTGAAAATGTATTTTTCCATAGAATATGGATGTTTAAACTGAAATTGCTTGATCATATTGCCATGGATTATATGGCAGGAACGTGAGACACCGAGAACTCCAAGAACGCCTCGAACACCTCGAGTAGGAAGAGTGGATAGCATCAAGGAAATTATTGGTGATGCAGAAATCTTGGATGAATTGACTACCAGAAGTCGTGGTGAACTGAAACTTCGACCAGTGAGTATCTGGATTTTGCAATTTATTCTTCACTATAAATTGGATGAATTCTTTGTAGCAGCACAAGGTTTGAAACATTTTTATCTCTCGAGTCTTGATGGCTATCAGTCTTATAAATTTGTACTTTTACAGTATTAATTGTTGTTTAAGGTTATAACTTCCAACTGTAATGGTTCTTTGGGTAAATGCTCTATTTAGATGGAAAGGGGGTTTGGAGTGGCTAGCTATATTTCAACTCCATAAGGAGAAATATCAAAAGAGGGAAAATATTTATAATAGGGAAAGTGCGAAAGGGTACATCAAGTCTTCTTCATAAACCAGGATTGCCTAAATCTGGATGAGAAATGACATAAAATTGTCTGGTATATGCAGATTCACACTGATTCCAGGGACTTCACGAACTAAAAGAAGCATCTGTTTAGCTCAGGTCAGTCCATGACACTTAAAATTGGATTCATCCAGACAAGTCACAGTGCCTGACAAGCTTTGTATTGCAAATTTTTTTTTGCAAGCTTTGTATGGCAAATCTTCTTTTGAAGGATGTATGTTAGCTGTCTTAATATAATCATTCCAGGAAATTGCATAACAGAGTATGAGACTCTGAAGTATATTGCCGAGCTGAAGATTTAATTATTAAACAAAGATTGCATAGACAATTTTTGTGACCATGTTGTTCACAAAGGAGGATGTTACTATCAAGGCAGACCGTTGCTTCTTGATTTGGTATGAGTCACAACAAAAGATGAGTCTATTCATGAACATAGCTTGTATATCAATTTTTGTAATGAAGAAACCCGTGAAAAGCTTTGGAACCAAGCAAGGGTCATGGGGCAGAATTTAACATACTGCTTGCCTTGCTGAAGGGAAAAGAAACTTGAATTTATGTATATGCATAAGGTGAAGGCCAAGTTGTTTTATATATATTTGATGGGAAAGAAGATTCTATTCAATGTTTTCCATTCTTTAGAACATAAAGTTAGAGTTCTCTTGACATATTTTGCTGTAGAATCTAAGGTTTGAAGTAGACATTAGATAGGTGAATTATAGACAGTAATTTTATAATTTACTTTTATATATTTTTATTTTATTTTTTATTTCTTATGAATAATGACCATATTATCTTTTATAATTTAGATTTTTCGTTTTTCACTGAATACAGCACATGAAAATAAAGTTGGAATGTATCTGATGATTGTGCTCCTTGGAGAGTGAGAGGGTGAGGACGAAGGAGAGATTGTAATTAATTGTTTGCTCTTGATAACATGCTAATTTCAATACCATGTTATAGTGTATTTTGAGTTTGATATAAGTGAAAGACTAGTTACAGTCATGCAATTATTAGTGAATTGGTAAAGTTTGGTTTTACTTACAAGGTTATGGTCTGTTAATGGGCCTTTAGTCTACTGGTGAAGTTGAATGGTTTTGATTGAGCCTTCTAGAGATCAAGTTTTGTTGAGTGCAAAGCCCTGACATTACAAGGGATGAGACCGGGATTGTGCTCCAGGTGATTTTGGTGGAATGGATACCCCTGAGTCCTTGGTTTTCAGTCAAAGAAGTTCCAGCCTGAGGGTCATACCCCTGTATCAGGTAGCTAAACAATTCTGTGGGTTTGATTTAATGGCTTCAAATGTATTTTAGTATTCATGATTTTAGTGATTCAAAGAGGCTGAATGGTTTTTTCTCAATTTAACTTTTTTTAAACATCAAATGTTATTTGTGTAAGAAATTTTCACGAAGATTTCTATTCCTTGACCAAAATAAGTACACATGCACTTTTGAGCCACTTTATAGGAGCTGCAATATTTTTAATTTCAATATATTGTGAAATTCCCAAAATTACCAAATACAATGTTCAAGAGTCTTTGGAAGCTTATGATTTTAAGGGTTTTCATTTCCTGGGATCTCATGTTTGAAATTACCATTTCCAGTTCTGGACGCAATATAGCATTTGGACTTTCTATGCAGGGTGTGATAAAGTGAAACCAGGCATATTGATATGGACGGAACGCATTATAAATTCAAGAAGAGCTAACAAAGGGTTCCCCTTATCCTTTTCTTGAGCACACAGATTTTGTGGGTTGATTTGCAACTAAATGCCTTCAAGCTCTCATTCTTGGGGTTACAAACTTCACTGATATTTTGGATAATCATTTAATTTGTACCTTTCTACAGAATTGACCATTAGAGGTGAATTTCACTTTGTTTGGAACTGTCTTCATCCCATCAGAGATATTGCAAGCCCTAGTAATATTAGCTCTTTATTTAAAAAAAATGTATTTAGATTCTGTTCTGCTGTAGTTGTTTCTAACAGTAAGTTTTGAGATGCATTATTTACACTAGTTCAACTGAAGTACAGGATGTAGTTGAATGGTTTGAGTGCGTCCTCATAAATGTACTTGTAAAAATTAGCTAGTCAGAATCAAATTACATATTATTCATTGAAATATTTTTTTAAAGTTACATTTTAACAATTTTTAAATTTTTTTTGATTATAGATAAAAGGGGGAAAAAGGGTTCCTAAACTTACAAAGCTCGAAGGCAGATCACTTCAAAGTAAGTGAAATGGACAAACAACATAAATAATGGCAGGAACAACAAAATGACAAACTGCAGGAGAACAACAAAATGGCAAGCAAGTGAACATAGGAACAACAATAGAAAGCCAAACAACTAATTGGTAGGCGATTCAGCTAAATCCGAGAGGCCAGAAATTGCTTCCCTGTCATGCCCCCAACTTTACGCTAGAAAAAGCCATCTTAATCACTATCCTCCCAAAGAGGTTGTCTCCTCTCCTCCTCTCCTTCTCTCTTCCATCTCAACTCAAGTTCTCCAAAAGGAGAAGTGGGTAACACCCCACTCATTCTTCCCCTCCAAAATATATAGGGGTTTCAACTTGCAACCTTTGGGTGGGGAGGTTTGAAGTGTACCTACTTTCATCAATGAGAGTCCTTTCCCCATTAATGAGAGCATGCATTTGGACAAGCACTCAAAATTCGTCACTCCCCATTATGAGAGCTTCTCAAGGGTCAAATCATGTTGTAGGGGCACTATTGTATGCCCTTTTGACCCCTACCACTATGGTATAGACCCTAGGGGGTTTATTTTTGCACCCTAACCCAAAAATTTGACCAACAATTCTCATTAAAATCCCACTCAAGGTCCCATCCGAGTTTCAACTTAGCTAGGGGTTCCCAAGACCTAATCCCACTTTCACCTCACATGAATCACAATTGAATACCCTCACAACCTTAGTCATCCTATACATTGACTCTACTTGTTTCTAGGCCTCCATATGGGATCAAATTTGTATCCTCGAGAAGAAGTCTTTTGATTTACTCTCGATGGTCCTCCCTTCTCATGCTAACACCGTTATATTCTTGACATTTAATGTTAATCCCACATTGACTTGCCCACTTTCCTGCACAGCACAATTAAGCACAGTGAGATCATAATAATAAACCACATTAAGTGTAAATCGAATCTTCATAACTTTATCCATGAATAATTGACATAGCTAATCACCTGAATCCAATGTAATACAAAACAACAATTATCTTATTTCAAATTCATCTTATAATTCCAAATCTTATTCAATAATTTACATGTACATACATCTTCATTAAGTAAAATAATGACAATATAATATAAAGTAAAAATGAACTACAAGGTTACTATCATACAATTGCCTTATTTATCACCTGCAATATATTTAACCATATATTTAGGAGAAATGTATAATAGTTTAAGGTTGTGTTAGTCACATGTAAGGCAGGGTCTTACATTCCCTTTCTCGTGAATTTCGGCATGCAGTGAGTTTGAATCGACACTGAGGCCCTCTTTAAATATCCTTTTCTTTTTTGGTTTCAGTCTTGTGCTCCTCAAGTAGGATCTTGAAGCTGCTACCAGTGGAGTTTGGGCTCTCCTTGCTTAGCTTGAATATCTTGTTCACCGACAATTCCAGCTCATTAAATTTTCTTAAATTTAATTTAGGTTAATTTATTAAGGCACAAGTACAAAAGTATAAATAATTAAAATTGATTAAATAATAGTGGGAGTGAGAATTGAATAAATAAGTGCTAAATTCAAATTGTTCTAGCTTCTAGTTTAACTCTATATTTTTCGATCAACATTTTGGATCACACTCAGTGATCCATCATCGGGAAGAGGAAAAGTGAAAAAGGATTGCAAATTAGGCTAAATAAAGGTTGGGGGAAAAAAGTGGAGAGAGAGGAAGTACAAATTACAAAATTAAACATAAAAAGCTAAATGTATTTAGTTTTTAGAGGATGGAGGAAAAACAACTTCGATGTTCTATTGAATTTCATTTAGTTTAGGATTGAAAAATGCTCTTGTTTGTCTATGCTTTGCTTCAAAAATAGAATAGTTTGTGGACTTTGTTGTGGGTTGAATGTCTAGATTTGGGTTGATTATGTAGATGCAAATTTGTTTTGTAGCTTGTGGATTTGATGTAGTTGATTGCGCAAATATGTTTGTTTGGTTTGTTGTTCTTTTCTAATTGTCAAGGATTGATAGTGTATAGAAACACTTAGGGGAGATTGTTGAATTACAATGTTTGTGTTCATCTAGTAGAACCAACTTTATGGTTGTGGAAATAATTAAGGACAATATTCTTCGACAATATACATGTTCTAGAATGATGCAATATAGAATTAGATTCTTATTAGATGCTCCAATTGAAGTGTTGTTAGCATGTTCTTTAAATGCAAATGATTTTCAATGATTTTTTGATATGAAAGGATGATAATGAATGCGCATTGAGAGGATGATAAGTGTTACAAGTACACAACAATAAATCATGTCACTGCGTTCCAAACCAATTCAAGGTGGGCAAGAAATGGGTAGGAGCTAATGGGTAAGGGTGAGGGTAATGGGTTAGGAGCTAGATGAGTAATGAGTTTTAGAATTTTGGGGTTGGACTTGTGAGTGAAATTGACTCATGCCCATGGGATTGACCAAGGACATGGAAATATCAATTTCTAGGTGTATTAACAAAATTTACATGCTATCTAATCCTTTAGGTTATTTTGGATAGAAATTAAAAAGGAGACCGTAATGGCTGAAGGTGCGAACAAAAGCCCTAATGCGCGAGCAGATGGTGTGGACGGATGCCCTAATGCGTGAGTGAAAGAGTTGCAGGTTGTTGGTGCGGGTGCTAACAACAATGGAAGCGGTCAGGGATGCAAAGGTTTTAATGCCGATGGCCAAGGCGGTGGCTGTACTTCATTCACTGCAAAGGGTTCTGGCGAAGGCGCTGGTGTTCGTGCCCTCACGGGGTCAGGAGGGGAGAGGATTAGGGGCAGAGGTCCCACGACTAAGGCTAAGGGGATAAAAGTGGATTTCAGACATGGAAGATTGTCGTTTGGCGGGTTTATCCCAGTTACCAACGCCATATTTGTGAAGCTTAAGGAGGAGACATAAGAAGAAATAAATGATAATGCTCCTGAGCTTTCCAATCGTGGGGTGATTTGTCGGTTTAGGGGTTTCTGGCCTAGCCTCCCTCAGCTACACTCCTGGATCACCTCTGACTGGGAGCCTCTGATTTTTGGTAAAGTTCATATTTTCCCCATGGCTAAGGGGTTTTTTGTAGCTAAGTTTGATAATGTCCAGGACAAAAATATAATATTATGTGATAATTTTTTTAGCTGGGAGGACAAATATTTGTTGATGATTAAGCCCTAGCATTCAAATTTCAACCCTGCTTTTGAAACTTTTAACAAGATCCCGATTTGGGTTTGGTTGCCTAATCTTCCCCTCCACCTCTGGAGTGACTCTCTTCTGGAGGATGTGGGCGAAGCCCTTGGTGATTTTTTGTTGGTGGATGATGAATCTTCTGACATTTTTCATTCCACCTTTGCCCGTATACTAGTTGAAATTGATGTTTCAAAAGGACTGCCTGCTGAGGTTTTACTTAAATCTTCTAAGGGTTCGTGGATCCAATCTTTGGATTATGAAGGGATTCCCTTCCGGTGTAGAAGGTGTTTTAAAACAAGACGGTGTAGAAGGTGTTTTAAAACATGACATGTGGCGGCACAATGCGGATTTGAGAAAAAAGCTAGGAAGGCTACTTGGTGGAATGGTGCTTCACAACAACATTATATGGTTGAGAAGAAATCTGATCAACATAGGAGTTTTTCTGAGGTGGTTGCTTCTGAATCACATGGTCTTGGGGCATCCCCTCCGGATGTCTCAAATGGCGGGGCTGCTATGGCTACCCCTATTGAGCAAGTGACTAGATCTCAGGCGGCTAGTCCTGGTGATAGCGCTACAACTTCCATGTCTGGCGGCTCTTTAGATAAGTCTTTGCCTGCACAAAGGAATAACTATGAAATATGTAAGACTATGGCGGCAGGCATTCATCTTCAGGATAATAGAGAGTTGACTTGGCTTGATAAGGCAGCGCAAGTGGAAGAAGGTTGGATTACTGTAAAGGGCAGGAAAACAAAAATCTCTAGGCCTTCTTTTGACATAACTCTCCGTTCCCACAAGAATAGTGTTAAATGTAAATCTTGAAGGGTCTTGTTTGGGAGTTGGTTTTTGGCTGGCTGCAGGCTATCTTTTTTGCAGCCTTGTTCTTGTTTGTAAAGGGTTTCAGGTCCCTTCAAAACCTATTTTCACCTATATCAAAAACAAAATTTACATGCTCTACAATTTCATTATTATGCTTTTGTGTTCATTTTAGTCTCTTGCCCATTTTGTGTGTTTTGACCTTGTTTTAGCCCCTTTTCCTTCTCCTAAGCTATCCCTATCTTTCCTTGACCCCTCTTACCCTCTTAACCCTCTCTTTTATTAATTTTCTTTCACCGTGTGTTTCTTTTCATTTATTTATTTATATATCTTTTCATGTCTATTTTAATTTAATTTCCCCCCCTTCCCCACTTTGATTAGACCATTAAATATTGTCTATATCTCCTAGCCTATTGTCAAATCCTCATTTCTTTCTTAAAATTTTGTGCCACATAGTTCACCTTGCTTTTGAACCCCACCAAATTAGATGGCCCCTTAGAACTTCATTTTTCCTAAAATTTTAGTTTTCCTTAGACCTAGGGATCTCTCCCACTTCTATACACCCAAGGTGGTGGTAACACCTTAGCACTTTTTACTTATTGGTGGATCAATGTAGGAGCCTCCAAATTCATAAGCAATCTTGTGTCACCAAAAATATTTGTGGTTTATGTTTTCTATTTTCCTTTTTTGTTGTGTTTGTCATTTTTTGGTTCATGTCAGCCTACTTGATTGAGAATACCACAAGAAGGTTTCAAGTTCTTATGTGTTGCAAAGTCATTTGAAGTAATGTTGAGAATCATCATTGTGTTGCTTCATGTAAAAAACCAAGCTGCTATAGGTCTATCTCTTGTCAATGGGGCTACTACAAAAAGTGATATAGGGGCTACATGTTTAAGTCATCTGTATGATACTAGAGTTGTTCTATACTTTAGGTTGAATGTTTATGTTTTAACTTGTATTTGATGTTGGGCTACAATAGGAAATGTGTGATATAAGGGGCTACTTTAGATATTAATACTAAAATGGATGTTGTATAGGTGTACAAAGTGTGTTATAATTTATGCCTATTCAAATCCATATTGAAGATATGTTAAACATCCAAATTGCTACTTGTAGTTGAATTATAATGTAAAAGGATTTTTTTTCTGCCATCTTGGCATCATAGGTCAAGTTTCCTAATCAATTGGTATTGCCTTTGCTGATGAAATCAATTTTTTGGATATTATTTCCATGAGTTGTGGTGGGTTCATTTTCTCTTGTTAGTGAATTACAGACATGTAATTTTAGGGAACTATTGTAAGTGTGAATAAAGTATTATACCTTAGTAGTTCATTTAGTAGGTCCTATTCACATGTTAAGTTTACTTAGGTCTTAGGATTCTTTTTTGAAGTCTTAGTTGTCATGAAATCTTATCTTATGTCATTTACTTCTTGTGTCTGAAGTCATTTAATGTTTTCTATCTTATGTCATAGGATTAAGACACTTGTCATGATCTTGTCTAATCCTATCTCTCACCTTGCTTATATAAACAAGACATTTTGTATCATCACATCATCTCATTTTCATTGTATTCTTTACATTCTCATTAAATATAATACAATTTACTCTTATCATTTCTGATTTCTAGCTTTGCATTCCTTAATTCATTAGCCAAATTTTACATGACATCAAAGAAGTTGTGAGATGATGGTTAGCAATATTTTTAGAAATTTAGGAGTGTAGAGATGCTATTTTTCAAAGCACATGAGTATGCTTTTTCTTTTGCATCCTTTGATGATCTATAAAATTAGAAAAGTGTGGAGAAAATATCAATTTCTAGAGGGGCTCATATTTTGACTTGTTAGTTGTATTTGTTTGGGAGCTTCCTAGAGACATTTAGAGCTCACAATTGAGTTTAGAGTAGTTGAGATAGTCATGTTTACCTTTTGTTTTGTATGAATCAGACATCAAAGGCTAGATTTGTAATGGGACTTGAAGTGGGAGGTTCATTACTAGATCTAGCATGGAGCCATCATTTCAAAGCATTTTAGGTCAAATTCGACCTCACCATCGTGTTTAGAAGGCTTGCACAAATTGTCAATTTTGGACAAAGTTGTCAGATGAGGTTTTTTTTGTCTAGAAGCTGTATGCCCCCCATGAACTACAATACTGTGTGGTACACTTTTTCAACTAATAATAAAATTTTACATTAAAAAATTATTATGATTTTCTAAAAAAAGTGTAGTTTTTTACAAAATCATTATAAACGTTTAAAAATAAGTGAATAGAATTTTGTATTGTACATAGGCCTTACACAATATTGTATCGCAAGGTACCAAGCATTAAAGCTTGAGCCCCACACTTTTGTGAGGCTGTAGTCCAAGGATTTGTAGACCCTTATTGGGCTACGACCCCATAAGAAGCCTTGGCCCATCCATTGTAGGGTGTGGGGGGTGGCCATGTGGCCCCCACTACCATTATTTTTTCAAATTAAAACACAAAAAAACTCAAAAAACCCTTTGGTGGGTTTGCTACATTTAGTGGCTTTCTTTTCCCGTTTAAACTAGTAGAGACTATTTTTGTTTGGAGGTTCAATAACACCAGTAGGGTTCTACATTTAGTAGCTTCGCTAAAGTTGGTGACAATTTTGCCAAATTTGGCACTAGGAGATTTTTCCAACTTTGACCCTTATCCGTTGATAGGTTGGATTTTGAAGGTCAACTTTGAAGGCTAATATCTCGGGCTTCTAACCTTCAATTTCAAAGAACTTTCTTGTTTTATTTGAGCTAATTTTTGGAGCTCCACGTGTTGGTGCTAACAACCTTCTATTTTCATGCATAAATTTTCCAAAATTACAGATTCTCACAAGTGACATCGCACAATTCTTGTTTTAGGAACTTTAAAGGCTCATAACTTTCACATACGATCTTGGATTGAGGTAATTTTTTTTGAAAGTGCATGATTTTTATTTCATTTTACAATGGTGCTATTTATTTCTCTTGGTATTGTGCCAAAATTGTACTTTCAACATAAGCTCATTATTGAGGATTTTTAAAATGTATTGAAGTCAAGCCCACTCAACATTCTCTTGCTAGTGGCAATTGTAACCACACTAAATATAAAGTGCCAAATCAATTTTTTGGGAGACTTTTTGATTGAGTAATTTTGGGAGGGTTTCTTGGTGTGTTTGTGCTTGTGCATCTCTTTCTACTTGTGTTTTCTTTTCCTTCACAAAATGAGCCACTTTATGTTTCCATTACTAACACCATAAAACTACAACATATGACATAAAATGCATGGAATGCCTTAATGAAACTTGGATATACACCTTATGTTGAATAAAAGGTAATTGAACCCATAGATAATAAATAAAAGGTACTCTAGATGCTTGAATATACAAAGGCTCTTGGTTGTTTTAAGAGTTTGGTTTCCCTTGATATCATGTTTCAAATTGAAGGATGTAAACTGTAATGCCTATATTTTGAAATTGAAATGAAAATAAACTAATATGTAAACTCCCTATTCAAAATAGAGCTTACAATAAAATTCAAAACAACACAATAACATCAAAACAACTCAAAATGTTACCCATGACTCCATTGTTCTTTGATTTTCTTATTGAATGATTGGGATGTGGATGCTCCTTGCTTGAAGATCACCAATTTATAGCATACACTAAGCATGAGTGATAATTTATGTTTTGGATGAGAGGATGTCTGAAGTTATAGATTTTGGGAATGGGGAATAGATGGATAAGATTTGATTGTGAGATTAATGGTGGAGAATGGTTGAGAGAAATTCCCTAGGATCTAGGAGAAGATGAAGGTAGTTAGAATGTGAATGGCTAGGATTAACTTACCAAATTTATTATGTAGTTGTGAGCATGAGGGAAATTAGGGATATGTGCACCTAAGAAGACTATAACTTTGGGATGTGTTGAGAGAATAATGAAACCATAAAGACACGTGTTCTTAGGTGCCTAATATTCTTGGAATGTGTTGAGAGAATAATGGGAGCACAAGGAAAAGTGTTCTTAGGTCCCCATTATTCTTGGAAGGTGGCAATGAAATGCCATATTTATTAAATAATAATACTATTTAATTATTTTAGTCACATGTGTGAGATGGATAATATGTGGAAATAAGTACTTATTTATTTATTTGTGAGGAGATGAAAAATACATGATAATATGATTATTTAATTTAAGTGTGAGATTTTAGGTGAAAGGGATGTCCTAGGTTAATTAGGACTAGGTGAAGGTGAATAGGCCTAGGTGAAGGAGTTTGGTCAATTAGGGATTAGGTGATAGGTCTAGTGATGATGAATAGACCTAGGGAATATTTTAGGTGTCTAAATTTTCCCCCTCTTTGATATAATGCAACTAAGTGGTGTTATGTTAAAGAAGAATAAAAAGTAGGATAGGATGGAATGAAGCTTTAGTGGTAAGTTGCCCCAATCACTTACGAATGATGATGGAAGTGATGCCCCATCAAGAGATTTGTTGGGTGAAATGGAACTCAATGTGTATTTTGAAAAGAAAAGATGTGTCATAAAGGATAAAATGTGACTTGAGAGAGATTATGTTGGGATGATGTACATGCCATGAATATAGGACTAAATTATTGATTAAGTATTGGGAATTTGGATTAATGCCGATAGGATGATTGGATTATATTGAAATGAATGTACTCATTGGATGATAAAATATCACAAGGATTTAATGCAACAAAAAGATACATGATTGGAATTATGGGTAAATGGATGATTAATACATGCTTTCATAGTAACTTCATGTGCAAGGAGCAACCTCTATTTTGTTGTAGCACTTAGCACTATACACCATGATATAAAGGATCATCATGATGATCACCATGTGCATATGGATTGACACACAAACAAAGAAGTCACAAATAGTGTAGTGATCCAATAGACACGTTGTCATAGGCACACCATCATATGAATGATGAAGGCGATTGTGACAATGCAATGGATGGGGCACTAAGACTATAGGGAACAAACATACACAAACCCATAAAATCAAGCAATAAAAAACATACAAAAATACACAAATTGGTATCCAATGACATGTTGAAGATAAGGGTGTATGGAAAGATGGGATTAAAATGATTGGTTGGATCTAAGGATTAATGATGAGGATTGGATTAGATTTTTCCCTTGGTCAAGCTAAAAAATGATTGATTAATTAATTGATTGATTGATGATAATAACATTATTGATGTGGAAAGGACACATCTCAAAAATAATGCAAGGGTTGAGAAAGACATATCCTGATGATGATTGATTGGATTGATTCTAGATTACAAATAGCTTGTAGCAAGATATGGAACAAATCTTATGTATATTTTTGGATAGATGTGAGATTTTGGATGGGGTATGCATGGATTTAAGGGCTTCAACATGGATAAAGTGTTTTCTAGAGCATGCTTATAAATTGGGAATATGTTTGGATAAGTGTTTGTTGTTGTGGGTCATTTTGATGGTGGAACCAATGACAAGGGATGATCCAAGGCTAGAGACAAGGATAAATATGGTTTGGATGGAATGGTTGATGAAATGGATGGGATGGAGAGGATATGGATTGATGAAAGGATGTAGGGGGAGATGCTCAAGGACTGCATCACATAGGATTAACATATTTTGATCCAATATAGGGACTGGATAGTGCTCTCTAGAAAATTAAGTGATGGTAGATGGTGTGTGGCCAAAGGATGACTATGCCAAGAGTTTTCCAAAGTATGCATTGTGTGCCCCTAATTTATTATTAAGATCAAGGTGAGTAGGAAATATGGATGAGGCATGGCTAAATTGTTACACCTCAAATTTTGTTTTACAAATTACTTTTAACTTTTTACATTAAAAATATGTTTTTAACATCAATTGATGATTATATGTTATTTGACATTTTGATGAAATTAAATACAATGCAATGTGTCAATTTTAATGATTATTATTATTTAATCAAGATTATGATGTTGTGTCTAATAACAGGCTAACTATGTTATTGGATTTCTAAGTGAAATGCAGGATCAAATTCTTACCCTCCCAGAGGGAGAGGGAGAGTATCACCAAAGAGATGAGTATAGACTTGGGAAATAAATAGGTTAATGCCAAATGAGTTGAACACACACTCACATAGGTCTAAGTAGCTAGTTCGAGTAAGTAACTCTAGTCCTATTGTTGAGTTAATTTTTTTTTTTTTGTCTAAGTGGGTCGAGTTGTAACGTTAGGATGAGCCTTGTTGAGTACTTGATAGTTTTTTTCGATAAAAATAAAGTGTCATATAAGTATCATCTTTGTCTCTTCATTTTATCAACTTCATTTATATAAAATCTAATCGACTATTATCTAAAAGTATTAAAATTATATATATATATATATAAGGATGGTCGACATGCTAATAAAAGCATGTAAAGGTAAATAAATGTATTTAAACCTTACCACCACTTTGTGGGGCTTAAAGCCTCCATCAACTGGGAGTTTAAAATTGCAGTAAAGCCATTAATATGGGCACAAAGGTGGTGCTGCAGTTTCGATTAAATGCAAAAACCATTAAGTGACAGTACCTTCTATTAATAGTATGCATATTAATGTGATTAAATGGAGAAGTGGCGTCGCTGTGAGGAGTTTATGACTCTCTTAGTGGTCATTAACAATGCATTTTAAAAGTTGTTAATGTGAGAGCAGTTAAGGAGTAAAGGCCGCAGGAAAAGGGCATCAGAGGATTACATTTGATGTTGGTTGCAATTTGTTTATTCATTATTTATGGCATGGGTTTGAGAGGAGAGTAGAGTTGAATGTGTTAGAGGATTATTATTTTACTGAGGCTAAAGTTTGTGAGTTGAGATACAAGGAATGAGAAGCAGTTAGGCGGGTTTGTGAGAAACTAAAAGCTATATTGCAAAGTATTTACATCTTTTATATACAGTAGATACACAAATATCTCTAGTTTTGAGCAGGGAAATTAGTTTTGACTGTTAGCTGTGGCGAATATTGAAGAAGTTATATAAAAAAAACATTAAAGAATAAGTTAAAATATTGTGAATCATATATGTTGAAATAGAGAATAAATGGTCTGATTTTTAAAGACTTATGCATGAATTTATTTAATCTCTCTTTCAAATCTGTAATACACAGCAGGGATGAGATTTATTTTTCAGCTGTGATAAGTTATATAACTATTCTCAATTTTTTTTAGGAAATTATATTTCTAGTTTGTTATATATATATATATATATATATATATATATATATATATATATATATATATATATAGAGGTATGTATGTATCTATATAAAGAATTTGTAAGAGATAATTGTGTGTTATATAATTATAAAATTATAAGAAAATATTAATGCTTATTCTATTGAGTTGACTGAAAGAAATCAGTTTTATAATCTGAATTGTTGAAAGATTTTAAACACTACAATGCCATACTCTTTTTAATAATTTTTTTTGGTTATTTATATATTGTACTTTTACTAGCACTAATAATGTGCTCTTGTGCAAAGAACTAAGAGGAAAAACATAGAGAATTCAAAAGTATTTTAAAGAAGAAGTTACCTTCTTATTGTTGAACAATATTATTTTATTTTACTCATCTGTCAAGTTGACAATAACTTGTGTGAAAGATAAGGTGTCTCGAGTCAATGTCATTGTTTGTAAACATTATAATCCATATTGTGCATGAAAATAGGAGAGTAGTTTAATCTTATATTTGAATGCAAGTACTTATGAACAAGTGGCAGTAGCCAAGTTCCAAGATGTTGTGAGTACACAACACGAGTGTTCATTGTCAGGAAAATATTTCCATCTTAGTGTGGCAACAAAAACTGTACTCCCTTCTTGGAGATATTATAATTTCTTGCTTAATTTGGACCTATTTTGGTACCCTTACATTCATGACCACTTTAAATCATCATTAATAGGCCCCTAAGACCCTTTATTTTGGATCTCAAGGCTTATTTCAACTAAAATCCCAACAAAATCAACAAAAGCATTAAATTTTCTAACAACCCATCGTTGGCCCACCTCAAAAAACTAGGGTGGGACTCATACGCCACCTTGCCCAAGCATATGAGTCCCCCTAGGTGGGACCCATACGCCACAAGTGGCATATGAGTCCCCTGTGGCACATTTTTAGGGATTGAGTGGGAAATTCAAGTTTTTAATTCAAAATTTTGGTTGATGTCAGCCTTTGAGATCTAAATAATGATAAATTAGATGAAGTGCCTATATAGGCAAGCTTTTAAGTCATTATTTTAATATAGAGAAAGCAATTCAAGATCTAAGCATTCACAAGCATTCAAACATTCTTTCAGAAGAGCATTCAAGAGCAAGTAACAAGCAAAGTTGAAATCTTGGAGCAACATTATAGTGTTTTTGTAGGTCTTCAAGCTCACTTTTATTCAAGATCTAGCATTGTCAAGGATTGATTATGGTTTCCTATGGTGAATCATGATGGATTCTAGGTTGGGGAGATGCAACTAGCCATCAAGTCAAGCCTAATGACTTGTTTCCTAAGTGATTCCATCCTCCATTATCACTCTACTTTCAGCCTAAGGAAGGTACATGCATTCATTATGGCTTATTAGGGTGATTAGACATCTCCCAAAGTGAGTCATTCATCTTTACATTTCATTCATGCATCTCATTCTAGCACATTAGAATAGGCTTGCATTAAATTTCAAATTTCCTAATCTTAGAGACACTTAAGATTAGGGTTTGTATGCACATTTACTTTCAAGATCCATTGTTTCTATCAAGGTTTGACTACTGAACTAGGGGTTTGACCAAGTAAAACCCCCCATAAGCAAATCAACACTATATTCTATTTTATAGGTCTTCTTATAGGTTTAGATCCAAAAATTAGGTTAGCAAAGAAGAGCAGAGGTTGAAGAGCAAATTTGGACTTTGACTTTCTGGAAAAGCAGAATGAGAGTGACATGCCAAAAGTGGCATATGAGTCCTAGTACAGACGATTTTCTAGATTTATGAAGATCCTAAGTCAACATTGTTAGATTCATGTTTCAGTCTAGAAACCCTAGACTAGGACTGATACACCCAGCCTGGTGTATGAGTCCTAGTGTGCCCTAAAACCAATATTTTCAGAGTTTCAGAGCTTTTTCCAAGAAAATTCAAGTTTCCATGTGCACCTCTATGTTTTCTCAACTTGTTGTTCTATACTTCATTCATTTCTAGGTCATTTATTGTAGTCTTGCATATCATTGAGTTTCATAATTAGATCTTGCATATTACTAATCTTCCCAAGCCCTAGCTTGGTGGTAAACCCTCTTATTGTCTTGAATCAAACCCTAGGAAAACCTTTAGTAAATCTCTTTCCCTCATTCCATCTTTGGATTAAGATCTCTAGGGTTTCCTTGAGTGAAACAAGAATGTGAAGTAGGAACCCTATCTCCTCAAAGATAGAGAGATCATATTTCTATTGTTTCATTTTGGTTAATCTACATTTAAAAAATAATAATTTTGATTTGGAGTGCATCATAATCCTAGATCTAGTTTGCATTAACATTGCATTAGGATTTGCATTAGATAAATTGCATCTAGGGTTTCTAATTCTTACATTAGTGAAAGTGCATATAGGTTACATTTTTGTCTCTTGCATCACTGAAATTGAGTTAAAATCTACATTTTCACTTAGCCTAGACATCATACAAACTAGAAAGCATAACATTCACACAAAATTTTCTGAAAACGGTGCAAAAATCCTAAATTGGGACTCATATGCCCCTTTGGGAAATTTAGTCCCAGTACAAGAGATTTTTCCTGATTTTTGGGTATTTTGTGTTGATTGTTATTCACTGTTCAAACCCTTGAAAATACCTGATTGGGACTCATATGCCCCTCTAGGAAATTTAGTCTCGTTTTAGATTTTATACTGCATTTTACAGCATTAAAAACTTTATTTCTATGTTCTTGTTTGCTTTCATTAGCTTTATGTTTCAATTTACTAAGTTTCTTTTTCATGAATTTCATTAGATTTAGCTCAATTCAGACACATTTCAATTGTGGATAAAATTACATTATTGTACTTTTCATTCCTAGCATTAGTTCATAGTTCAATTAGCTTAGATTATATTTTCCATTCATTAGAAAACAAAACCAAAAACACCTATAAACCGATGGACCACTTGGAGAAAGCATAGTTATTTGAGTATGTCAAATCTCTTTGTCCAAGTTAACCTAAACCTCAAGCCTTTTAGTAGTGATGACTTTGACATGTTAGATGAAGCCCTCGAGGATTTCATCTCACAAGCTTCATCCACTAAGGATTGTTACGAAAAAATGAAACCAAGAGAAGTTAACGTGATTCAACCTTAACTTATCCTTTACCCACTTTCACATAAATCTCAAACTCAAAATAAGCCCGTTTTCACCCTTGAACCACCTAAGAACAATGTTTTACAACAATCAAGTTATAATACCATTACTCATGCATATAACACTAGAAACAATCCACAACCAAAACAACCAACTACAACATCTTTACCTTTGCCTAACCTCGTCTTATGTAGCACTCCTGGTTTGCCTTCAAATAGTGGAAAGGAGTATGATCTTGTTGCACAACTTAATTATACTCCTGCAAAGATATCCCTATGGTACCTAATTTAGAATTCACCTAATTATCACACCATGCTTCAAATTGCCTTGCAACAAGTAGGGGTTCCCTCTGGTACAAATGCAAATGATGTGGCTGCTCTAATACAAGGAATGAATATAGTTAATGTAGACATTAATTTTCATCAACATGAGCTACCTCCTTTGGAAATGAGAAAGAAAAATTATGCCTTCATGATAATATTCATCTATAATAGGTTAGGAATAAAAAGAACCCTTGTTGACAATGGCTCCACCCTTAATGTGTGTAGTGTGACCCTTTTGGATAGACTTGATGTGGAAAAATCAAGAATTCAACTTGACTTCTTATCAATTAGAGGATTTGACAATGTAGGAAAGCAACCACTCAGTGTGATTACTTTGCCCATTACAATTGGAAAGACTACCTTGAAAACTCCTATTCATGTCATGCCTGATAATCTTTCATACAATCTTCTTTTAGGGCGACCTTGGATTCATGAGATGCATGTAATTCCTTCAACTCTTCATTGTATAATGAAGTATGTCTATAACAATAAAGTATACCAAATTGAAATGAACCTCGAGCCTAAAAGTTTCTTACAAGTTGAAAAAGGAACGAAAAGTCCTCTAAACACATTAATTCCAACATCAAACATAGAACCTATACAAGAAGAACAAGAGATGGAAACAGTGTCAAAGTTATTGGAAGATGATTGGGGTTCCTTAGAGTTCACACCTTCATTTATGGGAGAATACATAATCACAAGAAAAGAAGATGAGAAAAAAAGAAACCAATGGTGATGTCAATGTAGAACTCGGAAGAAAACTCACAAGCATCTATCTCATCTACTCTAGAAGAAGACACAAGTTATACAAAAAAATTTGATGAGATAGATTATCAACAACCACCAACCCGAAAGAAATGGAGAGACTTTATGGAAGAGGTTATGAGCTTATGAAACAACTTGGCTATAAGGAAAAGGATGTGGAAAGAAAGAACAAGGAATCCGTGTTCTTGTAGAGCCTAGCACAAAAGAAACAAAAAGTGGTTTGGGATATTTTCCTTCTAAGATAACGCAAGAAAACAAAAGACCCTTGTTGAACATCAATTCCATCACATGTAATCCTAAAACAAATCTCACCTTGAAGCATCCTAAATTGCTTGATATGACTTGTGAACCATCCTAGGAATACTTCAAAGATGATGAAGCCTTGAAAGAAATGTTAGGAGTTTATGACAAACCACCTACTCCTAAAAAGAAATGGGTTACATGTGCTATGATTAGTGCTAAGCAAAAATATGAAGAAAAGGAAAGTAATGAGATTGGTAAGGACAACGAAGAATACAACTATGAATTATCAAGACAAGGTGCACTTCCTCTGGGAGATACAATTGACATACCAATGTATATCAACAATAAAAAGAAAGTGATTAAGATAGGAAAGTGCCTTGACGAAGATGAACAAGAAGGCCATGCAAATTTTCTTCATGAATTTCCTGAACTTTTTGCTTGGACTTATTTGGATATGCCAGGAATTGATGCTAAGATAGTGATGCACAAGATAGTCCTTGTTGAAAATGCTAAACTAGTAAGACAAAATATATGAAAGATGAATCCTAAGATAGCCTTACTAGTTAAGGGCGAGATTGAAAAACTCCTTGAAGCTGGTTTTATACGATCTATATATTATTCTCCTTGGATCTCAAACATTGTTGTAGTCACAAAACTTGACAATCGTATTAGGATGTGTACGAAATTTTGTGATTTAAATAAAGGATCTTTAAAAGATGACTTCCCCCTTCTTAATATCGACATGATAATGGATTCGACTGTGAGACATTCTTTGTTGTCATTCATGGATGGATTTTATTGATATAATCAAATCTTTATCAACCCTCAAGATCAATACAAAACAACATTTACAATACTTTGGGGAAAATTTTGTTGGGTAGTCATGCATTTCTAATTTAAGAACGTAGGCACAACATATCAATGAGATATGACATTGATATTTCATGATTACATACATAAGATTTTGGAAGATTATGTTGATGATATTCGAGCCAAATCTTTAATCCGACAAGACAATGCAAATATCCTTCAAAAAATATTTGAATAGATGAGAAAACATAATAGGAGATTAAATAAAAAAAGTGTCTTTGGTGTAGATAGTGGAAAACTTTTACGTTTGATCATATCTCACAAAGGCATTGATGTGGACATGAAGAAAATTGATGCTATAGTTAACATGCCACCTCCTAGAAACATTTCTCAATTGCGTACTTTAAAAGGAAGAATTTAGGCTATCTATCATTTTGTAGCATCCCTAGTGGACCGAACATTACCTTTTACATATCTTCTTAAGAAAGTGGTGCAATTTAATTGGAATAAGGATTGTAAACAGGCTTTTGAGATTTTGAAAGATTATCTTGCTACTCCACCTATTCTACAACCCATTGTGCAAGACAAACTGTTTATCCTCTATACATCAACATTAGCCCATGCTCTTGCAGCATTGTTGGCTCAACAAGATGAAAGTGGTAAAGAACATCCTATTTATTACATTAGCTAAACTTTGATTGATTATGAGAAAAGATACATAATGATAGAGAAACAATGTTTGGATATTGTATTCACTAGTAGTAAATTGAGACATTACCTACTAAATGCTGAAATACATGTGATGATGAAATCCGATCCTTTAAAACATCTTTTCACTAAAACAAATTTATCAAGATGCTTAGCTAAATGGGTTATGTTGTTAACTAAGTTTGACCTTAAGTTTGTTTCACAAAAAGAAATTAAAGGACAAGCCTCGACTGACCAGTTAGTTGATGCTCCTTCTCCTTTAGCGTTACCTAATAATGATTCATTCCCTAATGATAATGTGTTGACGATTGAAACTAATACATGGGAGCTATATTTCGATAGATCTAAGTGTAGAACTTTCTCTAGTGCGAGGGTTATAATAGCCCCGCCTATGAGGGAGCCTATTCCCTTATCTTATCGCTTAAACTTCTTATGCACAAACAACATCACGAAGTATGAAGAATTACTTGCTAGACTACATGCCGCTTTAATTATGGGAGCTCGAGACATTAAGATATTCGGTGATTCACAATTAGTCATTAAACAAATAAAAAAAATGTATCAAGCGAAACATGACAAATGATCAAAATACAAGGATCTCACTATGACTTTGTTAAAAAAATTTGATTCGTACACCATTGAAAAAATCCTAAAAAAAGATAATCAACATGTGGATGCAAATATCTCCTTTAGATCCTTCAAAATACTTCACATTTATTGTGCATACAATCATGAAACCATCAATAGAAGATAAAATGGAAGAAGTATTATTAGCCACCATGGAAAGCTCTAGTGAATGGTATGCATTGATATTTAATTATTTAAAAGACAATACCTTTCTTGAGCCGACAACTAAGAACACTCGAGCTCACCTTTGGAAGCTTGTGTCTAAATAAATAATTATTGCCGACGTGTTGTATCAAAGATCCTTTGATGGTCTCTTACTTAGATGTCTTAAAAAATATAAAATCCCCATCGCATTTGAACAAGCTCATGCAAGTGCTTGTGGAGGAAGAACATTGGTTCAAAAACTAATCTACATAGGATACTATTGGAGACATAGGGAATAAGATTGCTTTGCATACATTAAGAAATGTCACAAATGTCAAGAACATAGCAATTTGATTCATGCTCCTTCCTCCAAACTTCGCGCTCAAGTTCCTATTTGGAAATTTTTGGTATGAGGATTAGATATTATTGGAAAAATCTCACCACCTTCCTCTACTGGGAATACATTCATAATCACTGCAATAGACTATTTCACAAAATGGGTAGAAGCTATTCCCCTCCATTCAACAACCGCTGATGTGATATGTCGTTTCATATTAGAAAACATTATTGCTCACTTTGGACTTCCTTCCATGTTAGTTTTGGACAATGGGACACCATTTAAGAATAATGACGTGAAGTTCTTAGAGACGTTTAACATCCAACATTGTTTTTCAACACCCTACTACCCGCAATCTAATGGTCAAGCCAAATCAACTAATAAAACCATTGAACAAATCTTAAAGAAAATGTTAAGCAAAAATAATAAGGATTGGCACACACAACTAACATATGCGTTATGAGCCTATCATACGAATGTTAAATTATCCACTGGGACTACCCCTTATAACCTCGTCTATGGCATTGAGGAAATAATGCCCTTGGAGTTAGAGATTCCTACATTAAGAATCACTCTTCAAGGAGTTATTGGTGATGATGCTTATAAGGAACAATGATTAAATCAACTTGAAATGCTTGATGAATAACTTATTAATGCTCTTGAGCACCTTCAAGCTTACTCTAGAAGAAAGCAACATAGTTACAATGATAATGTCATCCCTCGATTATTCAATAAAGGTGATTTTGTGTTATGTGAGAATCAACGTAATGCCAATGTCCCAATTGAAAAAGGAAAGTTCAACCCTAATTGGCTAGGACCTTACAAAACTGATGAAAGTTATGGGTTTGGAGCATACACGTTAATAGAAATGGATGATACACCTATTAAAGAACTTATTAACACCACACATTTGCATTGGTACTATGTCTAATCTTCTAGAATAGTGTGAATGATAAAGTAGTGGTGTTAGAGTTAGTAGATGACATTCTATGTTCTCTCACATTGCTTTGTTCTTGACAAAAAATCATTTGCATGTCTTGAATACTAAAGTAATTATTTAAATTAATTTTAGGTGGTTACTTTAGGTTTCATACTATTCAAGTTCATCTTGTATGTCGTGTTACATTAGATCCTTATATGCATTTAATGTTCTTAATTAGATCATAGGTGCATTTAATTTAACATAACATACTTAATCACAATGTTGCATCTATAAGAAACCAGGATAGTTTTAATTAGATCACATAAAGCATATTAAATCATGGAGACATTTATTAAATAGTCTTACAAAGATTATTTGATAAATCACATTTCCATTTAACTTAAAACACATAAGCATAAATAATCAAGCATCAAATGATCATATATATATATCAAAGTTTGAGTACATGTCATCAAATATACAATGCTATTATGGCCAGTGGCTACTAGATCCCTTGGGATTTGGTGATCACATTTTTCTAGAGGTAGTCCGTCGAGAGACAGTAGTATGTGATAATGATCATGAACTGATAAGACCATCCAAAGCATACTATAGACCTTGTGCTTGTCCAACAGTCGCGGTCTCCCATCCAACGACCTCTAGGCGCTCTTGCTCTATGTGGTCTTTGTCTACCTATAGCCTGGCTACCTTTGCATGGAGTCTCTTGACCTCCATTGGATATCGAGATGACTGAGTATCCTCATAAGCAACCTTGGCCTAATCAACACGCCTCGTAGCACCCTTGTATGCTGCTCTGAATCTGACATAAGGCTCGAACAACTTTGGGTCTCACTCCACGATGGGTGGGGGCACATGGTTTGTACTGACGACTTGATAGAAGACTAAAGGAGGCACTATATTTGCAGCTACTTGTCGATAGAGATCCTGCAAATCTCCCACAGACCCTACAAGATAGAAATCATAAATATAATTAGTACGCATCATGATTAAAAGCGCAAGCATGAACATACACATAAACATAACAATAAATAAAATATCATCACCTAGGTCTCTGGCTAGTTGTGTAAAGACAACCTCATCCTATACAAGAGGCATGGAGGATATGCTAGCCTCTCCATACTTGTAAGTGCTAGTGTTTGCCATGGAATTTGACTGTAATCTTGTAACATAAGTGGGAGATGGATCTCCCCACTCGTGGGCAACTGGACCATCATCTGCCGTATCACTTCCCTCACTCATCGACTCCTCATTCTCATCCTCATCTTCCTCCTCTCCCTCATAATATGGGTCTACCTCCTCATTGTAGTTCTCATCTATCTCATCTACAAAAAGATCTGTAGCCCTGAGCCTTGTATCCTTAGCTATCACCTCCTCCTCATCCCTTTGATTTGGGAGTGGTCCTGTGAAGCCTATAGGCTGGTCCATGGGAAACACATGAGTTGTTTGTGATACTACCCACCACTCCTCATACGTATCTGTGGCACCGGTGTCATTAGCGTAAGATATCGAGGACATATTATGGTCATAATCCTATGAGTCACTGAAGACAACATCATCTGAGGTGAATTGTCTCATATCTATAGGCCTTTGAGAACTCCACATTGATTTCTTGTAAAAGGGATGTGCTATTGGTGGTACCTATATCTGCTCGAATTTTCGCATGACACAATTGTAGTAGAATGGTCTTACTATGTAATCATATCTTCCCAATAAAAATTTGTCCATCTGCATCCTCCTCAGCTTTCAGGTCTCATTCGACCACTGTGGTATCAATTGGTATGGTCTCCAAAAAATCTCCTCCTGATCCAGTTGATCGAATTTGACTCTCCAAAAATGTAAATCACCATACTACCATGCCCACCTCAGTGGATAACTAAATTTGCATGGGTATTCTAGGGTAGATATCAAAGGGAAACCTGTCAGTCTGGTGCATGTGATATGATCTAAACACCACATGTGTAGTAGCGTACAATGTACCATACTATCCACCTCGTGGTATGAAAACTGCCCTAGATTATAATATAAATGTACAAGGATGTTGCAGTCCTAGGCATATACAATCCTGTGGTGCTCAATCTACCTGATCATGTGAACAAGACCTCCATCTAGGTGTGCTCCCTGACCATCAGGGATGAGTACTAGTGCCATTGTGAATATCATGATCCATCTCAATACTGGTGATCATGCATAGAGTAGCCACACTAACTCAATACGTGGCCCCATGATATCATCTTGAATCAATCCTATCAAGAAATAACCTATATCTACTCACATCTATGCGTATGTATGATCCTCTGTGAAGCGTACAATCTCGCCTTGGATGGGAACCTGAAGGATGTGATGTACGTCCTCTAGGGTGATCGTCATTTTGCCGGTGGGTAGGTGAAATGTGTAGGTATCGACATCCCATCTACAAGCGCCATCGACATGGCATCATGGTACCTCATGGGAAGCATGAGGTATGCCTAGTAGATCCCAATAGTTTGTAGTATTTGAGTGTCTTCCTTTGATAATGTGGAGACTAGGTCTCGTAGGTGACAAAACTATTTGCCACTGAGATGCTATCGTGACCGAGGTAGAATCTAATAAAAACAACAAAAACATGTCCTATAAGCATTCTAAAATCTAAAATCTATACATCAATAGTCAAAAAGTGTACTAAAGTTGTTCTAATGTACTTTTCTAAGGGTCCTAGACACTTTATTCCCCTTTTGGTACACTTCGCGAAGAAATAGGACACTTTGTGGAAAAGTGGGACACTTCGTGACAAAGTGGGACACTTTACAAAAAATTGGGACACTTCGCAAAAAAGGGGACACTTTGTGAAAAAAGGGACGCTTTGCGAACTTTTCTTCCAGGGTCCTAAATCTACCTAGAAATGCATAAAAACATAAAATAAACACGTAAAAAAAAAGCTAAGGAAAAGAAGAATCAACTCACCTGATATTGGAGGTTGCCTTGAGCTACATCCTCTCGCAGGCTCTCAAGTCTCGGAGGCATGTATTCTCAACAGCTCAACATTTTCATTTACTCTCTAACAAAGTCAAACTACAAGAAGGTAAAAGACAAAATGATTACAAATTACTTCACTTTTTACTCTTATATATGTCTAAATTAGGTCTTTTTGCATATTAGGGTTAAAAGTGATTTTCATTCAAACTAACATATCAGGGGCTATCGAACTTTGTTTCCGATGCCATTTGTTGTGTTGGATTCATGATTCCACATCCATTCTCATCAAATGTCTATCACTATGTGGTATGGAAATACCCTATGATATGATTTATCTAATTCGATGTGGTTAGATTGCTACCTTGATTCCACCTCCTTAAAGAAAGTGAAATCAAGGGGGGGCATACATCTAACCTCAAATTTAATTTCGTAAAGAAGTTAGATAAGGGGATTTTTGAACAACTAGTGAATTAGTTTTGTAGGATGTGGTTCCTAACATTGTGTTTTTGTCGATAACTACAGTGGGGGATTCATTCTCCCATGCTCACAAATGAATCCATATGAGTTTCCTTTTATGAAACAAAGTTTATTATTCAGAGTCCTTTAGCTTGCATATGCACGTAGAGTCATATGGGCGCTAAAGTGGGGGCTAAGTGTGGCAACGAAAATTTTACCCCCTTCTTGGAGATAGTATAATTTATTGCTTAATTTGGACCTATTTTGGTACCCTTGCATTCATGACCCATTTAAATCATCATTAATAGGCCCCTAAGACCCTTTATTTTGGATCTCAAGGCTTATTTCAAATAAAATCCCAACAAAATCAACAAAAGTATTAAATTTTCTAACAACCCATCATTGGCCCACCTCAAAAAACTAGGGTGGGACTCATACGCCACCTTGGGTGTATGAGTCACCCTAGGTGGGACCCATATGCCACAAGTGGCATATGAGTCTGGTGTGGCCCATTTTTAGGGATTAAGTGGGAAATTCAAGTTTTTAATTCAAAATTTTGGTTGATGTCAACCTTTGAGATCTAAATAATGATAAATTAGATGAAGTGCCTATATAAACAAGCTTCTAAATCATTATTTTCATCTAGAGAAATCAATTCAAGATCTAAGAATTCACAAGCATTCAAGCATTCTTTCACAAGAGCATTCAAGAGCAAGTAGCAAGCAAAGTTGAAGTCTTGGAGCAACATTATAGTGTTTTTGTAGGTTTTCAAACTCACTTTTATTCAAGATCTAGCACTGCCAAGGATTGATTATGGTTGCCTATGGTGAGTCATGATGGATTCTAGGTTGGGGAGATGCAACGAGCCATCAAGCCAAGCCTAATGACTTGTTTCATAAGTGATTCCATCCTCCATTATCACTCTACTTTTAGCCTAAGGAAGGTACATGCATTCATTATGGCTTATTAGGGTGATTAGACATCTCCCAAAGTGAGTAATTCATCTTCATGTTTCATTTATGCATCTCATTCTAGCACATTAGAATAGGGTTGCATTACATTTCAAATTTCCTAATCTTAGAGACACTTAAGATTAGGGTTTGTATGCACATTTACTTTCAAGATCCATTGTTTCTATCAAGGTTTGACTACCAAACTAGGGGTTTGACCAAGGAAATCCCACCATAATAAAATCAACACTATATTCTATTTTCTAGGTCTTCTTACAGGTTCATATCTATAAATCAGGTTGGGAAAAAAGAGAAAATGTTGAAGAGAATATTTGGACTTTGAATTTTTGAAAAGGTAGAATGAGACTGATACACCACAAGTGGTGTATGTGTCCCAATACAAGCAATTTTCTAGATTTATGAAGATCCTAAGTCAACATTGTTAGATTCCTGTTTTACTCTAGAAACCCTAGACTGGGACTGATATGCCTAGCTTGGTGTATGAGTCCTAGTGTTCCCTAAAATAAATATTTTTAGAGTTTCAGAGCTTGTTTTGAGCACATTCAAGTTTCCAGGTGCACCTCTATTTTTTCTAAACTTGTTGTTCTATACTTCATTCATTTCTAGGTCATTTGTTGTAGTCTTGCATATCATTGAAATTCATAATTAGATCTTGCATATATTACTAGTCTTCTTAAGCCCTAGCTTGATGGTGAACCATCTTATTGTATTGAATCAAACCCTAGGACAACCTTTAGCAGATCTCTTTCCCTCAATCCATCTTTGGATTGAGATCTCTAGTGTTTCCTTGAGTGAAACAAGAGTGTGAAGTAGGAACCCTATCTCGCCAAAGATAGAGAGACCCTATTTCTGTTGTTTCACTTAGTCCTTTATCGACTATAGTAAGTTATATTTTTATGAATTAATATCCTTAAGAAAGGTTAGAAAATAGTCAACCAGTCGATCATGTGTTAAATATTAGGTTAAAGGTTTTTTCCAAGTTGAGTTAAAGGTGTGTAAACTTACAACTTCATTTCCTAAGGAAGTGTTTGATATATTTCAAATCTTTAGCCAAAGTAATGGAAAACTCTATACTTGCATTAGTCTGTTCATCTTGTTCCAGATTGCATATCTAGTCAAATTGGTCATACTTAGTTAGAGATGTCTAAAGTTGTATGGTCGATTGGTTATGTAGGACACAACACTAAAACTCAGATGGCATGTATTTGTTGGTTCCTTTGTCTATACTCTTTGTGAAGGGTAGGGCCACTTCTAGTTGTTAGGTGTGCGAGGGACTGCTGATCTATGGTTGGAGGTAAAGGGATTGGGTGACGCTCTCCCTATTGCAGACAATGTCAAGGCTTGTGAAACATAAGCATATTTCTAAATATGGAAGACTTGACCTTGTATCTTTTAATTATAATGTAAACTTGTATACTTGAAATGATTTTTGTGTGTGAATTGTAAATAAAGATTATCTTATATCTCAAGTTCCATTTAATATATTTCAAATTCAAAAGTTATATTATTCATTTATGTTTTGGTCAGATACAATAAATGATATATGAAAGTGATTTTTTTTGCTATCTTATTTTTAAGCATATATTTATTTATTTCTATGGTAAAAATATAAGTATTTAATGTGTAGTATGAGAGTATGTTACATATGGTATATGAGATACCAAGTTCAACACATGGACCTATGAGCTCATTATGATTTTTTCTCAAACATTAATAGTTAGCTAGTGTTTGAAAGTGTTCTTGTGCTAGAATGGCAGGAAGATGAAAAGGAAAACTGCAAGGAAATATGTACCCAAGAACTTACCTAGTCTAGTGGCCAAAAAGGAATTATCTCTAGAGGTAAAACTCTTAAATAATATCAACTACATTAGGGGTGCATTTCTTGCTAACTCAAAAACCCTTGTTGATGCACTTAAGTGTATTCATGTGGAAAAAAAACATGTTAAATCGACAAAGAAGGCCATAGCACCTATCCCTTCTATTAAACCAATTAAACCATCTACACATAGATATATGCCTTTTGGATGTGGTGATGATGCACCAATGTTAGGAAAGAAAGTGATGGAGGAGTAATTGCGAGTACACCCACCCTCCAAGTTTGTCTTGGTTGATTATGAGGGTGAAGACGAACCCAAGGAGATACCATTATCTGATAGTGACCTGTAGTTGCATATGGTCAATGTTTTTTGTATTAAATAAGGATGTATTATGAATCAATTGAATAAATATAATAATTTTTTATTATTTTATCAAATCTATCTATTGAATTAAGAATAATTCTATTATTAATTATTGTTTAAAGTGCAATGCCAAAATTAGAAGACCTAATTAAATGGATAAAATGAACTTTAGGTGTGAAGTAGAAAATATCATGGCACGAACCAAAATTAACCTAGGAGGAAGTCAAGAGGTATCCTACAATTTTGATAATCCAAATGCTAAATTGGACCAAATTTTGGCAATGATAAATGAAATAAGGGATAGAATTGGTACCTTGGAGCAAGAAATTAGGGTCCAAAGTAAAGCTTGAAAGAGAAAATGAAGCTTCCCAAGAAGGGAAAGATGAGAATAGGCATGATTGCACCACCCTAAGTGGGTGAGAAATTATGAATTGAGAGATGATAAAGAAAAGATGAATCAATTAAACCTTCAATTATCAAGATACAAGTAAAAGGTAATGCCACCTAAGTTTTATGGAATAGCGAGCAGTAATGCAACAAAAGTCTGTCTCACAAAAACAGAAAAGTACTTCGAGATAAGAAATTACTTTGAAGTGACGAAGGCAGTTTGGGGAGCTTACCAACTAGAAGGAGAAGCTTACCAACTAATCCCAAGTTAAGTTGAATGATCTTTGTCAAAAACAAGGATGGTACTTTGCGCCTATGTATAGATTATTCTATGCTTAACAAATCAATGATAAAGAATAAATATCCTTTACCATGAATCAATGATTTTTTTATCATATGTGTGGAGCATCAGTATTATCAAAGATTTATTTACGATTTGGATATTATTAGTTAAGGCTGAAGGATGAAGATATTCACAAAATAGGCTTCAAGAACAAGGTATGTGCACTAAAAATTCACAATCTTACCTTTTGGACTGACAAATTCCCTAGAAAAATTCATGAATTTGATGAAAAATGTTTTTAAAGATTACCTATATAATTTTTTTTGGTGTTTCTAGACAACATTCTTATATATTCTAAGAATGAGGAGGAACATTTCCTTGAAACCTATAGTTTGTTCTACAATATTTGAGGGAACACAATTTGTATGGAAAACTCTCAAAATGTACATTCTTTTAGAAATAAGTATAATGTTTGGGTCATGTAATTTCAACAAAAGGAATTGCAGTAGATACATCGAAGATCAAATCCATTCTTGAATGGACAACGCCAAAAAATATGCATGAAATGCGTATTTTAATGGGAACTTACTAGGCTACTATAGAAAATTTGTGTCTAACTTTTCTAAAATTTCCCATCCTATCACTTCTCTACAAAGAAAAGGAAAACATTTTGATTGATCAAACAAATGCCAGGAGGAATTTGATCAACTAAAAAAGAAGTTGACTTCAGCTCTGATATTGAAAGTCCCTAATCCAAAAGGCCAGTTTGTTGTAATCACTGATGCTTTAGGGGAAGAATTAGGTGGGGTGCTTAAGCAAGAAGGGTGAGTTATAACCTATGAGTCAAGAAAGTTAAAGACATATAAGAAGAATTATGCTCCTCATGATCTTAAATTAGTGGTAATTATTCATGCTTTACAAATGTAGCGACAATATTTGTTAGGAAAGCCTTTTGAGCTTAGGTCAGATCATTAGGGTCTTAAATACTTATTCTCCCGACCACATCTCAATGGTCAACAAAGAAGATGGTTGGAATTAATATCCAACTATGAATTTAAGATAATTTATATTAAGGGAAAGGAAAATTGAGTAGTAGATGCTTTGAGTTGGAGGAGACACATTTCCTCAATGACCTCTTTTCACTTTGATTTCAAAAACTAGGTATTGTAAATTTTTGTGGGACATGGGTATTATGAGCAAGTTAAGTGAGCTCTCTTAGTCAATCCTCAAGATTCGAGGTATGATAGGTTCTATTTTGAACCAAATGGAATTTTAAGGTTTAAGGGAAGAATGCACATTCCAAACTCTGAGGAGTTAAGAAATATCATGTGGAAAGAGGTTCATTCTACACCATATTTAGGACACCTTAGAGCAATAAAAACCCCTGCTAATGTGAAACCACTTAATGCAGCCACAGTAGGAGGGTCCTCAATGAGAACTATCCGAATCATGTAACAAGAGTAACACAACAAAAGCAATACAAAATATGGAGGAAAATGAAGATGTAAATATTCTCATTAATAGAAATCTTGATTACATTTAGCTGACAACATCTGGGCTTACAGATTCGGCTCACAGGCCTGATATAACATGTTCAATATTACAACATTCCAATATGCTCCTACATGTGACCTAAAATCTTACAATTCATATCAATATTAATCTACTCAATCAAATACTAACTCTACTTCCCTATTCTAATGATCAATTACAAGCTTTATACTATATCCGCAATTATGGAAACATCCGCATTGGCCAAAGATCATCACATTAACCAAGGAAGGAAAATGTAACGTGCACATGAATACCTGTCGACCTCAAATTTGAATTTCTCTATCAATAGGTGCATAAAATGAAGTGTGGACCTATAAGGAAGGTCGAGGACACTCCATGGAACATTTAAAATCACACTGTTAAGATCCACAAGTCATGGGGTTGATCCACAATGATCAAATTAATCAATAGGCTTGAAAACTATTCCGGTGCCGGTTCAAGAAACTGCCATGAAATTTTGAAAGCAATAACTTATCGGAAAAAGATCCAATCAAGCTCAAATATTGGAATAAGGAAAATGAACATGTCCATGATGTACACAAAGATCCACAAGGTTTAGTGAGGAACTTTGAATAAATACCGAATCCACCAACTTGAACTGAACAAACAACAAAATAAGAATAAAACTGAAAGAAAATAGTTTTGGTTGATGCAAGATTGCCAAGAACCAAGGATGCTCCTACATCAAACATCCAGGGTTATTTAAAAGTGAGCCCCTCACTTTACTGGGGCTAAAGGAAAACCAAGACGGTCTACCTCAGCCTAATAAATCCAAGAAGAATTCTCCACTGGTCTACCTTTCCATTTCAAAAGATACTCTTTGTACTGTCTGCCGAGAGTCTTCCTCCCATCTTTGACATCCAAAATCTCTTCCATCTCATTTGAATTCTATTTAGGAAACTAATTCTAAAATTTTGTTGTACTATCTTCACTAAATTTTGCTTCATAATACTAATGTAGATATGCAATGTTGAATATAGGTGATATACCCATGCCATTTGGTAACTCTACTTCATATGCATTTCCAGATTCAAACTTCTTCAAAATATTACAAGGTCCAAACTTCCTCATCTTCAGCTTGTTGTAGGTTCCAACTGGAAATCTCTCCTTCCTCATATATATCATCACTTCATCTCCAACTTCAAATTCTTTATGTCTCCTCTTTTCATCTATTTTATCCTTATACTTCCGGTTCATGTCTTCCAATTACTGTTTCACTTGAGTATGTATTTTCTTCATATGCTCTCCAAATTCTTCTACTTCTACACTCCTCTTATCTTCCATACCAATGTCTCTCAATTCTGATATTCCTCTAGGATGAACTCTAGTAACAATCTCAAAAGGTGTCTTCCCTGTACTCCTGTTCACTGAATTATTGTAAGCAAACTTTGCTTGTGCAAGGACTAAATCCCAACTTCTAGTCTTCTCTCCAACCAAACATCTCAGTAAATTCCCTAAAATCCTATTCACAACCTTTGTCTGTTCATCTGTCTGTGGGTGAAATATAGAACTAAACTTCAAATCTATCTTCAGCTTCTTCCAAAGTGTCCTCCAAAAGTAACCAACAAAATTTACATCTTTGTCTGAAACAATACTCCTAGGTAATCCATGCAATCTGACCACTTCCTATGCTACATGTACTACATCCATTTTCTTCCTACAAGGTATGAAATGTGCCATCTTAGAAAATTTATCTACCACCACAAATACAAAATCATTATCCCTTTGTGTCTTCGGTAAACCAAGTATGAAATCCATACTAATGTCCTCCCATGGTCTCTCCAGAACTGTTAAAGGCTTATACAATCCAATATTCTAACTACTTCCTTTTGCAACTTGACAAACTCTAAAACTCTGCACAAATCTCCTCACATCCTTATGAATCTACGACCAAAAGTAATTCTCACTTACCATCACCACTGTTTTATCAACTCCAAAGTTTCTTGACATTCCTCCACTATGCTTCTCCTTCACCAAGTTATCCCTCATTTAAATCTAGGGTATACACAACTGATTTCCTTTGAACAACATATCATTTTGAATGAAATAATCTAACCACTGGCTTGTATCCTCCAAAATAGGTTCTTTACAAGCTTTCCAAGGTTCTGCAAAATCTGGGTCTTCCTCATACATGTTCTTCAACTCATCAAAGCCTAATACCTCCACTATCATCTCTGTCAGTAAATTCCTTCTCCTACTCAAAGAATCAACAACTCTATTTGACTTTCCACTCCTATGTTTCAAAACAAAAGTATAACTCTGCAAGAACTCTACCCATCTCATGTGTCTCTGATTCAACTTACCCCGATTGTTCAAATATTGCAATGTTTGATGATCCGTATACAACAAAAATTCCTTAGGAAAAAAATAATGTCTCCACTTGTTTAAGGATTGAACTATGGCATAAAAATCCTAATCATACACTAAATATCTTCTCCTAGCATCATTCATCTTCTCACTGAAATAAGCTATAGGTCTCGCTTCTTGACTCAACACTGCTCCAATTGAATTTCCACTTGCATCACAGTCTACTTGAAATACCTTACTGAAATCTAGTAAAGCCAACACAGGTTTCTCAGTCACCTTTTGCTTCAACAATTTAAAACCACGTTTTGCTCTAGATGTCCATCTAAAATCCTTCTTATCTTCTCTCATTATTTCTATCATAGGAATACAAATAGAACTGAAATTCCTAATGAACTTTTGGTAGAAACTAGCCAACCCGTGAAATGATCTTACCTCTCCAATGCTTTCTAGTGTAGGCCACTCAAAAATTTCTCTTACCTTCTTAGGATTCATCTTCAATCCATCCACAAATATCACAAATCCCAAATATACCAATTACTCCATGAAACTGCACTTCTTAATGTTTATCAGCAACTGCTCTTCTCTCAACCTCTGCAAAACTTGTTTGATATGCAACAAATGTTCTTCCCTGCTCTTATTGAAAATCAAGATGTCATCAGAGTAAACAATCACAAACTTACCCAAGAATTTCTTCAATACCTCATTCATCAGCCTCATGAAAGTACTCGATGCATTTTTCAATCCAAAAGGCATCACCAACCACTCATACAATCCTTCATTTGTATTGAATGCTGTTTTCCACTCATCTACTTCTCTGATTATGATCTGGTGATATCTACTCTTCAAATCTATCTTTGTAAAGTATCTATCTCCACTCAAACAATCCATGATGTCATCCATCCGGGGCAAAGGAAAATCTATACTTCACTGTGATCTTGTTTATGGCTCTACAATCCGTACACATCCTCCATTCTCCATCCTTCTTAGGTGCTAGAAGAACATGTACTACACATGGGCTTAAGCTTTCTCTGATTAAACCCTTCTTCAACAATTCTTGCAATTGTCTATTCAACTCTTCATTCTCTGGTGGTGTCATTTGGTGTGTTGCTTTATTAGGAAAACTAGCTCCATGAATTAGATCCATGCAATGAATAATACTTCTCATAGGTGGTAATCCATTAGGTACATTATCCGAGATGATTTCCTCATACTCTGTCAACAACTCCTTTATCTCTTTCGGTTCTTCTTCTACATGCTTCAAATCTTCGGTCTTCTCCTAAGGGAACAAAATATGCTTCATCCCATTAGCAACAATAGTATATATATTCTTCTTTCCATCATGAATAGCCTGTCGATCATATTGCCAAGGCCTTCCCAAAAAAATATGGCATATATCCGTAGGCATGATATCACACAGAACATCATCATGGTAGTTTCCTATCTTTAATTTCACCAAACATTGTTCACTTACCAGTATCTTATGCTCATCTTGAATCCAAGCAATCTGATAGGGCTTTGGATGCTTCAACCTTTCCAACTTTAGTTTATTCACCATCTCTTCAGAAACCAAGTTCTTAGAACTTCCATTGTCAACAATCACTTTGCAACATTTACCATTCATTTTGCATTGGGTCCGAAACAAATTCTTCCTCTAAAATGGTTCTTTCTCCAATTCGCTTTGACACAGTACTCTCCTGTTCAAAACACTTCTCCATCTCTGGGTTTATTAGATGATCCAACATGATCCTCCTCAAAAAAGGTTGTTATCCTATTGTTCTCTGTGTTTTTGCATGTCTCTCCTTGATTACACTCAAATGCTCTATGACCTTCTCCACCACATTTATAACAGGTTCCTTCAAATATCATTTTCTCCTGTCATCTATCATCTCTTCTATAACCTTCAGTTCGGTAACCACCATAACCTCCTCTTCTGTAAGAGTTTCCATCACCTCTCTGGTATGAATTTTCATTCTTACTAATCTCCTTATCCTTATTCTAATCTACAAAATATCCTCTTCCTCCTCCAGTAAGAGTTCTTCCTCTCTAAAATCTTCCACCTATTCCTCTTTGTCTCTGTTCATGTCTTTTATTCAACTTCTCTTCTGCTTTTAGGGCACACTGATATGCCTCTTCCAAAATCTACAATTGAATCATACTAATCTCATCTTGTATAGATGAGCTAAAACCATTCACATACCTAGCTACTTGATCAATCTCATCCTCCAAATGTCCAAATCTAATATTCAACTTATAAAACTCCTCTATATATTCTGTCACACTTGAATCTTTCTGCTTCATATTTTGCAACTTTCAGAACAAACTAATTTGATAATCTATAGGCATAAACTTTGTCTTCAATTTATTTTCCATCTAATCCCATGATTTTATCTTTTCTTTTCCTCTTCTCTACCTATTTGTCTACAAATGTTCCCACCAAAGGGATGGATGTCCTCTCAACTTTGATCAAGCAAACTTCACCTTCTTATCTTCAGTAGTACCTTCAAATTAAAAATATTTTTCCATCTTTGTTATCTAATCTAACAATACATCTGAATCCAACTTACCATTATAATCTGGTGGATTGAAATGTGGTCTTGTATTCGCTCTATTTAGAAATCTTATGAAACTTTCTTCTCCTTGATCTAGACTAGGTTTCTCTTCTCTTCCTCTTTCATCATGTACTTCTACTTGTTCATCACTTACATCATCAACTGGTCGACCTCTTCTCTGGATGGTTTTGATTGCATCTAATCTGGCAGAAATTTATCTCAACATCTCCATTAAAGTTGGATCTGCATTTCCATAGAAGTCATTTCCTCTAACATTTATTCTTCCCAACATCTTTACACAAGTCCTCTACAGCTACAGGTTGGATCCTCATTCCGCCACCTCACAATAAATCTTCAATAGGACTTCGCAAACTTTGACGATCTCGCAAAGAACGAATCTCGCTTTGATACCAATCTGATGCAACCATGATAGGAGGGTCATCATTGAGAACTATCCAAATCGTGCAACAAGAGTAACACAACGAAAGCAATACAAAATATGGAGGAAAATGCAGATGAAAATATTCTCATTAACATAAATCTTGATTACATTTGGCCGGAAACATCCAAGCTTACAGATTCGACTCACAGGCCTGATATAACATGTTCAATATTACAACATTCCAATATGCTCCTACATGTGAGCTGAACTCTTACAATTCAGATAAATATTAATCTACTCAATCAAATACTAACTTTACTACCCTATTCTAATGATCAATTACAAGCTTTATACTATATCCGTGATTCTGGAAACATCCACGTCGGCCAAAGATCATCACATTAACCAAGGAAGGAAAATGTAACGTGTGCATGAATAGGTCGGCTTCAAATTTGAATTACTCTATCAACAGGTGTAGAAAATGAAGCGTGGACCTATAAGGAAGATCAGGGACACTCTATGGAACATTTAAAATCACACCATTGAGATCCACAAGTCACGGGGTCAATCCACAATGATCAAATTAATTGATAGGCTTGAAAACCATTCTGGTGCCAGTTCAAGAAACTGCCATGAAATTTCAGAAGCGATAACTTGCCAAAAAATATCCAATCATGCTCAAATCTTGGAATAAGGAAAATGAACATGTCCAGGATGTACACAAAGATCTACAGGGTCTGGTGAGCAACTATGAAGAAATACCGAATCTGCCAACTTGAACTAAACAAAGAACAAAATAAGAATAAAATTGAAAGAAAATATTTTTGGTTGATGAAATATTTCCAAGAACCAAGGATGCTCTTGCATCAGGCATCTGGGGTTATTGAAAAGTGAGCCCCTCACTTTGTTGGGGCTAAAGGAAAACTAATACGGTCTACCTCAGCATAAGAAATCCAAGAAGAATCCTCCACTGGTCTACCTTTCCATATCACAAGATACTCTTTGTACTGTCTTCCAAGAGTCTTCATCCCATCTCTAACATCCAAAATCTCTTCCATCTCATCTGACTTCCATTTAGGAAATTGATTCTAAAATTCTATTGTACTATCTTCACTAAATTTTGCTTCATAATACTGATGTAGATCTGTAATGTTGAATATAGGTGATATACCCATGCCATCCAGTAACTCTACTTCATATGCATTATGAGAATCAAACTTCTTCAAAATATTACAAGATCCAAACTTCCTCATCTTTAGCTTGTTGTAGGTTCCAACTAGAAATACCTCCTTCCTCAAATATACCATCACTTCATCTCCAACTTCAAATTCCTTATGTCTCCTCTATTCATCTATTTTCTCCTTATACTTCCGGTTCATGTCATCTAATTGTTGTTTCACTTGAGTATGCAATTTCTTCATATGCTCTACAAATTCTTCTGCTTCTACACTCCTCTTATCTTCCACACTAATGTCTCTCAATTATGATAGTCCTCTAGGATGAACTCTAGTAACAATATCAAAAGGTGTCTTCCCTGTACTCCTGTTCATTGAATAATTGTAAGCAAATTCTACTTGTGCAAGGACTAAATAAAAAATTCCAGTCTTCTCTCCAACCAAACATCTCAGTAAATTCCCTAAACTCCTATTCACTACCTTTGTCTATCCATCTATCTGTGGGTGAAATGTAGACCTAAACTTCAAATCTATCTTCAGCTTCTTCCAAAGTGTCCTCCAAAAGTAACCAACAAACTTTACATCTCTGTTTGAAACAATAATCCTAGGTAATCCATGCAATCTGACCACTTCCTTGAAAAACAAGTATGTTACATGTACTGCATCCGTTGTCTTTCTACAAGGTATGAAATGTCCCATCTTAGAAAATCTATCTACCACCACAAATACAAAATCATTACCTCTCCGTGTCTTCAGTAAACCAAGTATGAAATCCATACTGATGTCCTCCCACAGTCTCTCCAGAATTGTCAAAGGCTTATACAATCGAATATTCTTACTACTTCCTTTTGCAAGTTGAGAAACACTGTAACTCTACAAAAATATCCTAACATCCTTATGAATCTATGGCCAAAAGTAATTCTCACTTACCCTCACCATTGTTTTATCAACTCCAAAGTGTCCTAACATTCCCCACTATGATTCTCCTTCACCAAGTTATCCCTCATTGAAATCCAGGGTATATACAATTGATTGCCTCTAAAGAACATATCCTCTTGAATGAAATAATCCAACCACTGGCTTCTATCCTCCAAAACAAATTCTTTACAAGGTTTCCAAGGTTCTGCAAAATTTGGGTCTTCCTCATACAAGTTCTTCAACTCATCAATGCCTAATACCTCCACTCTCATCTCTGTCAGTAAATTCCTTCTACTACTCAAAGTATCAACAACTCTATTTGACTTTCCACTCCTATGTTTCAAAACAAAAGTATAACTTTGCAAGAACTCTACCCATCTCATGTGTCTCTGATTCAACTTACCTTGATTGTTCAAATATTGCAATGCTTGATGATCCGTGTACAACAAAAATTCCTTAGGAAACAAATAATGTCTCCACATATTTAAGGATTGAACAATAGACTAAAACTCCTTATCATACACTGAAATAAGCTATAGGTCTCCCTTCTTGACATAACACTTTTCCAATTACATTTCCACTTGCATCACAGTCTACTTGAAATACCTTACTGAAATCTGGTAAAGCCAACACAGGTTGCTCAGTCACCTTGTGCTTCAACAATTCAAAACTACGGTTTTCTCCAGATGTCCATCTAAAATCCTTCTTATCTCCTCTCATTGTTTCTATCATAGGACTACAAATAGAACTAAAATTCCTAATGAACTTTCGGTAGAAACTAGCCAACCCACGAAATGATCTTACCTCTCCAATGCTTTCTAGTGTAGGCCACTAAACAATTTATCTTACCTTATCATGATCCATCTTCAATCCATCCACAGATTTCACAAATCCCAAATATACCAATTGCTCCTTCATGAAATTGCACTTCTTAATGTTTATCAGCAACTGCTCTTCTCTCAACCTATGCAATACTTGTCTGATATGCAACAAATGTTCTTCCCCGCTCTTACTAAAAATCAAGATGTCATCCAAGTAAACAATCACAGACTTACACAAGAATTTCTTCAATACCTCATTCATCAACCTCATGAAAGTACTTGCTGCATTATTCAATCCAAAAGGCATCACCAACCACTCATACAATCCTTCATTCATGTTGAATGCTATTTTCCACTCATCTCCTTTGATTGTGATTTGGTGATATCCACTCTTGAAATCTATCTTTGTAAAGTATCTAGCTCCACTCAAACAATCCATGATGTCATATATCTAGTTAAAATGAAATATATACTTCACCATGATCTTGTTTATGGATTTAGAATCTGTACACATCCTCCATTCTCCATCCTTCTTAGGTGCTAGTACAATAGGTACTACACATGGGCTTAAGCTTTCTCTGATCAAACCCTTCTTCAACAATTCTTGCACTTGTTTATTCAACTCTTCATTCTCTGGAAGTGTCATCCAATGTGTTGCTTTATTAGGAAAACTATCTCCAGGAATTAGATCCATGCAATGACTAATACTGCTCATAGGTGATAATCCATCCGGTACATTATCCGAGATGATCTCCTCATAGTCTATCAACAACTCATTTATCTCTTTTTGTTGCTACTCTACATGCTTTAAATCTTCGGTCTTCTTAGGAACTAAGGAATAACACACATTCTCATTTCTCAATCCATCAAGGAATGTCCTTCCATCAACTAAACAAACTCTAGTACTTGTACAAACCTCAACTATAGGGATAACTTCTTAAGGAAACAAAATATGCTTCATCCCATTAGCAACGATAGTATATATATTCTTCTTTCCATCATGAATAACATATTGATCATACTTCCAAGGCCTTCCTAACAAAATATGGCATATATCCATAGGCATGATATCACACAGAACTTCATCATGGTAATTTCCTATCTTTAATTTCACCAAACATTGTTCACTTACCAGTATCTTATGCTCATCTTGAATCCAAGCAATTTGATAGGGCTTCGAGTGCTTCAACCTTTCCGAGTTTAGTTTATTCACCATCTCTTTAGAAACTAGGTTCTTAGAACTTCCACTGCCAACAATCACTTTGCAACATTTACCATTCACCTTGCATCGGGTCTGAAAGTAATTCTTTCTCTGCAATGGTTCTTTCTCCAATTCGCTTTGACACAATACTCTCCTTTTCACCAACACTTCTCCATCTTCGGGATTATTAGATGATCTGACATGATCCTTCTCAACAAAGGCTATTCTCCTATTGTTCTCTGTCTTTTTGTTTGTCTCTCCATGATTACACTCAAATGCTCTATGTCCTTTGAATATCCTTTTCACCTGTCGTCTATCATCTCTTTTATAACATTCATTTCGGTAACCAACATAACCTCCTCTTCTATAAGATTTTCCATCACCTCTCTGGTATGAATTTTCGTTCTTAATAATCTCCTTATCTTTATTATGATATGAAAAAGAGCCTCTTCCTCTTCCAGTAAGAGTTTTTCCTCTCTAAAATCTTCCACCTCTTCCTCTTTGTCTCTGTTCATATCTTTTATTCAACTTCCCTTTTTCTTTTAGGACACACTAATATGCCTCTTCCACACTCTACAACTTAATCAAACTGATCTCATCCTATATAGATGACCTCAAACCATTCACATACCTAGCTACTTGCTCAATCTCATCCTCTGAATGTCCATATCTAATATTCAACTTATAGAACTCCTCAGTATATTCTGTCACACTTGAATATTTTTGCTTCAAGTTTTGCAACTTTCAGAACAAACTAATTTGATAATCTATAGGCATAAAATTTGTCTTGAATTTATTCACCATTTGATCCCATGATTTTACCTTTTCTTTTCCTCTTCTTTTCCTATCTGTCTGCAAATGTTCCTACCAAAGGGATGCATGTCCTCTCAACTTTGTACAAGAAAACTTCACCTTCTTATCTTCAGTAGTACCTTCAAATTCAAAATATTTTTCCATCTTTATTATCTAATCTGACAATACATCTGAATCCAATTTACCATTATAGTCCGGTGGATTGAAATGTGGTCTTGTATTCACTCTATTTAGGGCTCTTATTAACCTTTCTTCTCCTTGATCTAGACTAGGTTGCTCTTATCTTCCTATTTCATCCTGTACTTCTACCTCTTCATTACTTACATCATCAACTGGTCGACCTATTCTTTGGGCCATTTCGACTGCATCTAATTTGGTAGCAATTCCTCTCAACATCTCCATTAAAGGTGGGTCTGCATTTCCACGCGCTTCATTTCCTTTAACATTTCTTCTTCTCGACATCTTTACACAAGTCCTCTATAGCTGCAGGTCAGATCCTTAATCTGCCACCCCACAACAAATCTTCAACAGGACTTCACAAACTCTAATGATCTCCCAAGGAATGAATCTCGCTTTGATACCAATCTGACGCAAGCACGGTAGGAGGGTCCTTAGTGAGAACTATCCAAACCATGTAGCAAGAGTAACAAAATGAATGCAATATAGAATATGGATGTAAATGAAGATGCAAATATTCTCATTAACATAAATCTTGATTACATTTGGCTTACAACATCCAGGCTTACAGATTCAGCTCACAGGCCTGATATAACATGTTCAATATTACAACGTTCCAATATGCTCCTACATGTGAGCTGAACTCTTACAATTTAGATCAATCTTAATCTAATCAATCAACTAATAACTCTACTGCCCTATTCTAATGATCAATTACAAGATTTATACTATATCTGTGATTCTGGAAACATCCGCATTGGCCAAAGATCATCACATTAACCAAGGAAAATGTAACATGCGCATGAATATGTCAGCCTCAAATTTGAATTACTCTATCAAAATGTGCGTAAAATGAAGTGTGGACCTATAAGGAAGGTTGCAGACACTCCATGGAACATTTAAAATCACACCGTTAAGATCCGCAAGTCACGGGGTTGATCCACAATGATCAAATTAATCGATAGGCTTGAAAACTATTTCGGTGCCAGTTCAAGAAACTGCCATGAAATTCTGGAAATGATAAATTGCCGAAAAAAGATCCAATCATGCTCAAATCTTGGAATAATGAAAATGAACATGTCCATGATGTACACAAAGATCCACAGGGTCTGGTGAGAAACTATGAAGAAATACTGAATCTTCCAACTTGAACTAAACAAAGAACAAAATAAGAATAAAACTGAAAATATATTTTTGGTTGATGCAATATTGCAAAGAACCAAGGATGCTCCTGCATCACCACTTTATTTTTGGACTGGAATTAAGAGTGATGTTGCAATATTTTTAGTAGGATGCCTAGAATTCCAGAGGGTAAATGTTGAACATCATCACCTGAAAAAACTCTGTATCCTCATGAGATTCTAGAGTAGAAGTGGAAAATCATTAGTATGGATTTTGTACAAGGCCTTCCTATTTATAGAAATAAAAATAATTCTATTTCATTAGTGGTGGATAGACTTACCATGGTATCTCATTTTATAGCTTGTAAGTTTGTCCAAAAAATATTTAGATTACATGAATTCCCTAAGAAGATCATCTCGGATAGGGATGCATGCATGACATTGAGGTTTTGGAAAACCTTATTTTCTTAAATTGGAACTTAGCTCAATATAATCTCAGCTTATCACCTTGGGACAGATGACCAAATAGAAAGGGTAAACCAAGTTCTTGAAGATTTGTTGAGAATGTATCACATGGATCAATAATACAAGTGGGAGGACTATAATTCGCTTGTGGTATTTGCATAAAAAAATTCCAATCATTCTACAATAAAGATGACTCCATTTGAAGCAGTATATGGAAGAAAGTGCAAAACTCTTATAAGCTAGGATAAACTAGAAGATAGAATTAAACTTGAATTGAAAATGTTATCAGAAATGGAGGGGAAGATAAAGGTGACAAAGAAAATATTAGAAGAAGTGAATGATAGATAGAAAAATTATGCTGATGCCAAGCATACACCAAGATATTTAAGTTCTTTTGAGGGTGAAATCTCAAAAGATTTCTATAAATTTTGGAAATTTATCCAAACTAGCCCGTAGATTTGGGTGTCCCTTCGAAGTTCTCAAAGTGATTAAGCTAGTTTCCTATAGAATTTCTCTACCACCAGCTCTTTCCCATATGTATAATATGTTTCATGTTTCATATCTTAAAAAGTATATAACATGTATTAATCATAAATTTGACTAGAATGTACTACAAGGACAGGATCCAAGAGTGGTAATGATCAAGCCTTTCAAGGTGCTCAAAGTACACAAGATCCACCTATGTAACAAAGAGGTTACTCAGTACAAGGTCTAGTGGGACTATTATGCAGAGGAAAATGCTACATGGGAGGATTATAATTTAAAAAAAAAAAGTTTCCTCATTTATTTACTACTTTTTAAATATCTAACCTATAGTAGGTTGTACACATCCCAATCTTGCTCATTGTATATAGAAGGCAAATAACTAGCCAAAGGGGCAACAAAAAGTACCATACTAAGACAATCACCATGTTGAACATGTGGTGATTCAATCTTGTTAGGAGGGTCATCATGATTTCCCTCATCTAAGTTCATGGAAGAGGAAAATATCAAATTCAACTCATTATGCACTTCCTCCTCATCATCATCCAAATTAATCACAATAGGAGGTCTAATGACAATGTCCATTATAGATTAATGTTTTTTTTATAGCGAAGGTGGAGAATCATCATGTTTTTTTTGAGTTAAATTTTGATCTTGGTTTGTTGTATTGTTATTTTATTTTAATTGACGAGTAATAGAATGATATCTATTCCTATGATCTTGAGCATTTTGTCTTCTTATTGCATGGTTTTCAAGTTGTTATGGCCTAGGAGTGGGTTTATCAACCATTTTTTTCTTTTCTTCCCACAAGAGAGGAACAAAAGGAAGCATTGAAGGTTGGTCAACCACTTTCTCTTTAGGTTTATAAACTTGTTTGATTTTAGGAGGCACCAAAGGATTCATATGGTTTTCTCTTGGTCTTTTGTAGGAAATTGGCAGAGGAATTATGTTGGACTTGTCTTGGTTACTTGGAAGGGATTTTGCTTCAATCATAGGTTCATCAATGATAGGTTGGGAAGGTAGACCATTCATGAACTCAGGAATATTGCTAAGGGATAATTCTACTATGCGCTTTTCTTTGAAATTTTGATAAGATTTGTAACAAAAGTCCTCACAAGGCTTAATAGGTTCCATAGGTTTAGGCTAAAAGAAATCCAATGAAAATTTCCCACGGGAAGAAAAAGGATTAAACCTGCTATGATGTACTATGAAAATTTCATTTGCAAATAGAAATTTCAAGAATTTATGAATAACCAATGTAAGAAATCCATGGAGTGTAGCTATGGGTATCCTAACTTCACACAAAATTGGTATGACAATAGAATGATGGTGAATGGGACATTTAATTGTTTTGGTCCAACTTTTAATGGGAGAGTGATCAAACCTATCCTAGGGCTAGCAAAACCATCATGTGTTTTGAACCATGCTTTTGATTGTTCATAAGAATCTTGGTAAAGTTCTTGCACAAAAAATAATTCCTTAGCGATCACATTTTCTACATACATGGGATCAATTAATATCCCATTAGTAGGATTATCATTGATTCTTCTGGCTATGTAAAAGGGACCATCAGGTGCATGTTTAATTATATCATTGTGTGAGAAAGAAATGTCAATAGAAAATTTGGTTTGTCCCTTATGAGGTTGAATGTCAATGAATCCAATCATAGCATCTATAACATATTCATTATTACTCTTATTATCACCAGTTATATCTTTTATGTTGTCAATATTCATCACATCATTCTTGGTATCACTAGCTTTTACAAATGAGATGTTATGGTTTGGCAATGGGATTGGTAAAGATTTGAAAATTTTGGTTAGGCAAGGCAATGGATTTATTTCCTTAATCATTAACACCACCCAACTAGATGTGATTAGAATCAATGAGGTATTTTACTATATGTTTAAGACATCTACATCATTCTGTATCATGCCCAAATTGTTGGTGATATTCGAAAAAGGCATTGGGATTATGGTTCAGAGGTGAAGGTTTAGTGGTATCAAGAAATCTAATGGGAGGTAAGGTGATTAGGTTCTTACCTAGGAGTTGCAACATAATTGAATGGAGAGTATTAAATAGTGAGGTAAATTACCTATTCTTTTCTTGATATTGGTATGGATTTATTATTTTTATGACAACCACTTGAGACTCAACATGTTGGTTTGGTTGAGGTGGATTTATTTGTACAAATCTCTTATTGTGTTTCTTGAATGGTTGTAAATTATTGAGGCATAGATTTAGAATTTTTAGGATGGTTGGAAGAAGTTTTTGCTTCACAATGATTAACTAAATTCTGATAGTCACAAAGAGCTATGCACAAGTGGGTGAAGGAGGGGAATTTCATCATACCAAGCTCATCTTGAATCTTTGTGTGCAAGTTCTCAATGAAAATTATTTGAAGATCGGCATTAGGGATCTTAATGTTGAATTTTAGTAAAGAAATTGATAACATGCTATGAAATTAGTGACCTTTTCATAATCCTTTTGTTTACATTACATTAAATTAGGTAAGGCTACATTGGGACCAATGTACACTTGGAAATGGTTAAGGAAGGCATCAACAAGCTCATTGAATGAACGAATTGAGTTATTCGATAAAGAGAAAAGCCATTCCAAGGCTATATATTTCAAGGACCTAGGAAAAATATTAGCCAAGAGTTTTTCTTCAAAAATGAAGTCACTACATAAGGTTATGAATGCCTAGAAATGGTTACTAGGATCTTCTTTACCACCATATTTTTCAAATCTAGGAATCTCTATTCCTTGTGGCATTTGTGCTTTCAATATTTCCAATGATAATGGGTTTTATTTGAAATATTGTGAAGGTTGGCTATTTTGATTTTGGTTCAATGTGACAATTTGTTGAAGGGATGAAACATTATGAAAAAGTTGGTTGAGGAGAACATCATTGGTTGTGTTTTGGGAAGGAGGTGAACATGGTGGAGGTTTATATGTGTTGGGAGGACAAGCGAATTGAAAGTTTGTGATAGGTGAGGGGTTAGGAGATATGATGTTTGAATTCAAAAAACTATAAGGATTCCAAGTGGAAAGATCTAATGTTGGATTGATGTTGCTAGTTGGTTGCCTTGTTGTAGTAATAGTGTTGGAACACAAAAATCTATTGAGAGGGGGGTGAACTAGTAGATAATAAAACTTAGCCCTTAAAACCTTTGTGCAGATTACTCCTTTTGACTCTTAAGACTTTTGTGTAGACTTAAACATAAGATACAAAAATATACCCAACTACATAAACTTGATCTAAACACTCTCAAAAAAATGATTCCTTTAACTCTTTAGGAAGATTTACTAAACATGTAGAGAGATAAATATTCACACACAAAAAGCATAACATGACATCAAAGATACATGGAAAACCCAAGATGGGAAAAACCACAGTGACAAAAGTTGCTTGAGTCTATTACTCAAATCCAACATCACAAATAAGTATTCTATTACAATATTTTAGGGAACCAACCCAAGAAAGCACCAAATCCTTAATTTAGGAGCACCAAATCCAAGGAGACACCAATCCCCTACACTGAGCACCAACTTAGTTATCTGATGGCACCAACCAATCAAATTTACAAAATAATATTATAATTTTTGATTACAATTCAATGTTGCAACATATTTGCAATTGCACAGTATTTTTTTGCACTCTCTGCAACTCACTCTCAATTGCTACTTCTGCAATCTCAACAAAACACATCTTTGCACCTCTCTCTTTGATCTTTTCTTCTTTTCTCCTTTTGCTCGAAACTTCTCTTCTTGGTACTTAGAACATCCTCTATTCTAACTTGCTGCTCTGTACCTCTCTTCTCGGTACTTAGAACATCCTCTGTTCTAACTTGCTACTTTGCACCTCTATTCTCAACACTTAGAACATCCTCTGTTCTAACTTGTTGCTTTGCACATTTTTTCCTTCTGCAATGTTTCATACACCTTAACTCTCCTAAATGAAAACCTAGATGATGATCTGTGTTGTGTCCAGGTTACACACATATGTGTATTCACTATTTGCACCCGTAGCACTTTCTGTATATTTCTAGTTCTACAGATACAACTCTTAGACCATATTAGATTGTCTTCTTCTTTTCTTTAACTCCAATGACCTATGATCACAGTCTCGAGATCCTTACCACCATTTAGATCATCTCAAATCTTCTACTAGGGTTTTCCTGATATATTCTTTGACAAGCTACTTGTTCTTTTCAAGCCATATGCCATCATATATGGTTCATTGGATATTTTGGAAGTCTACAAAACCCTAATAATGAATGAAATCAATGCCTCAAGCCATTCATATTAAGAAAAAATCTTTAGTTAATATCTTCTCATCTTCCTTCTCACTAACCCTATTATGCATTTAATGCATTCCCTAATGATCTAATTTGATCTCTCATGACATGGTGATCTGTGCCGCCAACCTATAGATCAAATCACCTATCAAATGTTCATTGGAGAAGTTGAACAAATTAATTTTTTTCTTTGTGTTGGTTGCCAGACAAGACCCTCATTGACACTATTGTAGCCATTATGGATCTTCAAGTTTGAATTCTGGCCATTGATCGTCTCTCTCATACCATGATCCTACAATCCTTCATTCATATTGGAATCTTTAAATCATCGTCGGATCAATCATATTTTCCAGTATCCACACTTCACAAAAATGAGGTGAAGTGATGTATCGACCAATCGTCCTTCAACATTTATCTACTAGACCCACTACCAACTTTGTGCACCATCCAATCAAAACTTATTTGATCTACACTATTCCTTGCATCCCCGTGAGGTATATATAGGGTCCCACCATAGGTGCCATGGGATAGCAGGAACTGTTGGTATTTCATGGAATGATCTTCACCGTATCTTGACCTATCATCACCAAGTCGAAGGGACTTGAAGATTACTCACTCCAATATCTGGAGGTCTCCTCAATCTGCTTTATTCTAGCTCTCTTGCGAGGGTGGCCCCCACTAGCCACATGTAATCCCTATCAACAATGTGTAACTAACATAACCAATGTGACATGAAATGTCGACCAATCATATGCCACCACATGTCCTCACACATTATCAAGCTCCATCATTAGCCTATTGGATCTCATCATGACACCATTAATCTTCTATCATCGCGACTTCATTGTGTCTAGGGAACACAAAACCTAATCTCTTTGAAAACTATCTTTCTCTTTGATGAGCTTCAAATGCTTTCTTTTCCAACCATGGGGTCCACCTGATCAATTCATCACGATGTAATCCACAATGAGGATGTGGATTAAAAAAATGATCAATCACTTTTTTCCATTTTTCATTACATGTTACCAACTACCTACGCCACTTCCCAAACAGGTCCCACTAAGTGATCTCCATGCATCACTGTGATGAAGGGACATCCAAGTAGCTCCCATAGAAATTCACCTTTTACTCTGATAGGGTCCCATTGGGATGTTGAAGGGACTAGACATAAGGTCTCTGCAAACATCACTAGTCTCTCCAATCAGATGCCTTCACATCCACATCTTCTTCTGCAGCTTCACCCTAGTCAATGTAATCAATTGCTGCCACCTTTCGGCCACATCATCTTCGCTAATTGTTGGAAATATATGCCTCAATCCCACAGGCTGAAACCTCTAAGAGAGCCAAGTTGGTGTGACATCTTTTGTGTCTGGCCGACTAGCAGCTTGAATTTTGTTGAACAGTTCAGGTCGCTGTGACCTTGCTTCAGTCTCATCGAATGATCCTATCGCTATGAAATGTTGTGTTCGGTATGACCTCCTACCGAGTGGAGATCTCTAGCTGACAAGCCATTCATATCATGTATCGGGGAGAACCTTGGCCGAAAGGCTTAATTTGGTGTGAAGTCCCAACGATAGCTAAAGTCTCGCTGACAACATTTTCTATTGAAGCCTTCAGGGAGAGTCTTGGGTGTTCGGTAAGAAGTCTTACCGATAGGAATGTCTCACCGATAGTATTCACTCGGGGTAACCCAAAGATCTCGGGATGAAGTCTTAGCGACTGATGAAGGTCTCGCTAATGGGGATACACTTGGAGTCTTCGCGGTGACACAAAGACTTTGGTATGAAGTCTTAGCAATGGAAAAAAGTCTTGCCGACTATTGCTTGGTGCTCGGTATGACTTAAGATCTCAGAGTAATGTCTCAGTGATAGTGGTATGTCTTGCTGAATGTTGAACATTTTGGTACAACCCTTAATGACTCGGTATGATCTCTCAGCAAAAGATGATTGTCTCACCGAATGGAAAACTCACGTATGTGTGACTTTAAAGCTTTGGTATGATGTTTCACCGATAGCGATACATGTGATGATCGTTGGTATGAGGTCTTGGTGACATGGAGAAGTCTGAACGATAGCTCTCTAGACTTGATGTAACATCTTGGCGATAAGGATGACTCTTGGTGACATCGATAGTTAAGTCTTGTGGCATTGGGGAGACACGGTTAGTGTCTCACCGACATGCCAACACAGGTTGATCGCTTTGACCGAGAGAAGACCATCCTATGTGGTGAGTCATTGGCCAATCAGAGAAGCCGAATGGAAACCGCTAGTAGTTGGACTGCTATGGATCTGAGGAAGCTCGACAGACAGCGCATGGGTTATACTCAGTGATTGCGTGATGGGTTCAATGAATCAGGATTGCTGTGTGATTGTATGATCAGTGGATGAATTCTATTCTGTGAAGACTATAACGTGAATGTTTTGTATCAAGGTTGTTCATGGTGAATGCTGCTGTAAACTGACATCAGAAAGATAAGTCAGAACTCTGTTTGTAATCTTTATTACTGTAATACAAAGTGACTTCTCTTGGTGTGGTGGGTTTTTCTCCCGTAAGGGTTTTCCCACATATATCTGGTGTTCATATGTGTTTGTCTATTTCTTTGTTTCAGTAATCTCTTTCTAGTGCATCTTAATTGGACTATAATTGTAAAATTTAAAAGGTATCTCTACATTCTTCCCTAAATTTTTGACATTAGGAGAGTTGCTTCCACATCTAGCTTTCCTTACAAGTGGTATCAGAGCTGGCCATTTGTGTTATCCTTGTGGGTACATTGGGTTTTTTGTGTCAATTTCTATTCAATGGGAGTCTTGTAGAAGTTTTTCAATTTCTAATTATAGATTGAGATGGCAAGCACATCAGGAAAGATTGAAATAGAGAAGTTCAATGGCAGCAATTTTGAGTTGTGGAAACTCAAAATGGAGGATCTCTTAGTGGATCGTGATCTGTGGCTTGTTGTGTCTGGAACTAAGCCTATAGGCATGAAGCAAGAAGATTGGGACCTTGTAGATAGAAATTCTAAGGGGTTGATAAGGCTCTATTTGGCAGACTCCATTCTTCTCAATGTGCATGAAGAGAAGACTGCATCTTCCTTGTGGAAGAGACTGGCATCTATTTATCAGGGGAAGTCCTTGGTGAATAAACTGTTCTTGAGGAAGGATTTGTACACTTTGAGAATGTAGGAAGGAGGGTCTGTTGCTGATCATTTGAACACATTCAACATGCTGATTGCACAATTAACATCTGTTGGTGTGAAGATTGATGAAGAGGATCGCTGTATGCTGATACTATATTCTTTGCTAGATTCATGGGATCACCTTGTGATGGCTATTGGGAGTACAACATCCAGTTTCAAGATGGAAGATGTTGTTGCTTCTTTGTTATCAGAAGAATGAGAAGGAAATCTTCTGAGATGGCGAAGGAGGCCCTTGCTATTAGAGGAAGGTCGAAAGAGAAAGGAAGAAGAAGGAAAAGAAGTCAAATAAAAATTAGAGGGGAGATCAAAGTCTCCTAGCAAGAAGTCCAAGGTGAAATGCTAGAACTATGGGCAACTTGGTCATGTCTGAAAGGATTGTAAAGAGAGAAGAAGAAGAAGTATTCTTCAGCAATGTTTCTTCTCATAGTGATGGAGACGCCTTCATTGCAGCCTTGGCTACACAGGCATCGAGATGATGTCTGGCTGATTGATTCTAGAGCATCTTTCCACATGACATCTCATAGAGATTGGTTCACAAAGTATGAAGAATACGATGGTGGAAAGGTGTACTTGGGCGTGATTCAACTTTGGAAATTGTTGGCCCGTGGAAGAGTCGAATCTAATTCCCCATGGTAGAGTGAAGGAATCAATAATGTAATGCATATACCAGGTCTGGCTCAGAAACTTACTTTCTGTAAGTATGTTAAATGATATTGGAGTGCAAGTCACGTTCTCTGGAAATGGCTGCAAGATGACTAGAGGCTCAATGGTGCTAGCAAGGGGTGCTCGTATTGGTACCTTGTACAAGCTGGATGCACATGTTGTTCAATGTAACAATGTCTTTGTAAAGTCACAGAAAGCTACTCATGGAGGAAAAGAGGGAAATGTTCCTAATTGTGTAAAATCTATGGAAGTTAAACTTCCAGTAGAAAAGACTATGCTCATCATAAGGCTCTACATTGGAGAGAAAGGTTTAAAAACCTTGAAGAATAAAAACCTGGTTGAGGGGCTTGAAGATTGTAACCTTGAATTTGAATTATGTGAACATTGTATATATGGAAAACAACACCATGTTTCATTTTATTCCAGTCCTCATAAATCTTCTGGTTTGCTAGAATATATTCATTCTGATGTATTTGGTCCAGTGAATGTTCCTTCTTTTTCTAAGTCAAGGTACTATGTATCGTTCATTGATGATTATTCGAGAAGAACATTTGTTTATTTTTAAAAAAGTAAATCTAAAGTGTTCAGTTGGTTTAAGGAATTTAAGAACCTTGTAGAAAATCAGACTAGAAGAAAAATTAAATGCTTAAGGACTGATAATGGCGGTGAATTTTGTTCTGATGATTTTGAGAGGTATTGTAAAGACCATGGGATTAAAAGACATAAGACTACACCTTATACTCCATAGCAAAATGGAGTTGCAGAAAGGTTCAATAGGATAGTGATGGAGAGAGCACGAAGTATGCTGAGTAGTGTTGGCTTGGAAGAGAAGTTCTAGGCCGAGGCTGTTGCTATTGCATGTTACTTAATTAATCGTTCTCGAAATTCTGCTCTTGTTGAGAAAACACCTTTGGAAGCGTGGTTTGGTAAGAAGCCCTCTTTAAGACATATTCGTGTTTTTGGTTGTGAGGCATATGCTCATGTGCCATATGAGAAAAGATCTAAGTTGGAGAACAAGGCTATCAAATGTATCTTTATTAGCTATAGTGCTGGCATAAAATGATACAAGCTTTGGAATCCTAATACGGAGAAGGTTGTATACAGTAGAAGTGTAATCTTTTGTGAGCTGAAGCCTTCTACCTTGGATCTACAGTCAGATACAAATTCAGAAAACAATAAGGATGTAGTTGGAATTCCTCCTACACCAGATAAAGAGGAACTAAAAATTAAAAATGTACTTGAAACTAAGGAGAGCTCAAGTAGTTATGAAAGTTCTGAAGAAGAAGAAGAACCTCAGTCTCAGCAAGTGAGGAGGTCAACCCGTGAAAGAAACAACCTGATAGGTATGGGTTCTCTTTGATAGATTCTACTTGTGCCTATGCTTTAATTTCTAGCACTAATGAGCCTAGGACTGTAAAGGAGGCATTTAAAATGTCTAATTCAGACTCTTGGTTGGAAGCCATGAATGAAGAAATGGCATCATTAGAAAAGAATGATACCTGGAGTTTGGTGCCATTGCCTAAAGGAAGAAAAGTTGTGGGATGCAAATGGGTATTTAGAAAGAAGATTGGTCTGGATGGCAGTGTGGAAAAGTACAAGGAAAGATTGGTTGCGAAGGGTTATTCCCAGGTAGAGGGAATTGATTATGGGGAGATTTCTTCTCCTGTAGCTAAGTTGACGTCCATTAGATTTATTTTGTCACTTGCAGTAGCGTATGACTTAGAGGTCGAATAGATGGATGTGAAGACAACATTTCTTCATGGTGATCTTGAAGAAGAAATCTATATGTCCTAGCTTGAGCACTTTGTTGAAAAAGGTAAAGAGAAACTGGTTTGCAAGTTAAAAAAGTCTTTGTATGGGTTAAAGCAGTCACCTAGAATGTGGTACCAGAAATTTGATACTTTTGTATTGTCTTTGGGATTTGTGAGATCAAAATCTAATCATTGTGTCTATTATAAAGCTCAAAGTGATCACGTTCTTATTATTGCTCTCTATGTTGATGATATGCTGTTCATATGCAATAGTAAGCTAATGATTTATGATCTTAAGTCTCAATTGTCTACTAAGTTTGAAATGAAAGATCTTGGTGCAACAAGATATATTCTAGGGATGGAGATAACTAGGGAAAATAATAGTAGAAAAATTTGGATCGGTCAGAGTAAGTATATCAAGACTATTCTAGAGAGATTTTGCATGAATGATTGCAAGTAGCTAGTTGTTCCGGTCTTGCAGGGAACGAATCTATCTGTTGAAGACTGTCCAAAATCTCCTACTGAGATGGAAGACATGACTAGTGTACCCTATGCTAGTGCAGTTGGTAGTCTTATGTATGCAATGGTTTGTACAAGGCCAGACATTGCCCAAGCAGTGGGAGTTCTTAGTCAGTTTATGGCTAATCCTAGAAGGACACATTGGGATGCTGTAAAGAGAGTTTTCAGATATTTGAAGGGCACTTCAAAGTTTTCTTTGTGTTACCATGGGAACTTGGTTGAATCACAGAGGACTCTCAATATTGAAGGCTATGTGGACTCTGATTGGGCAGGGGACATTGACAGTAGGAGGTCCACTAGTGGATATACTTTCATGTTGAATGGTGGTGCAGTGAGTTGGATGAGTAAGCGGCAGGTTGTAGTCACTTTTTCCACTACAGAGGCTAAATACATGGCAGCTACACATGCTTGTAAAGAAGTAGTTTGGTTAAAATGTTTGTGTTCTAACATTGGTTTTGATGTAGGGAAAATAACTATTTTTTGTGACAGTCAGAGTGCAATTTGTCTGGCAAAGAATCCTACTTTCCATGCCAGGACGAAACATATAGATGTACAGTACCACTTTGTACGAGATATGGTGGATGATGGAAAGGTCAGTTTGGAAAAAGTTGATACTCTGGAGAATGTTGCAGATGCATTGACGAAGCTAGTGAGCACAAACAAGTTTAGGTGGTGTGCCAGTTCAATGGGCCTTAGTGCCCATGATTTTCAATAAGTTTTGTTGTGCTCTGGAGGTGCCTGTGTGATCTTCATAAAGTGGGATGTTTTTGGAAATATATGCCTCAATCCCACAGGCTAAAACCTCTAAGAGAGCCAAGTCGGTGTGACATCTTTTGTGTCTGGCCGACTAGCAGCTTGAATTTTGTTGAACAGTTCAGGTCACTGTGACCTTGCTTCAGTCTCACCGAATGATCCTATCGCTATGACATGTTGTGTTTGGTATGACCTCCTACTAAGTGGAGATATCTGGCCGATAGGCCATTCATATCGTATATCGGGGAGACCCTTGGCCGAAAGGCTTACTTCGGTGTGAAGTCCCAGCGATAGCTAAAGTCTCGCCGACAACGTTTTCTGTTGAAGCCTTCGGGGAGAGTCTTGGGTGTTCGGTAAGAAGTCTTACTGATAGGAATGTCTCATTGACAGTGTTCACTCGAGGTAACCCAAAGGTCTCAGGATGAAGTCTCAGCAACTGATGAAGGTCTCGCCGACAGGGATACCCTTGGAGTCTTCGCGGTGACACAAAGACTTCAGTATGAAGTCTTAGTGATGGACAAAAGTCTTGCCGACTGTTGCTTGGTGCTCGGTATGACTTAAGATCTTGGAGTAACGTCTCAACGATAGCGATATGTCTTGCTGAATGTTGAACATTTCGGTATAACCCTTAATGACTCGGTATGATCTCTTAGCGAAAGGCGATTGTCTCACTGAATGGAAAACTCACGTTTGTGCGACTTTAAAGCTTCAGTATGATGTTTCACAGATAGCGGTAAGTCTTGGTGATAGCGATACATGTGATGATCGTCAGTATGAGGTCTTGGAAACATGGAGAAGTCTAAGCGATAGCTCTTTGGATTCGATGTAACATCTTGGCAATAAGGATGAATCTTGGCGACATTGATAGTTAAGTCTTGTGGCATTGGGGAGACACGGTTAGTGTTTCACTGACATGCCAACACAGGTTGATCACTTTGATTGAGAGAAGACCATCCTATGTGGTGAGTCATTGGCCAATCAAAGAAGTTGAATGGGAACCACTAGCAGTTGGACTGTTGCGGCCGTTACTGAGAGGAAGCTCGACAGACAGGGGTGACATGGTTATACTCAGTGATTGCAGATTGTAATGGGTTCGATGAATCAACGGATTGCTGTGTGATTGTATGATCAGTGGATGAATTCTATTATGTGAAGACTGTAATGTGAATGTTTTGTATTAAGGTTGTTCATGGTGAATGCTGCTATAAACTAACATCAGAAAGATAAGTCAGATCTCTGTATGTAATCTTTATTACTGTAATACAAAGTGACTTCTCTTGGTGTGGTGGGTTTTTCTCTCATAAGGGTTTTCCCATGTATATCTGGTGTTCATATGTGTTTGTCTATTTCTCTGTTTCAGTAATCTCTTTCTAGTGCATCTTAATTGGACTGTAATTGTAAAATTTAAAAGGTATCTCTGCATTCTTCCCTAAGTTTTTGACATTAGGAGAGTTTCTTTCGCATCTAGCTTTCCTTACACTAACTTCCATCACTGTATCGAAGGGACACAAATAAATGTTTCTTTGAAATCTAACTCACTTCAATGAAAATTTATCACTTCTTTGAAGTGATTGTAAACCATCTCCTCTCAACATTGTGTTCTCTCTTTGAACTGCTATAATGGATCTCCATCATTGCTCGCTTGTTTTTATTTTTAGCATATTGAAGGGACACCAACATAAATCCTACCAAAATTTGACTGTCAACCGGATATCCATTGAATGTATAACCTCTGAACGTGCACCGTATTCATCAAAGGAACTTCGTTATGTTGAGAGAACATCATGGCAACTCGCTCCGATAAGATGTTGTCCCCTTGGTTGTGGGGGATTGGGGATCCCATGTTCTTCATACCATGCAAAGCTTGAGCAAGTAAACTGAAAACCATACCTCCAAACTATGAACACATCACAATACTAAAAATCAACATTCATAGCGTTCCTTTTTCTTTTCAAGGGGTTGGAGTTCTCTCATACCTCTTTACTTATTCTTGCAGTGCATTGTAGCTTTAGAAAAGTAAGTCCAAACACATAAGTCCAATGTACTCTTTCTCCAATCAGGATTTGGCCATCGACCTTACCCTTTTCCATTTACCTCCTTTCACATTTATCTCAAACCATAACTCATACCTATGAAACTCTAAATGCGAAACACCAACTTTGAATTTCTCTTGTCAAATGTTGGGGTTCACCCTTCCACCTTGCCACTTTCAAATCTTTCAGTGAGTTGCAAGCCCAAATTTTTTTGGGTGGTAGGGTTTCTCCATATTTCCTTCTTCAAACACCACTATAAGTTGTACTCCTGAAGTATGAAGTCCAAAACACTTTTGACTTAGCAGATTTAACATCATCCTTCTTAGGGGATTGTATAAGAGGTGTGACTGAGGCCCGAGACTCAAAATAATTTTAGACTTAACACAAAATAGTCTGTCTTTTACAATGTGCCTTGTAAGTGATAAGTCTGAAGACCGATGCTTGATTACCTACAAAACTTCAACATAATATAATCCTTAAGTCTAAAGTTTGAAGCACAATCAGACTTAGCTAAAAATGACTAACTCTTTCTCTACTTAGCAAGTAGTATGAGTAAGCTTGAGGCCCAAGGCCTGAAACTTCTGCAATTCTTCAACACTTGCACAAAATCTGCAACACAACTTCAACCTCTAACATCAATGACACTTTTAAATTAATGCCAACATCCTCCTTTACTAGATTAGGTCCATCTCACCTTTGATCCTCTTTCATCATGCCAACAATCTCCCTTGCATGATTTCCCCTTTTGACATTAATGACAACAATATGCCAACAAATAGTTGAATTTGTGTATGTAGGAATAGAGGTTGTGGTTGAGGGGGGAGGAATTTTATTTCCACCTTGACTTTGAGTGCATCCTAAAGTTTTAGCATAATTATTCAATGTAGAAACATGATTATCAATGATGTGATCTAAGCTACACACAATTTTTATTCCTCGTTCATTATCAAGATTTGTTCTCATGTTATGTATGACACGAACCATAGTATTGACAATATATTCAACACTCACAAAGTCTTGTAATATTTCTAAAGATTCATCCATTTATTTTAGCTTCTCTTGAGGGACATAAACAATAATGGTTTTGAAATCAGTAGGATTGGAAGTCATAAGACATGTGATTTTAGGGATGGATTCTAATATGGATTGACTAGTGTTAACACTAGGATTGAAAGAGTTGGAAAACCCAAGATCCACAACTAATGTACCAACATGGGATACCATGAGTCTCAAACTATGTCTCACTAAAATATTAGCAATAAGACACCAAGTTGTAATATTCATACAAGTTTCACCAAACCAAAAGTGCATCTAAGGAAAAAAAGGCACTAAATGGAGATAGTTAATATACATAAATAGGAAACACAATGCAAGTCTTAAATAGGATATTATAATTTTCAGATCTGAAATATGATAATTGACTGATTTTAGATGTAAAAACCTGAAAATGATTACTTTTGAATGCCAATTTTGATGTTTAAACAATGCATTGTCTTTCATCAATTGAACAAAATGCAAATAACTATAGAAAACAATAATCTCTGAAACTGAAACTAAGATCTACAAACAATAGGAAATAAAGTAGAAAAAAGACAAACTTATGCTCAAAAATTTGGAAAATGACCTGTACAAGGACAAGTTCGCCCAAGGGCGAATGGGTCTTTGTACAAGGATTTGACAAATTTGATTTTGAGTTTCTAAGTTAATGTTTAAGTTCTATGTTTCAGGTTGCAAATAGATTCTTTTAGTTACAAATTTCCTAAATTTGATGATTAAATTGAAATGCAATTTGATGGAAAAAATAAAATAAAATGACAACTTTTGAGATTTTGACTGAATTTTCTGATGTAAATGACTAAAAGATACCCTTGATACAACTAATATGCAAGATGTATGCAAGATTTACAATTTTTTTTTTTGGATTTTTGTGAATTTAAATGATGCAAAAATGTAATTTTGAAACCCTAAATGAGATGCAAACAAACTAATGCAAATCATAGATCCAAGGTTTTAGAGACTTCCAAATTAGAATTTATGATGTACAATGTTAGGTTAACCAAAATGAAATGAAAGGAAAAAGGGGGGATCAATTTAACCAATGTGAAATGCAATGGACTAGGATTCAAACATCCCTATCCCTTAATTTCATTAGAAAGAGAGGAGATCACAAAAGGATAGGATTTCCTTTCAACCTTGAAGTGAGTGAACCTTATTTTGGATCTCTGCGATCTTTGCTTTCTTATGACAAAAATGACTAATTCGCAATGTTTTGAATGATTAAAACAACATTAACTGATAAATTATATGACCTAATACTTGAAATGCAAATTTATATGATAACAAAAACAAAAATGACCTTTTACAGGAAAATATGAGAAGGGAATATTAGTGTACACCTATGATAAAAAGTAGGTTTTAGGACTTGTAGCATGACTGGTTTTTCCTAGGTTGAATCGGTCCTAGTGTAGGGGTCCAAAATCAATTTTTGTATTTCTTTGATCTTAGATCTAAGCTTCTTATTCCTCCAGGTTTGACTATCAAAAATTTAGAAATAAAATTTGTAGGTGAGTTTTCGTAGCATGGAAACAATGAATGTAACTTTGCAAAGATGCTCCTTTGATCAACTTTCAATCCTTCTTCATCTGTAAATCTGCATATACAAAGAGAGAAGCAAAAATGTTTCTCTTAGGGTGAATGGGGGTTTTCTTTAGTCAAACCCCATGTTTGGTAATTAAAACTTGATAATAAAATAATGAAAAGTGAAGGAATTGATGAATGAACAATTGCTTGTTACAACTCACCAAACCCTTAATGGCTGCCCTTATAGGACTAAAGTCAAACACATCGCTCTAAGGCTTGGATCTTGTATGAATTGGATTGATTGATTGATTGATTTTATGCTTGAATGCTTTCTTGAATGATTGAAACCCACATCATAATGTTAGCTCCAAAACACAACATGAACACACATGAATTTTGACATGATGATATGATCTTGATTGTTGTTGTAGATGACTGATAAATCTACACTTTAATACTCTTGACAATAATATTTTTTCATATGATCTCTTAATTATGCAACTTAGATTTGAAATAATAAAATAATTGTATTTATAATTGTTAATCTAATTTCCCAAAAAATAGATTCTAAAAGTCGACAAATGAAACTTGAATTTGAATCATTAAAATGCTGCCAAAACATATTAAAAATTGGGTATTAGGACTTAAAGGGGATCCATTCACCCCTAGGAAAATGGTCCCTAGGACCTAAGTCCAAGACACTCAATTTTCAAGGTGTTTTAATTATTGTTAACAATTTTTTAATATAGGTTTCCATTTTGGAAAATGGGAATAATAAGGGTTTGGATTGATAATTTGGTCAATTAGAAGCTTAATTAAGTCCAATTAATTAAGGGGATGGAAATATAGTGTGAAATTGTAAAGGTATACAATTTTTTACTCTACATTTGATCAAGATAATGATGTTGCATATAATAATGGACTAACTATGTTATTGGATTTATAAGTGAAATGCAAGATCAAGTTCTTACCCTCATAGAGGGAGAGGGAGAGTATCACCAGAGAGAGGATTATAAACTTGGGAAATAAATAGGTTAATGCCAAATAAGTTGAAAACACACTCATGTAGGTCTAAGTAACTAGTTTAGGTAAGTAACTCTAGTCCTATTGTTGAGTTAATTTCATGTTTTTCTTAAGTGGGTTGAGTCATAAGGTTAGGATGAACCTTCTTGAGTCCTTGACCTAGTCTTTTTTGATAAAATAAAGTGTCACATAAGTATCATATTCATCTCTTCATTTTATCAAATTTGTTTATATAAAGTCTAATAAACTATTATCTAAAAGTATTTAAATAAAATATAATCGACTATTATCTAGAAGTATCATCTAAAAGTGGAAGTGCTTTCTTTTTGGGAGACAAATTGGTCTCTTGGTGTAGTAAAAAGCAATGCTCAATGTCTTTGTCCATAGCAGAAGCTGAATACATTGCTACAACATGTTGTTGCACTCAAGTGCTTTGGATGAAGTAGACCTTGAAGGATATGAAAGTGGTTTATGATGAACCTATTTCTATATTGTGTGACAACACAAGTGCAATTAATATTTCCAAGAATCTGGTAATGCATTCAAGGACTAAAAAAATGTCTATTTGGTACCATTTTCTAAGAGAGAAAGTTGTAGAACATGAAGTCACAAAGGAGTATGTACCTACTAAGGACTAGATTACAAATGTTTTTACCAAGGCACTTTCAAAGGATACTTTTGAGTATTTGTAGTAGAATTTGGGAGTTATTGTCACTCCTTGTTCTAACTAGATGCATAGATGGTGCATCTTTCTAGGGGGAGAAATTCATGACATATACTTTCTCCTAGATTTATGTGTGCTCCCACTTAGGGACTTGGTAGTAAGGGGGAGATTTGGTTCAATTATGCAAAAAATGTGAAATAATGTTGCTGATCAAAGGGGGAGAATGTGTTGTTACTTTAATTAAAGGTATTTTTTCCCTTTTTTCCTAAAGTCAAAAAATGTAGTGTTGTAAGTAGGTGTCTATGGCCCTATGTCCTTGATGTCAAAGAGGGAGAGTGATTAGTTATATTTCTATCAATTCCAAAGGGGGAGATTGTTGGCACTTGTTGTCATTGATGTCAACACTAATTGTTGGTTGTCATTGATGTGAAAACCTGAGGAGATTTGTGTGATATTATTGGAATTAGTTGGCACTGATTTCCTTTTTGTAGTTTGCATTGGTTGTCATTATTGATAAAATTTAGGCTAACATTGATATATGGAAGGGTTGTTGAAGTTCATAGTTGAATGTCATTGAGTATGATTTTGGTCAGCAGAGTTAGTTTCATAATGATATAATAAGATGAGAATTAGAAGAATTAGAAGTATTGTTGAATATGGAGAGATGTTGTTGAAGGTCTATAGTATCTCTTATGCTCTCTCTTGATGTTCATGATAAAGAATATGTTGCTTAAAGAAATATTTGGTCTCCACAAGTTACTTAAGTGTTTCTAGTTCAAGAAGTTGCATTGAAGTCTATTTGGGAGAATGCTCCACATTCCCCTATTGTTGAAGTTTCAATCTTACGATTTGGGATTCAATGTTAGTGCTCTATGGATATTGCACTCATATCTTTTCAAGTCACTTATGTTGCCGAGGAGAGTTTTGTGAATTGCAAAAGGTTGGAAGTGTTGGTTATCCAGACGGGTTTGGGAAATATTTCACATTTCTTCGTATTGATGTCTCTACTCCTACAACTAGGTAAATGTGCTCTCAATGTCTATGCTATAAATCTTAGTTATAATTTCATATAATGAAGTGGTCCACAGTTGATATGTTAATGTTACATCTTCTAATCATGTGTTTTGTGCTTCTTGGATGAAGTATTCTATTCTTGTTTGGCCCGTGATGGCTATTGATGACACTAAAGTATGAAATAAGTGTATGGAAGTGCTTTTCGATATTCATGGAACATACCCATGTGTTCCACATGTTTCAAATTGATTGCTTTGGTGCTGCATTATGTCTTGAGTTGACTTTATGGGTTATTTGTAGATATTTGGTCAATAGGGATTGTTCCTTTTCTTGCACCATGTGTTTGGGGGTATCACCAACAATTGAAGATGTGTTAAGTTAGATTTTGGTCCTGACCTATCTTTGTTAGAACTTCCTTGAACAAATTCAATTAGAAGTATGGTTTCAGGGCTGACTGGTTATGTTCTTCAAGTTTCATCTACACATTTCCTTGATGCCAACTTAGTTTGATGTGCACAAGTGTGAATTATTTTGGATCACATTGAAATATGTAATAAGGTTGTTTTTTGTTCTCTCTATGTAACATCCACCCAACAAATCACTAATAAAATATAGAAATTAGTGAATAATATAAACATACCCCAAAGTTAGGTCAAACACTTGACTAAAATATTTTCTTTTCAAACATATAAAGAAGTCTACAATATTCATAATGACGTAAGTAATTTATTATAACTACACAAATTGATTTATTTTATGACTAGATACAAATACACACACCCAAAATTATATTAGCCATGCTCTTTCAAAAACAATTTCAGAATTATAAATGGAAACACTAGCAAAGAAGTAAGAGTCATCTACTTTTTCAATGGTAATACACAAGATAAATATTATATCACCATTTGCATTACAAAACCTCTACCATTCCTTTTCCATGAAGTCAAAGACATAGAGCATCATCAAGGTGATATCCACCCTACCACGAAGCATTGGCTTCCTCGTGCTACTCCATTGGAGAAGCTTGACCTATCACAAAGGATCTAGCTACATGTGGCCAAAATACATGATGGAATCTTATATACTGTGTGAATTATTGATGACCTACCATGCCTATGCTCTTATGACTGTAATCAATGATACCTAATGTTTCAACATAAAATAACCCAAGACACCCAGCCATCCTACTATAATAATTAAACATTCAACAAGATAGATAAACACTACTAGAAGACAAGGCCATAGCTAGAATTCAACCCTTTAAATGTAGCTTAAATAACATATTCCAAAGCAAGAATGTTTACAAATTAGTCCACTAAGGGATCCAATCTACAACAAAACCTAAATCCATTTCGTATTAGGTAAGTTCAAGACGAGGTCTTACTTCCTCCTTTGTTAAAATTTCCCAAATCTAGAACCATTCCCTAAGATACAGTGACACGATATTTGATAAATTCACCCTATTCATATTAGTAAATTTATAAATAATGATAATGACCATTTAATTTATGAACTTACTCCATATGGATCAATTCACAACTTTCATTCTGCAAATTGTAGTAAAAATGATAGTATTTAAAACTATCATAACTTTCACATATCTTAACCAAAATTAAAAGTTCAATACATTCTTGAAACTAGAAATATCAATGAATAAAACCCATAAATTGTTTCGCGAGAATCCCAAACATGTTTAAGCAATTTTTTCTGCAACTTAGCCCAATAGCTTACCCAAAACAACAGTTTGATAATATGAAAGCCCTAATTCTAAATATTTAAAAATACTTTCATAAGTTGTTATCATTAAATAGACATAGTTTTACTATTTAGTTACATAACTTTGCTCCAATTATAATTCAGGATATGGAAATTCCTTTCTAGTAGCAAACTCACTACACCCAAAACTATTATATCTTGTAAGCAATAAACCACATTGGCATTAATTTCTCAAGCATTGATATATGCAGGACTATACTTCTTATTATAATCAAATTATCTTAGGAGCTAAGTGAATTTTACAACCCTTCACTCCTCACAAGTGAACCATGAATCTAAGGTTTTATTTATTGGTAAAATATCCATATTTTCCCATGATGAGTGGATGTACACAAGTAAGACAACCCAACAAGAGGCAACATAAACAACGATTTCATAAAAACCTTGCATAGTTAAACAATCCCAAGGAAACATAAACTAAATGCATAAGGAAGTCACAATTGAGATAATTATCATTCAACTAAAACCATGCCACACACATTGTTATGTGTTCTTTCTTAATTAGGTATGTCAAGGAAATATTAAGTTTCATGTATGTTCATGGTAAATTTTTTAAAAAATTAAGAAATCACAAATTATTGAAGGATCTTAAAGCTTACCCAATTTTATTTAGTTGAAGATAGAATGAGAATTTATCTTCAACACCTACTTCATAACTTGTGAGCTTCTTTCCTTAACAATATTGACAAGTTTCCTCATAACCCATCATGCATATCCTAAGTTATTCATACCACACATAATTTTGACTACAATGCACAATGTGAAGGTAACACTATTATTGAAATTGAATGACATGAACATAGCATCATTGGATGCCATCCTAATAAAGATCTCACTCACTTATATGGATGACAAAGCATGAAACAATTGTTGGAAAACTTAGAAAATTATAACTAGTTCCTTTACATGCTTTGACAATAAACATGCTACGAAGTGAAGAGGTATAATGTATCTATGATAGTGATATTATGTATATTGAGTTTATAGGCTAGACCAAAATGGTTGTCCCAAAACACTAGGAAACTTGTGCTTTAAGGGTTTATCCTCCAAATGTTAACTTCTTCAAAATAGATTAGGCTTTAGCATTGAACCTCCTTGTTTCTTGAGTTGCAGGAAAACTTTGAAATAGGCATTATTACTTTTTCTTTCAATTTTTTTATTGATTGATTATTGAGACATGATGGACAAACAAGAAAAAAAATCATGAATAGTCCAAAAGTAGAATGATTTCTAAATTCTTCAAAATTACCCAACACAAAATTTGCATCAAGATTTTTGTAGGAAAAAGGAACCTTTCCTATATTTTAAAGTGTAAAAACTTCTTTTTAATCATCCATATTTACAGAAAACAACCAAAATTATGATATTGTGATTCTCAAAATAGTCAATCCAATCACATATGCTATTGGTAACAGAAGAGAAACACATTAAATTTCACATCTCCCCACAAAATTGATACCTCACCACAAGAGACTCAAATAAATGTCTTAGCAAGGATCAAGATGCTCTTATAATGTTCTTTTGTTGTTCAATCTCCCAGGAAATGTGCAGAACATAGGCCCCAAAATGACTCTCAATGACTTCCAACAAACCTTTTCCATCTTCCTCTACCATCCTCCCTAATGAAGGTCGATACATGATTTTTTTTGCAACTAGCAAGTATAAAGCCATATTTCCCTACCCCTCACCAGTATCTTCCACCTCACATATACATACAAATTGTAGAGGCATCGACAAGGCATGTGGGGAAGAAAAATTGCTTTCTTTTTTTGTATATTATATATATAAATTTAATTTTTATTTCTTTTGAAATCATTTTAATCTTACTTCCATTTAAAATAAAATAAAATAAGCATATTAACTTACCAATAATTAAAATATAATAATAATTAATGAGATTTTCACTTTTTTTAATTAACTATTCTTATATTAATATTAAATTAATATATTATTTTTTAATATTAAGTTATTTTTCTTATTGTAAGATATTAATTTTCATTTCCATACCAATTCTTATTTAATTAAGTTCATTTAGATGGAAATGCTAAATATAGTTATGTGTCAATGAGCAACACACTCTTGTGCTAAGTTAGGCTCATGGCCCGATGTTGGCCCGAGGTTTCCAAGTTACTTAATCAAGATTATATAGAGATATTTTATTCTCGTACAAACATATTTATGTATCATTCATAAAATAAATGCAATTATAATTCATAATCTTATTGAAACACGTATACAACCTAACTACATGATTCTAGGTGTGTGTGTGTGTGTTGATTCCAACACGATAATTTACCTCCACTGGCTAGAACCTTCTTGATGATACTCTCTCTCCAATATGGGAAAATGTCAATGATTCATGATGCAATTATAAATTAGAATGTATAATTAACCACATCATTATAATCATTTTTCTTAATAAAACTTCAAGTAATAATTAATGTAATCAAATTATCATCACTTGTTATTAAACAATTAATGCCACAATTAAGTGATTAAGATAAGCTAATAAGATGGGATGTGACATCCTTCCCCCCTAAGGATAGTCATGTCCCATTGACTATATAAAGGTGATCATCATAATGCCAATTATTAAAAATCAACTCTATTCTACATCATTAAAAATATATATGAAAGATTCATACCATTTCTCTTCATACCTTTGTAACTTGATTAATTGGCTAAGTTACCTTGAAATTTTTGACAATGCACCTAACATGGTCTTTAGGTCTAATCAACAATCAATCACTTGGAGTGATGTTAACTTGTAAACAAAAGATACCATAACTCATGAGATTTCAAGGGTGGATCATTTCATTATCCAAATTTATTGTATGCAATAAATCACGTTATAATTTCAAATAACTCACTTTCAAATTCATACAATTGAAATTTCATTAAGATAGATCACAACTTGATCATATATCATTCATTAAATATATGTACTCTCAATCTAAGTTATTTAAATAACATTAGATAATATTACTCAATCACAAGTGAGGAGTAAGCCACACATAACAAAATTTGATACTCTTTTCATATTATATAAATAAAACTTTTAAGATTCTACTTAAATTCAAATCTTACAATCTTCAGTTTGCTTATCTCTTTAAGCATGGTTAGTAGTTATACAACTAGTTTATCATCTCAATCCATGCATTTATTTTCAATAGTCTATAAAATAAGCATTTATCCTTCATTAGATGAGAACAAAGCCATCTCATTCAAAAATTTCATGCAATTTTATCACAAAGAATAAATTCTTATCATGCATACCTTCTCATATGTGACACCATATATATGTTCATAGATATCATGGATGAATGCTCTCATGTGACTTGAAGAGTCAGTGAATAAATTTACTTATCTTGTCAATCATGTGACCTAAACAATATGCTCATCTCATTACTCATGCCTACTCACATGTGACCTGAATGATATGTCCATCTCATCATGACATGTGTGAAAGATGAACGCTCACATATGAATTGAAGCGTCAGTGAATAAATTTACTTATCTTTTCAATCATGTGACCTAGACAATATACTCATCTCGTCACTCATTCCTACTTGCATGTGACCTAAATGATATGTCCATCTCATCATGACATGTGTGAAATCTATGCTATCATGAAGTAACTAAAACTTGCAACTTATTTAATGCTTTCTAGCACAAATGTCTATGCAATGTCCTTTTACTCACAAAGCGACTCAATCTTTGACCAAAGCACTTTTATTCTTTATTTACACCCTTAGGATAACCTAGGAGCCACTTAGCACCTTTCCAACAAATGCCCCTTTCTATAGGAAATCACAATTATGTTCATCTTACCATACACACTTTCTTGTACTTGAACATATTTTCATGATATTTATTGTTCATAACCAAACCATAGTTTCTCCTAGTTCATTATTAATTGTGATGTCATGCTAGACATTTCATAAAAAAAAGAATCAAAATTATAACTCTTTAACAATTATATCAAAATGAACTTGTCAAGAACCTAAAGTAATTAAATTTTGAAGACACTAAATCTACATCTACATGAATAATATCATGGGCATCACAAGTAGGAGCATCAATACTATCAACATATAGCCTCATCTAAGGCATATGACATAATCTTTGGAAAATATGTCACAACAATAGCATCCAAGAATCATTTGAAGTATACCAATTAGTAGTGTGAAAACATACACAAATAAACAAGGATCATATCATTTTGTAATTCCCCAATTCCCATAGGGAGTGGCACATCACATATACTTAGTGACTAGCTCCAACATATGTGACATATACACAAGGTGAGTAGCTTTGTTATACATTATACATACATAAGGTGACTAAATCATACTTATCACATATACAAAGTGAATAATTTATATGCACATCACAAGTACAACCTTGATTGGCTCATACGTATATCACAAATACAATGGTGACAAGACCATGTATATATCACATTACAATAAGGACTAACTCAATCATACGGGTCATAAATATCTAATGTGACAATCCACACAATACATCACATGTTCACATAAGGAACAATAAGTAAAGTGGAAATAGATGCAACCTATTGCATACTTAAACCCACTATCTAACTCACAATCACATAAGTCTACTATGACAACCATCAAGTATCCCATATTGCTCATGTTGTCACTAGCAAGGGTATCAATATATCAAAGTGCACAACCCTAGGATATTTAAATTAGTACTTAGGGAGGCATTAGTGTATAAACACATTCAATTACTCATAAGTTCATATCACTTCTTGCTCCAAAGATGTTACCTACCTTTGTTAATCTAAGATACCAGTTTCCACATCAGGATAGACCAAAGTTATAATATGAGGTTGGTCCAGCTATTACCTACCTATTCTTCATTAGAAGCTCTCTTCCTTACAATCCATTAGATGACTAAGAAACCAAGTACATCCATCACTAGCATAGTACACTCCTTGACTAATATCAATCTTGAGCATTCATCACATAGCTTAAGTGTAAACTCACTCATAGTAGAAGGTTTATTCAAATGGTAGCCATAAGAGTGAACTTAGAATATATAGAAGTTTACATTATTGATCAAAGCATGACCACACTAATTTCCTGCCCATATCAAGCTCATGAGTAAACCATAATCATAAAATGCATCAATCACAAAGTATGCATTATTCAAATATAATTTCAATCAATCAACATTCACTCAAATTGAATTTGAAGTCATTCTAATATACACTCACATCATAGGTTATTACCTTTCATACATAGCAAGTAAAAAATAATATAATCAATTTTATTCTAGATTAAAATCTTCTAGTCATTGATAATATTTCTCTTACTTGGTTCCCATACTTAACCATCTAGGAAATAACAAGACTCAAAATCATCTAGGTATCTCCACAATTCTAAGATTTTTCCAAATTCTCAAAAGAAATGCAACTTGAACGTAGTAGACTCTAGGCCCTAGTGTTGAACCCAAAACTCTGATACCATATGTAACATCCACCATACTAATCACTAATAAAATATGGAAGTTAGTGAATAATATAAAAATAACCCAAAGTTGGGTCAAACACTTGACTAAAATCTTTTCTTTTCAAACATATATAGGAGTCTACAATATTCATAATGATGCAAGTAATTTATTATAACTACACAAATTGATTTATTTTATGACTAGATGAAAATAAACACACCCAAAATTATATTGGCCATGCTCTTCCAAAAACAATTTCAAACTTATAAATGGTAACACTAGCAAAGAAGTAAGAGTCATCTACATTTTCAATGGTAATTGGTGCAGTCAAGGATGGAGGGTCCAGGAATAGGACTATCCAACCTTGCAACAAGAGTAAACACAATGGAAATTAAAAGATTTGAAACAAAAATCCCACATGGATATATAAATAATGATTAATTATTCACAAGCAACATGCCTTGCCTTCCAGCTTACAAATTACAAAAGGATATGGCACTAAGCCCAAAAATACAATGCAGGTTGAAGCCCTTATCTCCAAATCTTCCTACTTCTCTATCAATATATCATTTGATTCCTCCTAATGCAACTACAAAATTCTTATATATATCAATTCCCAGATCTAGAAAATATCCATGTCAACCTCAAGAGGTATCAAAATGATGAAGTTGATGAAATGTGTGAAGGTCAGCCAAAACATATGATTCTCCTTTGATCCTTGGATAAACATGATGCATATCAAAATGAAGGTTCTGTTGTGCAGTTTTCGCACACATGCTCCGCTGAAAGCAGGGACCCTCTTTCGCTCCGGTTTTGGTTTCTTGGCCCTTTCTTTTTTAAGGTTTTCTCTTATTTAGGAATGTGCTTTAAAGTTTATTTTGATTGCCTAGGTGTTTCCCCTAGTTATTTATTGAAAATCCTAAGTTCTAGATGAATTTCGAGCTTTTACTCAGATTCAGGATTTTCCACCCTGGTCGGATTTTCCCGGATCTCGCTTGGACTTCGGCTGGACCCTGTTGTTCGGGGATTTTCGGTATTCACAGATTTCCGCATGGGCTAGATTTTCCCGGATTCCACCCTATCATCGGCTTTTCGAGATTTCTGACTGTCCTATTGATTGCATTAATGGCTTCGTGCATGCTTTGAAGGATGTATTTAACTTGATTTCTGGGATCTTTTGTGCCATCATGCTTACTATTTGCCATCGTCTGAGCTGAGGAGTGCTATCTTGCGATTGATTGAATTCATTTTTGGGGAATTTGGGTGAATTGTGGATTTGAGTGACGATTTCTTGTGCATTCCTGTATCTGTTCTTTGTGGACACCATTGGGCTTCGCATTTGCTGCTTCTGAGATCGATTCCCACGTCATAATGGTATGTGTTTGATTTCCCTGCCTTTGATTGAGAATTATGAATGGCACGTTGATGTTAGGAGAGCCTGTGGGATTCTAATTCCCACGTATTTGATCATTTCATGCTAGGGTTGTTCAGTACTGCATTATTTGTCATCTCCTAGGTGAGTTTTGAGCTCATTTGTCTATCTGCATTTTGATGAATCTTTCCTGAGAGTAATTAGTAAACCCTAGTGATGACTTAGCAGTTGAAACAACTGAATTCTTAGCCTACTTGTGCACTAATGGTGGATGAATAGGGTTTGAAACCTAGGGCATTGCCATGTCAGGTTATTCTGTCCTAAAATTGACCTAGAATGTAAAGAAAATCTATGAAAGGTCCATCCCTGACTTGTCCTGAGTTAACATTTTGAAATTCATGATCGATTCAGTGTTTGGGTAAAATTGTGACTTTCCATCCCTTCCAAATTTTCTTCGCTGTGACCCTTCAAAGTTGGGGAGATGTCATATCGATCACCCTGTATTTCGCCGAGACCTCACCCCAAAAGAAAGTCTCTCATCGACATGCATTTCCTTGTACATCATCGGCAAGGGGTCATAGGAGGCTCTGTTAGCTATACCAATATTCATTTTCTTCACTGAGACATCCATCCTTCGGTGAAACCTTTCGATGAGCTCACAACTCTTGCCAAGACCTTCACTTTTGGCGAGACTACCGGCGGTCGCCAAGACCTCATGGCGATGCCTTCCTTTCTTGGTGAGCTCGGATCTTCTTTCGGGGAGACAACATGTTGTCGACAAGAGGTTATATCGATGGGACTTCATATCGGTGAAACATTACGCGGTCGGCAAGACCTCTGGCTGAATTCAAAACCTATCGCTAGTCGGCAAGACACTGCAACTTTGCTGAGACCTCATATCGAAAAAATTTAGTCTAGCCGAAGTGTTTGCTTGGACCCCGAAAGTCGGTGAGACAGAAGGATTTGCCAAGACCTTACCCCGACTACCCTTTGGTCATATCAATATGTTTACTATTTCGCCAATCGGCAAGACATGCCCCGCTCGGTGTGACCTCTTTCCGAATGAAATCTATTTGGCCGAAGTACATGCTTTTGCACCGATTGATTTCAGAGTTTGACTTATCCGCGGATTTCCGTTGGGTTCGGATTTATCCGAAATCTGGCATCTCTCTGATTTTCTGAAGTCTGCACTCTGGCTCATTCTTCGCAGAAATCCGTCCCTCATGGATTTTCCCGAAATCTGCTGAAATATAAAGGAACGTGAGATAATTGGATTTCTTTATGATTTGTGATGCATTTAATGATTATTTCATGTCATATTTGGATTTCCCATGTAATTTATTGATTGATCATGATCAGGTTCAATGATTAAGTAGGTGTTTCCTGGTTATTCCGTTGGAGTCCGATCGGTTTGGAATTTCCTGAAATTCCTCTTTGGCTCAGATTTTGTGAATGGTCTTGAAACCCAAAATTTGTTGTGGTAATCTCATATGAGATTTAATAACACTCTGGCTACATGAGATTCATTCTAATGATGTATTGATGAATTAACCTTCCCTTTCTTGTGGTTTTTACTATGATTTCCATGATTGAGTGCAGGATGAATCTGGCAAGGTAGCAGCTGGGTCCTCAATGTCTGATGCAGAAAGGATCAAAGTGGACATTAAGAGTAGGTTCCCTGAGAGAAAAATCACTTCAGTTTGGTCAGAAGTGACTGATACAAATGTTAGGTCATGGGATTATGAAGATTTATAAACAAAGAAGGCAAATTGATGATACCCTAAGTGGTGTATATAATGGCTCCATGGCCTTTTTTGAGATCATGAATGGGTGAAGGAAGATTACTCCCAAATATTTGAGCTTGGAATAGTTGAGAAATTGGTGGCAGGATGTTTACGCACCACTTGATGATGTTTCTGTTTCTGAGCACCAGTTGGATGATGCAGCCTCCTACCTTGTAGTTATTGATAAATATATGACATATAAGGTGGATTGGGATAAGTTGATCAAACGGTCAAGAGAAGAGATTACATCCATTAAGAATCGACTTAGGGTTTTTCCTTTGCCACCAGTAGCTGACTTGGATGGGATGCTTTTGAGAGTTCATGAAGGGCCAGATCAGAATAGAGACAAAGGGGATGGCAGTGAATGCCCAACTACTTTAGGATTTGTGCTTCCCCATTATCGGGCCCTGCATTGGTCTAGGCTGCATTGGGAATCCTGGGCGGACCTGGGTGTAGTTCATGCATTTAATGCATTCCTTTGTTCCATTTTGACTTTCTTTTGGCTGGTCGGTGGTGCCCAGTTAATGGTGCAGGCTCTTGTTTGGCCGACGGGTTTTCTGGGGGGATTCTATATATTTGGAATTTTGCCTCATTTGTAATGGTTAGATATAGTTAGAAATAGAGAGAAGGGTCAGAAGATAGAAGTAGAATAGAGAAGAATAGTTAGATGCGAGTAGAGCAAGTTAGCAAATAGTAGTTCTCAAGCAAATATTGTAACAGAAAGCTGGAATTGTTGCTACAGTGGATAATTCGAATGCAAGTAATGACATTGTGATTTGGTGCCATACTTGTATTCCCTTGTCTTGCATGGTTCTTGTTATTCCATCTTTAAAATTTCTTTGAGGAGGCTAATATTTAGATTAGATTTGATTCAATAATGTTTGATGATTCGATACTTGAATGTTGCAGCAATCCTTCAGTCCATACTTTTCGCAACCAACTGATTGTTAGTTGCTTTGCAAAGTTAGCCTGGACTTCATATTCAGTGTGCTTAGTTCGATTGTGAGGATTTTTTCATTTCAACTGCAATAGGGTTGTTGAATGAATGTTCATGATTTGAAAATCTTAACACCTCAGAAGATTGCATTGTTTTCTGTAAGATTGTAGATTTATCTGGGTCAGGTAGAGATCGGTTTTGAGGGATTGGTCCATTTCGAGTGTTGGTTATTTTCATTGTTAATCTTAGGAGTAGTATTAGATTTAGAAATCTCTTTGAAACCCTTATATTTTTTTGTTTCTTTATCATTGGTTAGATCTAGGATTAAAGTATCATCAGATTGTTAGATCTGATAAAATCGATTCAGTATTTCTGCTTGTAGTAAGGTCCCATTGTGATTACCAACATTTTCACATTTTATCACTGAGTTGTTTATGCATTGTCAAGACTTGACATTAGAGACCTTGGGGTTATCTCTTGAGGCTTGCTGTTAGAGATTTACCTTTCAAGAGAGATAGGATATTATATTCTGTCTGAGTTGTTGCTATGCAGAAACACGATCAACAGGTTCCTTGATGAATGTGCATACTTATGAAATGGTTTCCTAAGCTCCGCAAGTCACGGGATAGGTCTGCACACTTGAAAAGCCAAGACTGTTCTGTGAATGCTCTTTGTCCAATTACAATTGATATTTTGTTAGTGATATCTTTGTACTAGGATCTCCAAAACACTTGAATTATGGATATGATGTAGATGTTGCAATGAAGATCATATATCCTACTGCAAGCTCTAATGTTACCATGTATTATAATTTGGTATGAAATACTGAGACTGGGTCTTGACAACTAACTTTTGAAATGCAAGAAAACATGAATACAAATATTTTTGGTTGATGCAAGATTTCTTGAAACCTAGGATGCTCCTGCATCAAACACCTGAGGTTGAAGAAAAGTGAGCCTCTCACTTTCCTGGGGCTGGAGGAAAACCAATGTGGTCCACCTTAGCTTGAGAAATCCATGATGAATCTACCTCTGGTCTTCCTTTCCACCTAACTAGATATTCCTTGTATTTCCTTTCTCTAGGACTACATCCAACTCTACTATCTAAAATTTCCTCAATTTCCTCCGGATGCTGTGCTATCTAGTCTGGAAAGCAAACTTCTCTGTTCTCTAGTGAATCTCCTTTATGATACTGGTATAAGTCTACAATGTTGAAAATAAGTGATATGCTCAATTCCTCTGGTAGTTCCACTTCATATGCATTTCTAGAATCAAACTTCCTAAAGATCGTACAAGGTCCAAACTTCTTCATCTTCAACTTATTGTATGTCCCAATTGGAAATATCTCTTTTCTTAGATATACCATTACTTCCTCTCCAATTGCAAACACCTTATGTCTTCTCTTCTCATATGCTTTCTCCTTGTAGGTATTGTTTATCTTCTCTAGATGGTCCTTAACTTGAGTATGCATTGTTTCTATGAATCCTACAAACTCTTTTGCCTCCATACTCCTTTTATTCTCCATACTAATATCTCTTAATTCTGCTACTCCTCTAGGTTGTTTTCTTGTCACAATTTCAAATGGTGTCTTCCCCGTGCTTCGGTTTACTGAATTGTTGTATGCAAATTCTGCTTGTGGTAGTATTAGGTCTCAATTTCCTACTTTACCTTCGATTAAACACCTCAACAAGTTCCCCAAACTCCTATTTACCACTTTTGTTTGTCCATCTATCTATGGGTGAAATGCTAAACTATACTTCAAATCTGTCTTCATCTTCTTCCAAAAGGTTTTCTAGAAATATCCAATGAATCTAGTGTCTTGTCTAATACTATAATCTTTTCTAGTCCATGTAATCTCACATTGTCCTTGAAAAATAGGTCTGCAACATGTACTGCATCACTAGTTTTCTTACAAGGTATGAAATGTGCCATCTTATAAAATCTATCCACAACCACAAATATATAGTCAAATCCTCTTGGTGTCTTAGGTAATCCCAACACTAAATCCATGCTAATGTCTTCCCATGGTCTCTTCGGTATTGTCAATTGTGTATAAATTCCAATGTTCTAATTATTTCCTTTTGCAACTTTGAACATATTTCCTGACATCCTTATACAAGTGTGGCCAAAAATAGTTCTCACTCACCAATGCTACAATATTATCAACTCCAAATTGTCTTGCTAATCCTCCACAATGCTTTTCCTTGATCAAATTATCTCTCATTGAACCTCCATGAAGACATTGTTGCAAGTATGAGTGAGTATGATGGTGTTGTCATTGATGTCAACAAAGTATAGGTTGGTGTAGAGAAATGAATCAAGTGATTGCAGGTTTTGCATATATAGTTGAGATACTATTGAGATGTTGTGAGTACATGGAGCTGTCTTTATGGTGTTGCAGGTGTGTTGATATGATGAGTTTCCAAGTTCTTTTGAGAAAATTAATAAAGTGAAGTAAGAGTTGAGTATGTGTTCAAAATGTGCTTTGTTATGTGCTCCAAATTTATTTTGTGTTGATCCTATGCTTGTGCAAATTTGAAGTGTTGTTTATGGGCATCATTGGGTGATATATCCTAGATTAGAGCTTCTAGTTTGATGAAGAGTGAAAGTTGTGTTCATCAGTGTGTGAATTGGTCTGACAGAGTTGTTTGTCTATGGATTGGGATAAATGAATCTGCTCCGTAGTCCTTCACTAGTTTGTTTCAGGTCTTGTGGATTTGGTAGAAGGCCTATAATGGTGTTATCTATGTTCTATCAAAGGTGTTCATGGTTTGGTGCTCTAGAAGACTAGGTTCATAATTACTGTGTGTGTCTATACAGTTCAAATGAATTGATGGAAAGGATTATATGTATGAAGGTTGTTGCATTTGTTGTAGATGAATCTAAAGGAATCCGAGATGTGTTATAGTGTATGATGAAGCATGTTATGTGGTTTGTATGTTATCCTCTTGTTGCAAAAATGTGTACTTCAAAGTTCTTTTGTGTTTTCATTAGGTTTGGCCGACTTGGTGTCTACAATTCATGTGGAGGATAATTATCAATTAAGGAAGTGTGTGATTGATCCAAGATGTTGTTTTGGGTCTTGGTTAAGTGTTGGTTTGGTCTTCTTTCATTCTCTTCTACCATGGGAATGTTGAGTTGCCGACCTAATTTGAATTTATGAAATGAAGTGTGTGGCCGACCTTGGAGAAAGTTTTTAAAGTTGAAGATGGTATAAATGCAAGTTGAGATGTTATGGATTGGATGCTACAAGAGAGCCACAAGTGTGAGAAGAAAGAGTGTGCAGAAGTGAATTGAGGTAGCAGTACTTTAATGTGTTAGACTCTTGAAAGTAGTGAGCTGATGGTTTCTACAATCTTCTGATCAAGGTTGCAGATGTGTGTAATTTGATGTGGTGGATTTTTTGTTATCTTTTGTATCTATAGGTAGTGAGCCTCCCTATTGTATAGTGAGTCCTATTTGTAGGCAGTGAGCCTCCTTATTGGGAAGTGAGCCTCTTTGTAATAAGTTTTGCAATTACTTTATATTGTGAGTTAATCTTCATCGTGGTTTTTCCCTTATTGGGTTTTCCACGTAAATTTGGTGTTACTTGTGTTGATATTGCTTTTTGTTATTTGCACTTCATGCTCATACTTACTAATATATTAAAGTGGATGTGGAGTTAATAATTTTTTAAGATTTGTGGATGTGATTGGTGACAATTGATTCACCCCCCTCTTAGTTGTCTTGAACCTTTCAACATACATAATTGGTTGTTCTTGAATAACATACCTTCCTGAATGAAATAATCCAACCATTTGCTTCTATCTATCTATACTGGTTCCTTGCAAGCCTTCCATGCCTCAAAAAAATCAATGTCATCCACATACATATGCTTCAGTTCTTCAAAACCTAATACTTCAATTCTCATCTTTGTCAAAAAACTTATTCTCCTTCTCAATGCATTTGCAACCTTGTTTGACTTTCCACTTTGGTGCTTCAACACAAATGTATAACTCTGTAAGAATTCTACCCATCTCATATGTCTTTTGTTCAACTTCCCTTGACTATTCAAATATTGTAAAGCTTGATGATCCATATACAACAAAAAATCCTTAGGTAACAAGTAATGTCTCCACTTCTTCCAGTCTTGTATTATTGCATGTATTTCTTGATCATAAACTGAATATCTTCTCCTAGCATCATTCAATTTTTCACTGAAGTAGGCTATTGGTCCCCCTTCTTGAATTAACACATATCCTATTTCACTTCCACTAGCATCACAATCTACTTGGAATACCTTATCAAAATCTGGTAGTGCTAACACAGGTTGTTCTGTCACCTTTTACTTCAATAACTCAAAAATCTTATGTGCTCTTGATGTCCAATTGAATTCCTTTTGGTCACCTCTCATTGTCTCTATCATAGGTGTGCAAATACTACTAAAATTCCTGATGAACTTCTGGTGAAAGCTTGCTAGTCCATGAAATGATCTTACCTCTCCAACGTTCACAGGTGTATGCCATTCAACTATTGCTTTAACCTTTTCAGGGTCCATCTTCGATCCTTTTTTAGATATCACAAATCCCAAATATACTAGTTCTTCCTTCATGAAACTAAACTTCTTGATGTTTATCAACAAATTCTCTTCTCTTAGCCTCTAAACTACTTGTCTAATGTGCTCCAAATGTTCCTCCTTAGTGACGCAACCACTGTAGGAGGGTCCTCAAAGAGAACAATCTGAATCATGTAGCAAGAGTAACACAACGAAAAGAAACACATAATATGGAGGCAAATGCAAGTGAAAATATTCTCATTAAAAATTATCTCAATTACATTCAACCAACAACATCTGGGCTTACAGATTCATCTCACAGGCCTGATATAACATGTTCAATATTACAACATTCCAATATGCTCCTATAGTGAGCTGAATTCGGATCAACCTTAGTCCACTTAATCAACTACTAGCTCCACTCCTATTCTCATGATCGATTACAATATTTTTACTATATCCGCGATTCAAGAAACATCTACGTTGACTCGAGATCATCACATTCTCCAATGTGGAAAATATAATGTGTGCATGAATAGGTCGACCTCAAATTTGAATTACTCTTTAATAGGTGCATAGGATGAAGTGTGGACATATACTAAAGTTTGGGGAAACTCCATGGGACAATTAAAATCACATCATCGAGATTCGCAAGTCACAGGGATGATCCATGAGCGATTAAATTAACCGTTAGGCTTGAAAACTATTCTAGTGCCGATTCAAGAAATTGCCATGAAATTCTGAAAGCGATAACTTGCTAGAAAAAGATTCAATCACACTCAAATCTTGGAATAAGGAAAATGAACATGTCCTCGATGTAAAAAAAATATCCACAAGGTCCGGTGAGCAAAGATGATGAATCCACCAACATGAACTGAGCAAAGAACAAAACTGAAAGAAAAAATATTTTTGGTTGATGCAAGATTGCCAAGAACCAAGGATGATCCTACATCAGACATCCAGGGTTAATGAAAAGTGAGTCCCTCACTTTATTGGGACTAAAGGAAAACCAAGACGGTATACCTCAGCCTAAGAAATCCAAGAAGAATCCTCAACTGGTCTACCTTTCCATTTCAAAAGATATTCTTTGTACTGTCTTCCACAAGTCTTTCTCCCATCTCTGACATCCAAAATCTCTTCAATTTCATCTAACTGTTGCTTAGGAAACTGGTTTTCCAATCTTACTTCACTGTATTCTCTAAATTCTGCTTCATGGTACTAGTGAAGGTTTGCAATGTTGAATATAGGCGATATACCCATGCCGTCCAATAACTCTACTTCATATGCATTTATTGAATCAAATTTTGTCAAAATATTACAAGGTATAAACTTCCTCATCTTCAACTTACTGTATGTTCCATCTGGAAATCTCTCCTTCCTCAAATATACCATCACTTCATCTCCAACTTTGAATTCTTTATGTCTCCTCTTTTCATCTATTTTCTCCTTATACTTCCGGTTCATGTCTGTTAATTGTTGTTTCACTTGAGTATGTACTTTCTTCATATGCTCTACAAATTCTTCTGCTTCTACACTTCTCTTATGTTCCATACTGATGTCTCTCAATTTTGATATTCCTCTAGGATGAAATCTAGTAACAATCTCAAAAGGTGTTTTCCCTATACTCCTATTCATTGAATTATTGTAAGAAAACCCTACTTGTGCAAGGACTAAATCCCGAATTCCGGTCTTCTCTTTAATCAAACATCTTAAAAAATTCCCTAAACTCTTGTTTACTACCTCTGTCTGTGCATCTATCTATGGGTGAAATGTAGAACTTAACTTGAGATCTATCTTCAACTTCTTCCAAAGTTTCCTCCAAAAGTAACCAACAAACTGTACATCCTTGTCTGAAACAATACTCCTAGGTAACCCATGCAATCTTTCCACTTCCTTGCAAAATAAGTCTGCTACATGTACTGCATCTGTTGTCTTCATACAAGGTATGAAATGTGCCATCTTATAAAATCTATCTACCACCACAAATATAGAATCATTACCTCTTTGTGTCTTCGGTAAACCAAGTATGAAATCCATACTGATGTCCTCCCACCCTCTGAACTTCTCTAAAGGCTTATACAATCCAACATTCTGACTACCCCCTTTTGAAACTTGAAAAACTCTACAACTCTACACAAATCTCCTAACATCCTTATGAATCTATGACCAAAAGTAATTCTCACTTACCAACGCCACTGTTTTATCAACTCCAAAGAGTCTTGACATTCATCCACTATGCTTCTCCTTCACCAAGTTATCCCTCATTGAACTTCAAGGTATACACAACTAATTACCTCTGAACAACATATCCTCCTAAATGAAATAATCCAACCACTGAATTTTATCCTCCAAAACAGGTTCTTTACAAGATTTCCAAGGTTCTACAAAATCAAGGTCTTCCTCACACAAGTTCTTCAACTCATCAAAGCCTAATGCCTCCACTCTCATATCTGTCAATAAATTCCTTCTCCTACTCAAAGCATCAACAACTCTATTTGAACGTACACTCCTATGTTTCAAAACAAAATTATAAATTTGCAAGAAATCTACCCATCTCATGTGTCTCTAATTCAACTTACCTTGACTGTTCAAATATTGCAATGCTTGATGTTCCGTATACAACACAAATTCCTTAGGAATAAAATAATGTCTCCACTTCTTCAAGTCTTGAAATATAGCATAAAACTCCCAATCTTACACTGAATACCTTCTCCTAGCATCATTCAAATTCTCACTGAAATAAGCTACAGGTCTCCCTTCTTGACTCAACATTACTCCAATCACATTTCCACTTGCATCATAGTCTACTTGAAATACCTTATTGAAATCCAGTGAATCCAACAACGGTTGCTCAGTCACCTTCTACTTCAACAATTCAAAACTACAGTTTTCTTCAGATGTCCATTTAAAATCCTTCTTATCTCCTCTCATTGTTTATGTCATAGGACTACAAATAAAACTAAATTCCTAATGAACTTTCTGTAGAAACTAGCCAACACATGAAATGATCTTACCTCTCCAATGCTTTCTGGTGTAGGCCACTCAACAATTTCTCTTACCTTCTCAAGATCCATCTTCAATCCATCCACAGATATCAAAAACACCAGATATACTAATTCCTCCATGAAACTGCTCTTCTCTCAACCTTTGCAAAGCTTGTTTGATATGCAACAAATGTTCTTCCCCACTCTTACTAAAAATCAAGATGTCATCCAAGTAAACAATCACAAACTTACCCAAGAATTTTTTCAACACCTCATTCATCAATCTCATGAAATTACTCGGTGCATTTGTCAATCCAAAAGGCATAACCAACCACTCATACAATCCTTCATTTGTCTTGAATGTTGTTTTCCACTCATCTCCTTCTCTGATTCTAATCTGGTGATATCCACTCTTCAAATCTATCTTTGTAAAGTATCTAGCTCCACTCAAACAATCCATGATGTCATCCATCCAAGGCAAAGAAAATCTATATGTCACCGAGATCTTTTTTATGGCTCTAGAATCCATACACATCCTCCATTCTCCATCCTTCTTAGGTGCTAGCATAGCAGGTACTACACATGGGCTTTAGCTTTCTTT